>OZ010750.1:45313999-45913999 GCA_963932245.1 Tachinus rufipes | reverse complement strand
TTTATTTGAGTGTTATTACTACGGATGTATGTATGATTATGCCAATAAAGGTTTTTATTATATTATTAGGAGTGTTAGCCATTACAAAACTACTATATTTAATGACTTGAGATATCAATTTTTGAAATTTTCTTTGCATGCTATGAGCAATTTTGCCAGGAGATTTTTGCGGTTGTCAGCTGTTGAGTGCCAGAACCCGTTGCCTGTGCAAAAGATTTCTCTTTTGAGACAAAAGGATTACTATTAGTTTTACTCGTAGCTGGTATTTGCTAAACTGAAGATTTGTTTTTGCTGCTATTAGCAGTTCTAGCCGATGCTTGTTTGTGCACTGAACACTTTCTAAAGCTGGCAGTGCGAGCTTTCCGACTTAGGGCAGACTTTTGGGAGGAATGGATTTATCTTTACTTTTATTTGTAGCATTTGTTTGCCAAATGTCCCAACCTTTGACATTGGCATTGGCTGATAATGCTAGATTTACGTTTAACCTTTACTTTAATTTTGAAGTTGCACAAATATTTTAACGCAAAAAATTTATGATTTTTTGCCGTATTGGAGAGTTGAACATAGCATTGAAAATATTTTGTTTTTTTATTCTAGTTACCGAAACAGCTTCAAAACCCTTAATGGCAAGTTGGTTTGTAACATTATCGGCCGTAAAACAGTCGAGAATGCTTTTCACCTTCAGTTATTTTTTTGCTTCAGTCTTATACGAGAAGTGATGTATCCTTTTGTTGTATAGGTAATCAATAGCTTTATGAAAATTATCTATTGAACTGGGAATCAGTTTGATGTCCTGCTTTATGTCAATTGCACTATGCATTAGAATCTTATTGGCGCAGAACGAGGAAAACGCTTTTAGATAGCTGTCTTTCTTCGTGATATAAATTAGAGAAGGTTTTTCTTTGTTTACCGGAGGGGTGCCAGTTGTTGAAGAGGGCAATGAACCTGAAACGATGTTATTGAGCTGTGAGACGGATCGTATATCAGCGTTAATGAAACTAGTTATTAAATTATTAGATAAAATTATGTTACTTTCTGTCTCCGTTTTCCTTTTTTTTAACTAGTCTGCTTTTTTTGACATCATGTTCATAAAACCGTCATCGTGATGGTTTGAGTTCTAGAAGGGATGCCGCTTTTGGTTCCGACTTCGAGTTACCTTTGAAGTGGATTGAATTTCCGTCGGGTTGGGAGGACATTGATCTCTCGTTGGGATTGAGAATGCATTAATCTTATGATGTTCTTTTGTTGAAATTCAAAGATATTTTTATGTTGATGTGACATATTAAGTACATATAATGCTTAAATATCACATTTTGAAATTAAAGAAAAAATGTAATAAATAAATTAAATACTAAGATTAAAGCAAAATATTGATAAACTGCATTGATAAGCGCTCAGAATGTTTTCTACTTCAACAATTAATGACAACGTAAAAAGGCAATGAAAATAATTACAATCAATAGTTGCACAACTGTCAAAAAGGTTGCTAGTTTTTGATTGTTTTGAGCATGGGACATGTAGCAGCAGCAAGCAGCAATTTGTTTAAAAATTATTGTGTTTTTAGACAAGCGTAGCTATGGCATTATAACTGTTTCCGTATAACATTTTTTCTAGTAAGTGACTCTAATTAAAAAAAATGACTTCAAAGAACGACATTTTGGTAACATCAAGGAGATAAAGCTAATTGCCACACCAAATTTTGCATCAGAAAAGTCTTAAGCATTTTAATAAAATTGTTAACGCTAGCATATTAAATCTGATGAGATTTACCAAAAAATTGTGTTTCTTGTACAAACTTTGTATTACTTAAATAAACTATACTTTGTCAACAGTTACCAAGCAATATAACGTTTTTTTTTTTAATTTAGTTTTAGGTTTATCAAATTAAGGAGTTACTATTTTCCAAGAAATATGGTGTTAAATATGCTTTTAAGCAAAATAAATAAAAAGTTAAATTCAAAAACTGCATTAAAAGTCCATATTTAAAAACTTTGCAAAAATTTTAAAAAAAATTGTGTTTGAAATAGTTAAAAAAGTTTTTCATAGTGTTTTAAAATCATAAATAAAACTTGAAAAACACATTTTTGAAGAGACTCTGTAGAGGTAGCGGTCTATTAAATTATTGATATAATATGTTTTAATCAATTTATTATTCAGCAGCCTATAGCCAATTACAGAGTAAAATAATATAATAGAAGTAACAATATAAACTAATATAACAATAAATACAATAATAAAAGATACAATAAAAAATATAATGTAAATACATTCAAATCGACAAACATTGTAATTTAAAATGATTGATTTTTGTAAAATCTGTAATTTTTTCTCATACATTATATAGTAACTAATTATGCACGTAATTTTTAAAATGTAGTATCATTATTTGACGAAATACCTGTCAATTATAGGTACAATTTATTTACTTATATGGTTCAAAATATTATTTACTTTAGAGGTTTGCTTTAGTTATTGAAATATATTTATTTCCTTCAGAAAACCATTTTTCAAATCTTTTATTAGAAATTGAACTACAGTAGGCATAGATACATTTCTTTACTTGATATTTAAAGCGATAAATGTTTTCATCAATACATCTCAAATGGACTATGTGTACGCTAGCAATATATTACTGACGTTATTCATATGAGCGACAGGTGAACTGGCGTCGTATCGAATTTATGTAAATCAGTTTATATATCATGTATATTCACATATATTAAAATGCAAATAAATTAATGGTTTAAATAACAATATCCGTTTTATCTATTCAAGTCATAAAAATACAAATAATGTTATTTAATCTCAACGTTTGTTTTGAAATAATAAAACAGATACAATCGCCAGATTTGTGTAATTTAGGGAGTAATTAGGACCGATCGGATAGTGCAATTTTTGCATATTTTACTGGTACCCTAACAACGCAAAAACAATGGAGCTCAACTTTCCAGTTGAAAAAATTTCAATCGTTCAACGTAAATTAAGTTGTGGTTGTTCATGCTCAACACTGAGTTTATCTAAACTAAAAGTTTAGATTTACATTCAACGAGCGCAAAAATAATGTAAAATATGCATTCGCAATAAAATTGGGTTTCTTTTTCAATGTATAAGTTGAGATTCAAGAAGCGTAACATTTTGTATTTATGAAATGTTATTGCTGTAAAATGACGTAGGGTGTTTTAATGTACCCATTCTTTTAATTAACTCGTCGTGCGTCGGTTTAAAAAGTTTGCAATTAATTTTGTCGGGCAAGGAAAGAGTTTTTTATTATAAATGGGAAGTCTGTATAGTTCGAACGTCCCTATATTGATTTTTTTATTCTGTGTAGCGAAGTAAAAGTTACAAGCTTTTTCCATATCGTGTCCAACTTTTCCTAACGCACAGGCAGCGCGGCAACTTTACACAAAAGCCCAGTATAAATAACAAAAATACAATTCAAAACTATTCTTGGCAGATAAAGAACTAAAGACTGCCAGACCGAAAAATGAAACAATGCGTTGATCGTGGAAAAAGCCGGCCGAACTCATTCCGGCTCTTCCTGTTAAAACCCGCTACCAGATTACTTCGCCACCTTTTTTTTACAACATCACTGCATAACAATAACTCATTCCAAAGAACAAGAAAAAAAAGACATGAAACAAATTAAAGACGAAATTGTATTTCCTATTTTCTACTCTCTTTGTATTACCGAACTTGTAGTGTGAAATTAAATTACTCACACTTCTTGAAAACTTTTTGTGAATAAGGCAACACTAACAAGAAGTAACGTTATATAGTTTCCGGTCTTCGAGAAATGTTATTCTTTATACCCGCACTACATAAATAAATAATATGTACTTATTATTCATAACAATAAAATATTTCAATTTTATTTCTTTTCAGATGAAATTGTTTGTTTTTTTAAAATAATTTTTTTAGTTATAAAAGGATGATGAAATCATCATGAATGTACACCGTCATTGGCGATACTGTTTATTTTATTAACTATTAATTAATTTTTTGGATTAATCTGATTTTTATTCGAGTATGTATAATCTATGACTAAAAATAAGAAGAAAATAAAAATTTCTAATCTTTTATAAACAAGCCTACTGGTAATAGTATTATGAAATGGTAAATCATTTATTTTTAATCTAAACATACGAGCATCATAGCAATCGTGGCAGATGTTGTTTTTCCGGGATACTGAATGAATTTCCGTGCTTATTGAGACACTGGATATATTATGATTAGTTTTTTAATGACAAACAATTATTTGCAAATGCTTTGTAGCTTTTTTTGACGTTTTATTTTCACTTTGCAATTGCATTGGACACGGTATTTACCTCACTTAAAAATATTGCCTATTGCGTAATTTCATGTTGGTTTGAAACTTATAAAACTTACAATAAATACCTAAAAAAGTTGCATATAAACTAAAGTTGTGTCACGTGTGTCGTGAAATGTTTTTTTTTTAGTCCTTTTAAGATTTAGAGCCACGGTAAACACCTAACGTAAAAATGTTGTTTATCTTAATTATCATTTTGTGATTAATAATTCTGTCACAGTATTTATAGTTTGTGTTTGCTGTTTTATTTGTCGCTTTGTGGCTTACAGTTGTGTTGTGGTATGCATACCTTATTTTTTGTTATTCATCTTTTTTACATTTGTGGATCTCTCGATTTACATGGTAACTACTTTGTTTAAAAACTGTTTTTTTTGTCATAACGAAATCGATAGTTGTCACAAACCTAAAATTTTTGTCATAGTACGACATGTACAGTGTATGGTTAAATGTGTTTTTAGAAATCATTTGTTTAATAAATACTTTTTTCTATTTGTTTTTAAAATAAACAACATAACAACAACCAAAACTTATTACTGTTTATAACTGAAATTGTAGAATGTGCAGGAATATGAGTTGGTTTAAGTATACATTCTGTATCTACATTTTTTGTAAATTATATCTAAGATGTGTGTAGCTAACTAATTACCTCACTTAAATCATTTATTGTTGTAATAAAAATGTTATTTAATTATTCGTATTGAAAGTTTAATGTTGATATGTTACTACCTAGGGTTTGTTTAAAAATTATCCACTACAATGATGACAATAATTCATTTAATAATATTCATTAAAAAAAACTTTTGGCAATAGTCTTGAAAAATATTTTTTTAAATAATTTTTCAACACTACAGTTGATGTATATATTTTATCCTGTATTGTAACATATAGTAATAGTAAGTAATAGTATATAGTTTATATTCTGAGCACAGAAGTGTCAGGATACAACTTACATTTATCAAGTTGGATTCTCAATTCCTCTCCCGTGATGCAACTTTGGTAGACCGTGAGTGGGCATCTTTAGTCAACCACAGTTACGGTAACTATTAATAGTGAAAGCAATTTTATTGCCACCGCATTTAGAATAACAATTAGTAAATTCTATTTAATGCAAATATACTATGTTTGAACCTGTAAGCATAATAAATGATAGTTGATTTCACAATAAATTAGAGAATTATATGAAGCGTATAGAAGCAAAACTTGTCTTGTACAACATAAACAAACTTGGAAAAAAAACATAAGTGTGAGTTTAAGACACAAGTTTGATTTGACATTTTGTTTTAAAAATGCAGTTTTAATAGAAACATTTGTTTTGTTAAACTGTGAGGTATCCGGGGTAAGGATCACTTTATTAAATTCGGGGAGAACAAATAATCTTACTTAACTTAATTCTTTATTTAATATGGATGGAACCAATGCTGAAGATAGACTGGCTTAAATATATAAATGTAATAATATAATGTATAACAAAAAATAGATCGATACAAAAAATATAGAAAATACCTATAAATAAAATATATTCATTTTAACATATAAATTTAATATAAATATTTATGAGTATATTACAAACTGTAATATCAACAGCAGGTGCGTGTTTGAAAGAACAATATGATCTAGTATTTTTTACAAAAACATGAAAAAGACAAGCTTTTATAAATAAAATATATTAAAAAAATTTGAGCGGTTTTATTTTTCTGAACATAATATGCAGATTTAACTTTTTCATAATTCTTGATAGATCTTGGATACGTAATGAAATGATGAAATTTTGAGAGTTGTCTACGCAACCAAACCTTATCAAAGGCCTTTTCAACATTGAAGAATATGACACTAGTGGCTTGTTTTGAGCGAAAACATGTTTTAATTTGATTAGTAACTCTGGTTAGTTGACGGGTTGTGGTGAACCCATATTTGAAGCCATGCTGATGATTTGGCAACAGGTTTTTTGCCTTAGAGTCGACAGAAGATTAATCGAGCGGTAATTTTGTGGAAAATGTTTATCTTTTTCAACTTTTGGGGTAGGAATGACATTAGACCTTTTCTATAAAAACGGAAAATGAGAAGTTTTTAGAGTTGTATTTGTAATGTTTGTGAGGAAAATTACAGTCTTGTGAGAAAATTTTCTCAAGGATTTGTTTGGAAATGCAATTCGGATTGCCTGAAATTTATGAAAATATGAGATATGCATTTTGTATACGGTTGTGTTAATTGCAATTCATTGGAATCCAGGTGTCTTTACGAGTAATGCCTCATCATTAACGTTTTTGTGAAAATGGAAGTTAAAAAACATGTGATTATCGTTGACACCGAGAAATTAGGGCAGTAGAGCAACAAGAAACTGTTATTAACCAAATTGAAGAACGTCCGGATACAAGTACAAGGCAGATTGTACTTACATCTAAAACGCAAGTCACCAATCATTCAGCGGGTACAAGCACTATTACTAAGAGACTTTTTGCAAAGAGTGGTTTTTTGTCAATGGTTTTTACAGACAAATGCATAAAATTTTCAAGTGCTTTTTACCAATAAAGTAAAGTCTTGTAGGGCCGAAGACAACCTACACGTAATAATAGAAACATCAATTTTTACTAAACTTAATTGGGTTTTACTTTTTATCGGGACACATTGCAATTTTTTTAAAGAGGAGCTGCCAATAATGCTAGAACATTTATCACTCCAGATCCAAAACTAAATGTGGTTTATCTATGACGGCGTTTCAGCACGTTTTAGTCAAATTGCCTCTATGCAATTATTTACTTGTTGGATAGGTCGAGCAGGAGCACAACCTTAGCCTCCTCGGTTTCTAGGAGTCTTTTGGTTTTTTTCTTAAGGCACTTGACATTTTTGGTTTATTCTATTTCGATTTAAAATATTAAAAATTTACGAAATTGTATAGTTTTATTATGCGAAACAATTCAGAATATACCTGAATATTTTGAACGTATTTGCCAATTAATGAGAAGAAAGACAATGTCATGTGTTACTGGCGATGGTGGTCATTTCCAACAATTTTGTTTTTGTAAATAATTTTGTTTATTTCTCAATTTTTAATCATTTTTAACACCTTGTTACTCAGTAACAAACTAATTTCGGACATATGTTCATAAAAACTCATATTTAATGTAATTATGGTTACATGGACACTAATCATGTATTAAACTATTGTTCTAAAGTAATAATTTTATAATTTCTTAAACAGTATAGTTTGGACCCTCAGCAAATTATCCGCTGAGATTTGAAGTTAGCTACTTATTATTGGCAAACACCGCAAAATTTTGCTAATGTAAGATAGGACCGAACACTAAGTAATTGTGTCTACGATTTATTTTATTTATTTTGCACCTGCTCAATGCAAAGTTAGCGCAGTATATTGAATTACATTGTTTGTAAATTTAATACGCTAAAATTATTTTGTCACTCAATGTCAATGGAGTATAAAGATTCATTTAAAATTAATGTACTTAATATTTTTATATATGTACTAGATTTAACTTGATACTTAATTGTATTAAAACATTAATATAAATTGTATTTTGCTCTTTATTAAACAAATTAAATTTAATAAAATTAAAATTATGGATGAAAACATTTTCTTTCCATGTTTTTTTATCATAAATTGTATAATTCTTATAATATAACTGGGCGTAGAAAATACGCCTCCATTTGCATTTGACAAGCTTATAACTAATAATTTATGTATTGCATAAATCACTATACAGAAGTATTGATGAAAAGAAAATAAGTTTCTCAGAAGGGAAGAACGAAACTTGCAATTTTCAACGGGAAAAGTTTTACTTTTATTTGTTACCAAACGCAACAAGGATATAACGGAAATAAAAAAAATCATTTTTATATGTGAATAAAAATTAGAATGAAATTGCAAACAATTATTTGCTTTTGAAATGATAAACAATGGTTTGTTTATTTATTATATAATTTAAAAAAATATGTACGTATGTTTTAAACAGAATGTGCACTCAATAGCAAACAAACACTGGCTTTGCAAAAAAGTAACTTTTTGTTGCTACAAAAAATTATTATTTTTGTATATAATTGCAAATTGAAGGCAAATGACAAAACGAAGTGCAACACATAAAAAAAATGCTAACAGCGAACCAACAATTTACACAGTACCTAATGAAATCAGTAACAGGATTGTTCAAAACTGAAAATTACATCATAAAGTGTTTTTTTTTTAATTTGGATTTATTGAACTCTTACTCGATAATGATTATGCTTGTGTTTGTTTTTGTAATTTTAATAATTATAAAATGTATAACATATCAAATGAGAGTAAAGCAAATTTATTCAACTAATTACATTTGTATGTTTTATAATATTATAATTGCTTAAAATTCTATGCACGCATTGAAATATGCGACATTCTGGTAGACCATTAAAAATTCTATTTGAGATTTTTGCAATCGTTTTTGTTTAAAAACAAAACAGTTTTTATAATGTTATAAATGCTAGATAGAATTTTTTTTTAATACTTTTTTATGTTTGGATACATTCAAAGGGAGCAAAGCGGTGCACCGACTTTATCAATCAAAACACATTGTTTATCATAGAACAACGCCTACCATGCAGAAGCGATGCAAAAAACTTGTATGTTGTATGAATCAATGCGTTTTATATTGTTTTGCAATGGTTGCGTTGGCGCGAGTTACGTTATTTCCTATAAAAATTGATTTAAATATAAAAAAAAATGTATTTGACATTGTTGAGGACTAACTTTGTTGTGTTTGATTCAGTTCTGATAATTGAAACCCAAACTTTAAGTTGGTTCATCATTGTTTGTAGTCCGTTTGTTGGCGTATATACGGTTTTTTTTGTTTTGAATTTGCATCCAGTTGGCAAATGGATAAGGTGCGTTTCTAATAATATGTTAAAGTTTATAGTTTTGCAGATGTTGTTTTGGCTGATCAGTATTAGTTTGGCAATATAATGAGATTTATCTACGTATATATATATATTAGACAGGTTCTTAAAATTTTTTTGGGTGCACTTTCAGAAAGTGATCTTTGCTCAAAAAAAGTAACCCATGCCAAATTTCAACTCTTAAGAATCAAAAGAACACGTGTCGTACTGCCTTTAAAGTTTTAAAAGTAAATTCATTACCTTACTTAAAAAAAACATTAATTGAATGTTACAAATTTGACAAAATAAAAAAAAACACGTACAATACGTTATTTTAGAGGTTTTCTAAATTTAAAATAAAATATTTTTAAGCTTCAAGTTCTAATAATTTTTGTTTAAGAGTCAAATTTTATGTTCAAAATTTAAAATATAATAAAAATTTGTTAATTAAAAAAAAAAACAAAATATATTAATGCAAAGTTTTATGTGGAACCTAATTAGCAAGTACTCAATTGCTTTTTTGGGGACTCAGAGTTTGCATCTGACTCAAATCTGAAAGCTATGATACTTATTAAGTATATTAATTTTGAAAATTTGTATTCTTTTGAATCTTAATAGCTGAAATTTAGCATAGTTTACTTTTTTTACATAAAAACCACTTTCTAAAGGTGCACACACAAAAATTGCACAAAACAAAATTTAAGAACTAGTCTACTATATATATATAAATATTTTAATTTTAAAATGTGATATTTAGGAGTTACTTATATGTTACAACAATATAAAAATAACTTTGATTTCAACGAATGAAATCACACTTGCTAAAACTATTACATCGAAGACTAGATGTTAGCAGTCTGTGAATACTGACCTTAAGTATTTGTAGCTTATAAGTCTTGGGAAATACTAAATTTTAAAATTTATTTTATGTGTCAATAGTACGGGTTAAGAAATCTCTCTTAAAAGTTTCAGTCCGACATCTCTGAAATGTCAGTGAATATTTGTTAGAATACTTAACAAACTTTGTACTACGAGTAAATATATTTTTAGATGGCAGTATGTCTATTTTATCTGAACAATGTCTATGGAGATATCTATAGAAAATGCAAAGATTTGCAACATTTTTGTAAAGTGAGTTATTAGTCAATTTTGAATCGGCAACGATACGAATAGCTCGTTTTTGAATAGAGTTTAGAAGAGATTGTGTTGTTTTTTCCCTATACTTGAGAACAATATTTAATACAAGAATGCATATAAGTTTTATATATGTAGGCAAAAATAAAAAAAACAGATGTAAAAAAATTTATACATCCATTAAAAAATCTTACTTTTTTAGATACTTTTGAAGCTATGTCAACAACATGGTCGTTCTAAAAAAAGGTATGTGAGATTGTAACCCTTAAAAGACAAATTGAAGAAGATTTAGATATGGATTTGTTATTGGGTACTGATGATACCTCGGATTGATTTTAAATTAGTAAGAAGTTGAATTTTTTAGAGTTAAAATTATATTGAGAATACATCATTCAGATATTGTTTTAAAGTCTTTGTTTTTAGATGCTACAGATTTTAATCTAGAAATTTTAAGACGCTCTGCCATATTTGTTGATATGGTCTTTGAAAAGTATGATGTATAACGGGTGCTATTATCTGAATATGAATAGGAATATTAGTTATTTGAAAAAGTTTATTAATGTAACTATTGTCAAGAAAACTATTGATAAAATTTACAAATTTATGATCAAGTCTTATACAATGGAGTTTGTTGAATAAATTAGAAAGCCATACCCTATCAAAAGCTTTGGAAATGTCTAAGTCTATTGCAAGGTTTTTTCTATGTTTGTTTGAAGTAGAATTCCATCTGTGACTAATATAAGTCGGAAGATCTGTTTTTTTTTTGTATGATAAGGCAAAAATTTTAGTCAATATCAATAATCAATGGGAGCTAATTCGTTTGCAAATGTTTTAGGAATACATTTTGGATTAATTATTTCGAAGAGGATATTTTGATATTTTGCAATGAATTTATTGTTTTATATTTTTTTTTGTTGTTTATGGAAAGCTGGGAAATTCGGTTAGCTTTTGTCAATCTTTTTTTTTTCAGATTGTATTAGATTGTCACAATGTTTACGAGCTTTTTTATAATCCTGTCTAGTCTGTTTGGAACAATTAATGATGGGTTGACCAAGAAGTCTATTACGAGGAAAATTTGTGGGTTGCTGAATAAGTTGGATAAGGTTATGAAAAGCAACAAAAATCATAGCTTGTTGTCCGGATAATGTTGTAGAAGATGAGTGACTTAACTATTTGGTATTATGCACATTAAAATTTTCTAACAAAATTATTTTGGTTTTTTTATGATTACCATGAAGAAGTTTGTCAAATCTTTCAGAAAGATCATCAAACAAGTTTGGAGTTGCTTTGTTTGGAGAACGGTATACGCCTATTACAGAATTATTTTTATTGGGCAGATTTAGTTTAAGACATATGCTGTAATAACCAATGTTTTGTTTTTTGTACTTCGTCAGTCTATAATATGCTTGTCGTTTGTGGAAGTAGGCACAAACACCTTGTTGGTCAGCAAATGAATGTTTAAGATGATAATCGGAAGCTACTAGATTAAAGCAATTTGGGTCTTTATTATTTACTTTTGTTTCAGTCAAAAAGATAATATGGGGTTTTCTATGTTCAACATGTTGAGGAACAGAATTTAAATTTTTTAGACTACAAATATTAGAAAAGTTAACTTTGAAGCCACAAATTAAGTCAGCGTTTTGTTCATTAATTTGGTTAGTAGAACAGGCGAGGCCTTGTTTTGCCAATTTAATTGTATTGTAAGCCTTTTTTGTCGATGTAACTCTTGCGTTAGTAGTACTTTTGTTGACTCGTTCTAAATATACGGTTCCTGTCCGCACGTTTTACGTGCGGAATAATTAGATTTAGAATAAGCTATCATAATATAATATTACGGTTTATACCTACCGCCAGGCCAGGTTTAATAGATATTGTTAGAAGTTTGGTTAGGGAGTAAGTTTGAAAAAGGATAAAATAGGATGGTCCTGAAAAAAGATAAAATAGGATGGTCCGGGGCAGGGAGTTTAGGCATGGTCACTAATCCTCGAAAGCTAGATTTAGCTTTTCTGCGTTTGGAATAATTAGGAATAAGGTATTTTGGTTACGGAAATTTAGGTACGCAAAGGCACTAGTCTTTGAAAACTGGTTCTGTCTACTCGAAGCCAGAATTTTGGCTTTGAATGCTAGAATTTCTGCCCCGAATGACAGGTCCAGTTTTCTTGCGCTATATTCTGTATTATATTTTCTGTTACCTGTAGTGGAGTTTATTAACAGCTTTAATAAGACAATAAGATAAATTTAATTTTTTTTAAATTATTATTATTTAGATTTGTTATTTTCTAAATTTTTGATAGCTCGGTCATTATGAGCTGCATTATTTGCGTCTAAATTGGCTGAAATACTTTTAATTATTGTTTCTAGTCCGCCAATGATATGATAGCACGTTTAACTTTCTTTATTAGAGATAGAGCTTTTGATTAGCTGCATTTAGTTGATAAAGTAAAACTTGATAAAAATGTTGTAATTCAAAGAGATAAGAATGGTTTTGTCCTTTTTGGATAGGGCTTGATATATTGGTATTGTTTGATATATTGGTATTGTTTGATATATTGGTATTGTTTGATATATTGGTGTATTGTTATTTAGTTTTTATTGTTTAACGAAGAAATATGTTAGTCTTTGGTTTTACTTTTGCTTTTCCTAGTCTGAATAGATGAACTTAGTGGTTTTTTGTTTTTGTTTTTTTTTTTTTAGTTTTGAGCGATTAGTTTGAAGTTTTCTCAAGTTTATATACGCGTATATTTATTGATTAGTAAATGTCAATGGTTGATTTAGTGTGTAAAAAATAGCAAAGCATTTTTTAAATAAATTTAGTATCTGATCTTTTTTTTTGTTATTTAAGTGATTGGTACGTATTAATTTTGCTATATCTTACTGTTGATAATTTTTTGAACATGCAGTATAATTTTGGAAATATTTGTAATTAATTCTATTTGTTTGTAGCTAGTAAATTATTGTTTTGAGCAAATTAGATTATAGAGTTATACCTAATGTTATGATGTATATTTTATTGTATTGATTTATGTTAGTATATAGTATTTAGAATAGTAGATTAGATAATTAGTTTAATATTTATATGGTAAGGTGGAAGGTCAAGTAAAGTTGTGCATGTACAACTTAAATAAACTTGAACCTAATCGTTTTCTTCATCTAAATAATTTTTTAAGATGTAAGCAATAGAGAGGAAATAAAGATTGTTATTATTATTATTATTATTATTATTATTATTATTATTGTGAAAATAATTGGTTTTATAGGATTGGTTAATAGTAAATCACTGCGTTTAATATTTGGTGTTAGGAATAATCATGTATGTTTTATTCTCTAACAATTTTTTCACATATTGTAATGTTTTGCTCCAAGTTTATTTTGGATTTTTTAGGTTTTGTATAAAATTCCAAAAGCAGGTTAAGGTCTTATAAATGTTGTTGTTTTTCTTCTTTTGGTGAGTTAATCCGGCTTGAGTTTTTTTTCTATACCTTGGTCTTTTAATATCTAGACCAGATGTGTTTTGTTATTTGTTGCAAATGTTTTCAGACGGTTTATACAAGCCATGGCCAGTTTTAATTATATTATTGGCAAACGTAGTGCTTGTAATGCTTTTTGGCTATTGAGCACATTGGTCTGTTAAAGTACAGTTCCGACTTGATAGCCGCGTTGGGATAAAGAAATAATAAATTTAAAGTATGTAAATTGCTTATAATAATATAAAAAGCATCAGTGTTGTTAATTTTATAGGAGTCCCGATCCGACCCAAAACTCAGCCCAATGTCAGGCTTAAAATCCGGGCCCGGCTCAAATTCCAACTCGGGCGGCCCAAAACCAAGTATATTATCATTAAAATATATAATAACTGTTAATAACAGTTTCTAATAAACATATAGATAAAACTAAAAAACAAATTCATATTTTAAAATTATATTATAAGTAATAGACATCTAAAGGAATAGAGAATAAAACACAGTAATTGTTTTATTTAATTTTCTATCCAAACGAATAGTTATTGCATAAAAAAAAAACTAAAATCGGTTATGACCTATAATAAAAAAAGCAAAAACTAGCACTATTAAAAAAAAACAATATTTTCTATACAATCACAGGTATCCCGTGTTTGATCAGATATATGGACACTAATGCAGCGCATTTGTTTTATTAAAGAAATAAAAAAAAAGCATTGCATCAACAATTAAATCAAGTAAGTAGTTTGATGCACGGTACGCAAATTAAAAAAAAGTTTACGGAGCCGGGGCACCTGGGTTGCAGTTCCCGCTTACATGTTTTGTTTTTATCCGCGCCAGCTCGTAGCTTTCAATGCGATGTGTGCTGTTTTTTAAGTTTTGTTGCGTGCCCAAAACTTTGGCCGGGCACAAAGCCAAGTCAGCTGCGAGGTATATTATAGCTTATTACAACGTTGCCAATGTTTGGTTTGAAAACGTCGGTATGGCATGGCTGGTTTGATAACATCTTGTAGTGCGTATACAAATACGACAAGCGCGTCTTTGTCTGCCATATTTAATGAACTAAACTTGTATGTGTTGACATATTTGATATAAGTTTTCAGTCCCAAAATAATTTTGGTGTTGTTTTGTCTCTTGCTATATTATGCCGAAAAATAACGAAAAACACATGAAAACGTTGTCAGACCCAAGGCCGGGCCTGAGAACGTCGGATTTGGTCTGGGAACGTCGGTAGTATATAGCAAATTGGGTCTGTATAGTCGGTTTAACAAATCTATATATATATATGTATATTAATCCGTCAAGTCGGGCTCTTTCTGGGTATGAATCCGGCAAGTCGGGCTCTTTTTGGCAAGTCGGGCTCGTGTGTCACCTTGCCGTTCACTTTCGGGAACTAATCCGGCAAGTCGGGCTCCACGGCACCTTCACCAAAAATATTTTGATATGTAATAAAAATAATTTGACTTTACAAGATAGTATACATACATCCAATACATTTTTTATTTAATTGTTAACAACCCTAAATTAGTATTTTGATAAATAAATTAAATAACAAAACTTTTAGAGTAATTGCTTCATGGAATAGCAATTAATAAGCACAATTAAATTTATTTTATTATTTTGCGCAGTTTACCCTTAACAACCCCTAATTATAAAATTTATGATTTTTAATTAAATTTGGTTGACAAACGGCTTTTAAAGTTAGCGGATTACAATGGTAGTGTTAGATTATATGTTATAGAAATAACAATGTCAAAAAGTTTCAAATTAAGTTAAATACTTTTTAATTTTGCAAAATTCAACAAACATGCTATTTTTAAGTTTTTGAAAATTTTAATGATGATTGAATTAGATTATGAGTTATCACAGTAGTAATGCCAACATTCTGACATTAATTATTAAAATAATACATTCTATACCAAATTCACTATTTTGTGTAGAAATGTTGACATTTATGTATGTTCAATATTTTTAGATTTTACTAAAATTTTTCATACAAAGGTTTTACAGTTGGAGGATTACAACGATAGTTGTGTCAAACTTTTGGCATTTAAGTTAAATCTTCAATTTAGCTATAAATCAGCTTTTCATCAGGTGCAAAATGACTATCCACTGCAAAGAAATTTTTTTGGGACCTTTCTTAGACATTTAAGGAGCATTTGACAATACTTTTATAATACATTTTCAATAAACTGCTACGGGAATGGAAAACAGAAGATCTTTACTTCTTGTTAGATATTGGGTGAACTTCATGCTCAAAAATCAAACTAAAACAATTACATTGTCCCCCCCCCCCCCCAAGCTACAAGTCAACGCAATTAAATAAAGAAAACAACGAGAACGACTCTCACAGCAGCTATGGAAATACTGCTTTTGCTACCACTACTTCTCTTATTTGTGATGATGGAGGGGAAGTAAGCAACGTATCAAATATAGATAAACAAACACACCGTAAATCTTGAGGTTCCTAGACCAACAAACGTGTTACATGAGAAAGAAACACTGAAAATAATATCACACTTTATAAAAAGTTATTGCATGAAAAAATCTTTTTATTTAATACTACCGTTGCAAAGCAAAAGAATTTATATGATATAGGTAGATCTAAACATTACAATAGCATCAGAACCGGAATTATCCCTAGACAAACATGCTCTTTCAAGCAAAATTAGCTATTATTAAATGTAGCTCTAAAATCATCAAATCAAGACAATACTTTAACTGACCAATAACTATCATGTCGCAGAGCTAATCGGTTCTATAGGCTATACGGTTGTCAGTAATTAAATGCAAAGTAGTGATGAACTTCATAAACAATCTGCCACAAACAACAGAGTCCGCCTCATCTGCATACCAAAAAATTATAATCTAAAAAGGCTTACAATACGCAAGAGCCTTCTTTGGCAAGCAGAAGCTAACCAAAAAAAAAGCTTAAAACAGTCTATATCTTAGCAAAAATTTCTGAAGAAAACTGGATTTACTAAAAAAGTAACAAGGTACACAAGAAATTGTAGTCGCTAGACCACCTCAAAAACCAAAAGTTTTCAAAATTCTATCAATTGTAATTAGAATTTTTGGATTCTATTGAAATTTAGCAACCATGCAGTAATAATAATAAACAATCATTGTAAACTGCACTTGATCCATAAATAACTATTTTGTATAGTTGAATAAATATATATATATATATATAAAAACATGCCAATTTTAATTGAATCAAAAAACGTAATTAATTTAAATTTATATTGTTTTTCTTAATCATTGTTTACTTCTGTATCAAATAAAATAATTTAAGGTAAAATCAAATTATATATTATGATTATTACATATTTGAATGAAAACATTGCCGCTTTACGAGCAAATGTTTCCAAGTATTTGACCCTAAATTCTTTACATTTATTTATGATCTTTTTTGTAATCAGCCTTCACCACAAACCAACGACTTCGAGATTTAAAATCTACCAGCAAATGTGTTTATTGAGTCGTGTTCCGACGGCAAGAAATTTTGTATATTCTTATTGTAAATGTTTATTCTAATTGTTTTATATGCATTGTACTGGAACATTTTATAGCCCTGATGTGCAGTTTCATTTGTAAAAATCTTTCATATTCTATATTTTTTATGTCATTTCTAAGCCACAAGTTTTACCATTGGTTAATTATCTATTGCAATCATTTATCTTTATCTTTTAAAAATAATTTGTATTAATTTATATATTTAAGTATAACTTTTCAAATGTTATTTATGTAATAATAAAATATAATAATAATAGTATAATAAAATTAATTAAAATCTTAATACACCTAAACATAAATTTAACAAAACTAACTATTTTCACCAACGTTTGTTTTCATTCTTCCAACGCGGCTTTATTATAATACACGTCATTAATTGCTTCTTTGCAATTAAAGAGCAATAAGTAAAACAAAAACAAAAAACTGTTTTAAATATTTATTATTATTCAATTAGATATATTATAAATGTAAGAATATTAACATTGCATTATAATACGATTCTGCGTCGGACATTAGAAGTTATCACTTTAATTTATGACACTACCTGCTGCTATAGACCCAATTGCGGCTTATAGACATATTTTAAACATAAATATAATAGAATTATATTACATAATATAATGTCGTGTGGTTTTTGCAATAGCTACACAATTAAAAATATGTTCAACTTTTAGATAATGTGTATCTTCTTACATTGATTGCATTTTCTTCTGATGGGATAGATTAATTTAAATTTCTATCAAAACAGGTTATTGTGCTATTTATTACAAATGCTCAAAAGTCAGCAGCATTTTGTTTTAGTTTTTGATTTTGTTGAAATAATGATATTGCATAAAAACATACGACTAAATATCTTTATTTTTCTACCGATTGCATCTATGTTATTAATTTTAATATTCTTCAAACTTTCATAACAAAATGTTGTTGACCCACAATATATATTTCAAAAACGATAAAGATGTTAACGCGTTAATTTAATTAACATCTCTTAAAGAAAAACTGATTATTAATCTAGAACAGTAACAATTTTTGATTCTTAATAAATTTTTTGTAAAAGTTTTAGTTTTACATATCTAAATATAGTATGTAAGTGTTAAAATGCTTTGCTATGTACTAAAAGTTTGTTTAAACATCATTGTTTTGAATGTTTTTGAACATAAATCATATTTATAACAATTGCAAATAATTGTGTGTATTTAATGCGCTAATCCACCATCACTGCTAAATTTAAGCTAGTTTTATTAATTTTTAAAATAAATTTTGATAACATTACTTTGAATAATATTAGTTTGGTATTATTACTATAATCCGTATACAGTAAAAGCACGGCCATGTGCATCAAAACATCAAACTGATTCTTTGAATGCTTATTATTACTTTTATATACTGCATAATTTAAAACCAGTATTCTCTAAATATTTTGAAATTAGAATTTTTTTTTTCAAGTATTTGATATTACGCTGTTTGCTAAACTTTAGTTAAATCAATACTTTTTAACATACATTTTGACATTTTGACTTCATCTTTATTAGTGTTCTGCTTTTTGCAGGTTCTAAGTGTATCTTCTTTAGTTTTCTTGGTTCTTTGTCTTTTGCTTTGTTTACTGTAATTTTCCCTATTCCATAAAACATCAGTTATCTTGCATCTTTTCTTTATCTTTTTCTTTACGGATTTGCACTTATCATTCTTTTGATCACGTTCTTTAATGAACAATCTCTTCTCATTGCATGTACTATCCGTCTTTTCTCTCTTACTAGCGCTCTTTCCTCCCCTGACATTTTTAATTCTCCTTTATTCCGGATCTTGTCTGACCACATAATGTCCAAGCTTCACACTTTATGCTTAACATTTCACAATTGTTATTTGCAAATTTATACCTAACATGCTACTCAAAATCTTTCTTTTCTTTCTAAAAGCTTTTTCATTATTCCTATGCTAACTATTATTTATCTTTGTTTTTCTAATTCTTTGTTATTTTAGTTGCAGTACTTTCTCACTTGCTCCAATTTATCTCTTTTAACGTACGTTTTTTCTTTCTCATAACCTTTGTTTTGTTTTTTTGTTTATACTCAGTCCATACATTGATTTTATTTCTTTCTTCTTTAACTATAATCTTTAGTGCTTTTGTGCTTTCTGCAAACACGATCATATCATCGGCAAATTAAATAGATTATATTCTTCTTTCTCCTATGCAACAAAGGAGTGATCTTTCCCTTTTCAGCACTTTGCTACCATCTTTTTGGCATGCATATAGAACAACGTTGATGATAAACAACAACCTTGTCTCACTCTTTTTTTAACTATAATCCACTTAGTACTTTGGTCATTTAACCTCAATGCTACTTAGTGTCTCATAAACACTTTCAAAATTTCAAACAAATTTTTTCACAAAACACATTCAATTACTTTTACTGATTTAATTTAGTCAGACTTCTTTCAATTTGTCATTTTTATTGTAATCCGCAAACCATAAAACTTATGATTTCTAAATTTCAGTTAAATTTAAGATATTGCATATGACCACACATATTGGACCTGCTACTATGAAAGCTTATAATTCAACTTTACTTTTGACCGAATGCTTTGAAACTTCTTATCAAACATTTTTGTTGAAAATGTCAGCTAAGTCTATAGCAATAAAATTGTTGTTAACCAAATTTTAAGTAAATCCAAGATACTGCACAAGCATATCAAAATTTTGACCCTGTTACTTTAAATGCTTATTACTTCACCACATTATTGTAATTTGCATACTTTAAACCGCAACTTTTAGCTAATCCAATAAATGTTGTTATTTTGTCCTACTTTTAATACTCTTAATTTTACAAATTTTCTAAATTTTTGTAAAATTTATTAATCCTTAAATTAATATCAAAGTTTTGGCTGCTCATAATTTAACAACTATTTGTCAAGTTAGTAGAATTTATTGTATTTGAACAAAAATATGATTCAAATTATTCACTTAAATATTGATAATTTGATTAAAACTTTGAAATTACTTTGAATGCTCTTAATTTCACAACAAACAAACATAAAATCATAAGATAATAGCCATGTAATGAATCAAAATTTTCAACTTATTTGTCGCAAATGCAAGTGGAAAATAAATATTTTTCTTTTGTACTATTACTAATTTATATAACTTTTAATAAATATTAAAATTTATTTAACTTTTAATAAATATTAAAATTTATGTAAATAACTTGTTACTATTGCCGCTTGTTATTTTTTGCAACTATCCAGATGTAAGGAAATTCTGAATAAATATCAGGACAATAAAGAAGTCGTAAATTAAAAAAAAAACATGCATGAATAGACTGACCTTAAAATAGTTTTACTGTTTTTAAAATAATTCATCATAAATTAATTGATAATAATAAAAATTATAGATGTAATACTTTGAATATTGTTTATACTTGTTAATCAATAATATAGTAGTTTCAAATACATGCAACTATTTTGTTGTAGTCTACATCATTAATTTATTTGACAAATAAATATGCAAAGAAGTCTTTCTATAAAAAAATATAATAAGTATTATTAAAAAAAATCAAAATATAAATTGTAGATGTTATGCATAAACATTCAACAAAACTTACTTAATTTATATTTTTTTCATCGTAACTATGTTAGTAAACTTTTAGAAACAATTTAAATTATTATAGATTATAAATATTTCTGTAAAACAATTTCTTATAACTTTTACGGTAAGAGTCCAAGTTGTCGAGTTTATAAACGAACATTCAAATAACCATTTATAACTGTTTTTTTACAAATGTATAAGAAACATTTAGAAACAACTTAAATGATAATAGATTCTAAATATTTCTATAAAACCATTTCTTAACTTGGACTTATACGATAAATTTTAATAAGAGCCCACGTTGCCGAGTTTATACACGAATATTCAAATAAACATAGGTTATTTATAATTTTTTTTTAATAAAAGTATTAGCAACGTTTACAAGCTATGAAAATAACAATAAATTATAAATATATTTTAAAAATATTATATCCACTTTAAGTTACAATAAGTAGCAAAGAGCCCGACTTGCCGGGTTTATACCATTGTGGCTACAACTTTTTTATTTGAAGTAATAGACAAGAGTTTGTTTGTCTCTAGGAGGTTAGTTTGACAAAATACATTAGAATATGACATAATATAAATATATATTTTACGAGCCCGACTTGCCGGGTTAACATATATATATATATATATATATATATATATATATATATATATAGAGATGTTAACTCCCTTATAGAGGCGTTTTCGCGCACAATTTTAACCTGATCGAGGCGTTGAAATTTTAGAAGCGAGCGCTCGCACCAGCGCACATAAACAACCAGTTCGAGGCGTCTAGCGGTTAGTACTAATTTTGCTCGACTAGATGGCTACTGCAGCAGGTTTTAAGAAATATGCACAAATCTCGATAACATATGTTGTTTTCATTAAATCTTGGGAGTTGCAGCGTAGATAAATATTTCGTAATATTATATATTTTTTCTAAATAAAAATGTTTGTTTATAAATAATTTAATTGATTAATAAACAAAATAATAAATAGTAAAGTACAATCAAAAAGTAGTTTGATGCAATCGATTTAGTTATTAGAAATAAATAATTACTCAATTGTACTGAAACAACTGCTATTTATAGAATTAAAAAAAAAAGAATAAATATTGAATATTTTATTAAAAATTGTTTAATAAAAAAACAAAAAATTGCTAATTCCAAAAATTACTTACTTACGTTACAATGTCAGTTGTTTTGATTATTAATAATATAATAAATTTAATAAAACATAACTATTATTATTTAAATTTAATAAATAAATAGGGGGCATTGCGTTACTACCTCTGCCGATAACTATTATGCATAAAAACAAACAATCTTACATTCCTATCACTTTCAAACTTTTTTATAGAGGCGTTTTGCGCATACTTTTAACCTGATCGAGGCGTTGAAGTTTTTGATAAAAGCGCCCGGTCCAGGCGCACAAAAACACCCAGTTTGAGGCTTCTAGCGATTTTTCACGCTTATTTTTGACTGGTTCGAGGCAATAAGTTGTTTGTATGCGCTGCTAGACGCATCAGTAGGCATCCACAAATCAAAATCATTGTTTGAATATTATTTGTAAATGATTATAAGAAGCTCTAATTAGATTTAGAATTATTTAATATACATAATTATTTGAAACAACAGTAACAATGTTATTTTAACAAAAATGTTAATAACTTTTTTTTAATCACAAAAAAAATATTTTATAAAAAATATAGTTGTCAATGAATATCGTCATCAGTTTTATAAAATATCTACAGTTTTACATTTTTGTACATGTTTATGTCTGAAACATACAGATATTTTAGAAAAAATAATTAATATTATAAAATGCAAACCTTATATTTTGCGGTTTATAACATATTTAAATAGTCAATGTGTATCTGTAACCATAGTAATAATTATACATTTATACAATAACAGCATTAACTATCTCGTAAAAGCGAAATTTTATGCACATTTTACCGTTAAAATTTAAGGTAAGCTAAGCTCCCGCTTCAGGCGCACATAAACATCTAGTTTGAGGCGTCTATAGCGGTCATTCACGCACATTAAGGTGTTACATGACCTTGACCATGACTACAACACAAATTATTTGTGTTTTATAAATGTCCCTTACTTTATCTTTCTTTATAGAAATAGTTTTTGTAGCATCTTGCACACTTTTGATCAGTTTCAGGAGTTTGAAG
Organism: Tachinus rufipes; assembly: GCA_963932245.1. Taxonomy (NCBI): domain Eukaryota; kingdom Metazoa; phylum Arthropoda; class Insecta; order Coleoptera; family Staphylinidae; genus Tachinus; species Tachinus rufipes. Next base: position 45,890,954 of record OZ010750.1, on the reverse strand, counting down.
TTTTTATACATTGTTTATATGCGTAATAGCACTTAATAATTAATTTAAAAAAATGTATACCATTGGATAATAAATTTATTTTGTTTATAAATGGATAACTTATTTGTTTTTTATAAATCATTACATAATTATTATAAAATACTTAAATTATTAAAATTTAATTTTAGTGTAGCTAAATAGTGGGTGGTTTATAGAAAAACAGTATTAATTATTAATTATTATTTTTTATTTGTATTATTTATAAATGCATATAATTGGGCAGATGTGTGTTCTACGGAAATAGAAATAGTTGCATCTTTGACTACATTGTCACACACTTTCCTCTGGGAACTTACTGTATATAACTCCTTCTTTAGAAATATCAATATTATCATTAGTATTTAATTTTTTTAACAATGTCAATATTTCTTTCTTCGTAAATTTCAATATTCTTTTCTGTTGGTAATATTTCTTTTGAATGTCATGATATATTTTGTAAAATGTTAATTTTATTTGTGGCGTTTACGTTTTCCAAACTTTCCTGAGAATCATCTTCTACAATAGAAATAACACAATAATTTAAAAAAAATTAAATATATTTATAAAATTATAAATTACCTTGTCGATTTGGAATAATTTCGTCTTCCTGGGACGTAGCTGCTTCTATCTCATTCATTTTCAGCACCATCTCATCTTTTTCTAAAAATAATATTACAGAATTTATTATTAAATAAATTAGTAAATTATTAAGTTATTATTTTAAATAATTTGATATTACTTACCACCGCGAAATAATACTTTCGCGTCATACGTTCCCAAATTTTTGTAGCAAACTTTCTTTACAGAATTGTTCTCGTTACGATCCATTTGCCGTTGATTACAAATGTAATACAATCCATCTTCTAAAAACTTTACTAAATAAAACATCGCTAAATTATATTCTCCACTCTATCACAAATTTACTAAACAGTAAACACTTTTTCTTAAATTACAATATATATATCCTAATAATTAATGAAAAAGGGTAGGAGTAAAGCAATAAATGCTATTTTTCGTATTATTATATCCTTTCAGTCGCATCCGGATTAGAATTAATGCTTTCTAATGAGATTTTAATAAACATTTGTTTCATCTTTTCTAAAATGATTTATTATCATAGTATTATGTTACAAATAAGGTTATATTGCTAAATAAAAAATCTTGATATTACCTATTTCTTTAGTTAAAACTAATAAACATAATGATTTTACAATAAATTAAACAAAATCTATTACTAAAAACTTTATAATCAAATTAAAAAAATATATAATTTAGTTAGATTATTAAATAAGTGACCAGATGGCGGTCGCTATTGTGCGCGTATGCCGTTTTTAGCACAAATTAGAATTTTTTGAAAAATTATATATTGGTTCCATCGCCATAATTAAAATTTAAGCCATGTGCGTTCTCTTTTCACTACAAGTTTATAACGTGCGATCGTCATCATAAGATTCGTAATTACTAGTTCTCTGAAATAATATTAGTTTATTTTTGGATTGATGTTGTTTTAGCAAATATGATAAAGAAATATGCAATAATTAAAAAAAATATAAGAGGTTTTAGTTATTTTTTATTCCAAGTAACTAAAAGTATTATTATTCGATATTATTTTATTTATAATGTCTTAATTATTATTTGATTCACTTTGATTTAATGTAAAATGATATCATTCTGGAAAAGAAGATCGTTCATTTTCAAAGTTGTGTTTACTTCTCAATTCATTAACAACAAAACATATTTTTGATGATAATATGATTAATATAATTAAACTGATTGATTTATGAGCAGGTGATTGTTTCTTTCTTGTGACCCGCAACTGCATGATTCTGTCATAAAGGGAAATACTAATCTTCCGGTTTTTCTTGGCTTAATTATGTCTACATATACAAAATCTCTATAATTACCTTAATAAAAGAGCAGGTAAAAATATATAGATTAATTTTTTACTTTTTAGAATAGTTTTATTAGAATAGAGAATTGACGATTGGTGATATAAGAAAAGGCAACACACAGTTACACATGTCTACTGTGTAAAATATTTTCCTGTCTTTTTATGCAAATGTCAATTGAAGCAAATTTCAGTGTCGCTATGTATGTCATGATTGCATTTTTTATTCAAATCAATTATATTTGATCTAATAAAATGTTATAATACATTTTAAGCAATTATTATAAAATAATATCTATAAAGATTACGATAAATTCTTTTTACTAAGCAATGCGATATTCAGGTAGTTAATTCTTCGTCGATGTAACAAAATTGAAGTATCATGTCAACAACATATATTTTTTAAACATCGCCGCTACTATTACAATCCTAAGCAAAACCTTGTTGAAATTACCTGGTAAAGTGATGAATATTACATAAACATGACATAACCAGTGCTTAATATTTATCAATATATTTAGTATTGTTACCTGTAAATTTGTAGTTAAAAGCAGAAGAATAGACAATGACATAAATATAATTATAGCGTTTAGTTTTTTTATTGGTATTTTCAAAATTGTTTTATGTAAACAAATTAAAGTATATAAATACTAGCAAAAATATTACCAATTGATTTTTTTATAAATCTTGAAAAAGACAGATTATAGAAAAAATTATATGCAAAAAACGAGTAGTAAAATATAACAGCAAGTAGTTTTAAAATATTTCCCTCACGTGTTGAATGACCTTGCCCATTTATGGCTTTTCAACCTTTTGTCTGTTTACTTTCAATGAACTCGTATAATAATGGAATTAAGATAAATAATATTTTGTGGTTTATAATTTTATTATTTATTTAACTAAGGAATTTAAATTATGTAACGTGTCATTTATGCATAGAAACAATTGTAGTTTCGATGTTAATAAGTACCAAAGTATAACAATTAACTTATTAATTATATAAATTAAACAAATTTAAAGTATTGTAATCATATCTGGATTAAAATCAAATAAAGATAAAACCAGTAGTTTCAGGTTTGTATTATACAACAAGAAGTAAACATAAGATTGACACAATGCAAAACATAATAAAATTATTATAATGTTGTCAATATGTGATGTCATGTTATTATGTAATACTTTATCATGTTATTATGTAAACCATGTTATCATGTATTGTGTATTAATGTTATGATAATAATCATAATGACATACTAAATAATAGTAGGACAATACGATTATGAGGTAACTTAATAGCATAACATAATATAACATGACAACATGATATCATAATAACATTCTAACTTGATAACATGATTTCATAATAACATCATAACTTGATAACATAATAACATAATAACATGCAAGCTTGATAACATGAAACTATATTACCATGATAACTTGATAACATGATAACATGATAACATGATAACATGATAACATGATAACATGATAACATGATAACATGATAACATGATAACATGATAACATGATAACATGATAACATGATAACATGATAACATGATAACATGATAACATGATAACATGATAACATGATAACATGATAACATGATAACATGATAACATGATAACATGATAACATGATAACATGATAACATGATAACATGATAACATGATAACATGATAACATGATAACATGATAACATGATAACATGATAACATGATAACATGATAACATGATAACATGATAACATGTGTAACATGATAACATGATAACATGATAACATGATAACATAATAACATGATAACATGATAACATGATAACATGATAACATGATAACATAATAACATGATAACATGATAACATGATAACATGATAACATGATAACATGATAACATGATAACATGATAACATGATAACATGATAACATGATAACATGATAACATGATAACATGATAATATGATAACATGATAACATGATAACATGATAACATGATAACATGATAACATGATAACATGATAACATGATAACTTGATAACATGATAACCTAAAAACAGAAATAATACATAATAATTTGATAACATAATTACATAATAATTTAGTAAGTTAATAACACAATAACATGATAACACTATAACTTGATTACATGTAAACATAATGACACGATGACTTGATATAATGATAACATGATAACATAATAACAAAATAACATGATAACATGATAATATGATAACATGATAACATGATAAAATGATAACATGATTACATGATAACATGATAACATGATAACATAATAATATGATAATATGATAACATGATAACATAATAACATGATATCAAGATAACATGATAACATGATAACATGATAAAATGATAACATGAAAACATGATAACATGATAACGTGATAACATGATAACATGGTAACATCATAACATGATTACATGATAACATGGTAACATGATAACATAATAACATGAAAACATGATAACATGATAACATGATAATATGATTACATGATTACATGATAACATGATAACAAGATAACAAGATAACATGATATTATGGTAACATGATAACATAAAAACATTATAACATGATAACATGATAACATGATAACATGATAACATGATAACATGATAACATCACAACATGATAACATGATAACATGATAACATGATAACATGATAACATGAAAACATGATAACATGAAAACATGATAACATGATAACATATCAACATGATAATATAATAATATGATAATATGATAACATGATAACATGATAACATGATATCATGATAACATTATAACATGATAAAATAATAACAAGTTAACATGATAACATGATAACGTGATAACATGATAACATGATAACATCATTACATGATAACATGATCACATGGTAACATGATAACATAATAACATGAAAACATGATAACATGATAATATGATAACATGATAACATAATAACATGATAACATGATAACATGATAACATGATAACATGATAACATGATAACATGATAACATGATAACATGATAACGTGATAACGTGATAACATGATAACATGATAACATGATAACATGATAACATGATAACATGATAACATGATAACATGATAACATGATAACATGATAACATGATAACATGATAACATGATAACATGATAACATGATAACATGATAACATGATAACATGATAACATGATAACATGATAACATGATAACATGATAACATGATAACATGATAACATGATAACATGATAACGTGATAACATGATAACATGATAACATCATTACATGATAACATGATCACATGGTAACATGATAACATAATAACATGAAAACATGATAACATGATAATATGATAACATGATAACATAATAACATGATAACATGATAACATGATAACATTATAACATGATAACATGAAAACATTATAACATGATAACATGATAACATGATAACATGATAACATGATAACATGATAACGTGATAACATGATGACATGGTAACATCATAACATGATAACATGAGAACATAATAACATGATAACATGGTAACATAATAACATAATAGCATGAAAACATGATAACATGATAATATGATAATATGATTACATGATAACATGATAATATGATAACATGATAACATAGTAACATGATAACATGATAACATGATAACATGATAACATGATAACATGATAACATGATAACCTTATAACATGATAACATGATAACATGATAATATGATAACATGATAACATGATAACATGATAACATGATAACATGATAACATGATAACATGAACACATGATAACATGATAACATGATAACATGATAACATGATAACATGATAACATGATAACATGATAACATGATAACATGATAACATGATAACATGATAACATGATAACATGATAACATGATAACATGATAACATGATAACATGATAACGTGATAACATGATGACATGGTAACATCATAACATGATAACATGATAACATGATAACATGATAACATGATAACATGGTAACATCATAACATGATAACATGGTAACATGACAACAACACAACATGATAACATGATAACGTGATAACATGATGACATGGTAACATCATAACATAATAACATGATAAGATGATAACATGATAACATGACAACATCACAACATGATAACATGATAACATGATAACATGATATCATGATAACATGATAAAATGATAACATGATAACATGATAGTATGATAACATGATAACATGATAACATGATATCATGATAACATGCTAACATGATAACATAAAAATATGATAACATGATAACATAATAACATGATCATGTGATAACATGATGACCTAGTAACATCATAACATGATAACATAATAACATGGTAACATGGTAACATGATAACATAATAACATGAAAACATAGTAACATGATAATATGATAGCATGATAACAAGATAACATGACAACATGATAACATGATAACATGATAACATGATAACATGATAACATGATAACATGATAACATGATAACATGATAACATGATAACATGATAACATAATTACATGATTACATGATAACATGATAACATGATAATATGATAACATGATAACATGATAACATGATAACATGATAACATGATAACATGATAACATAATAACGTGATTACTTGATAACACAATAACAAGATAATATAATAACATAATAACATGATAACATAACAACATGACCACATGATTACATGATAACATCTTAACATGATAACATAATATTTTGATAACATGATAACATGATAGCAAGATAACATGATAACATGATAAAATGATAACATGATAACTTAATATCATGATAACATGATAACATAATAAAATGATAACATGATAACATGATTACGTAATAACATGATTACTTGATATTACTATAAAAAGACATTTTATTAACATGATAACATGATAACATGAAAACATGATAACATAATAACATGATAACATGATAACATGATAACATGATAACATAACAACATGACCACATGATAACATGATAACATGATATCATGATATTATGATAACATGATATCATGATAACGTGATAACATGTTAACATGATAACATGATAACATGATAACATGATAACAAGATAACATGATAACATGATAACATGATGACATGATAACATGATAACATGATAACATGATAACATGATAACATGATAACATGATAACATGATATTATGATAACATGATAACATCATAACATGATAACTTGATAACATGATAACATGATAACATGATAACATAATAACATGATAACATAATAACATGATAACAAAATAACATGATAACATAATAACAAAATAACATGATAACATGATAACATGATAACATAATAACGTGATTACTTGATAACACAAAAACAAGATAATATAATAACATGATAACATGATAACATAACAACATGACCACATGATAACATCTTAACATGATATTTTGATAACATGATAACATGATAACAAGATAACATGATAACATGATAACATGATAAAATGATAACATGATAACTTGATATCATGATAACATGATAACATAATAACATGATAACATGATAACATGATTACATAATAACATGTTAACTTGATATCACAATAACAAGACATTTTATTATTATGATAACATGATAATATGATAACATGATAACATGATAACATGATAACATGATAACATGATAACATGATAACATGATACTATGATAACATGATAACATGATAACATGATAACATGATAACGTGATAACATGATGACATGGTAACATCATAACATGATAACATGATAACACGATAACATGATATCATGATAACGTGATAACATGATGACATGGTAACATCATAACATAATAACATGATAACATGATAACATAGTAACATGATAACATAATAACATGAAAACATGATAACATGATAATATGTTTACATGATAACATGAAAACATGATAACATGATAACATAATAACATGATAACATAATAACATGATAACATGATAACATTATAACATAATAACATGATAACATGATAACATGATAACATGATAACATGATAACATGAAAACATGAAAACATGGAAACATAATAACATGATAATATGATAACATGATAACATGACAACATGATAACATGGCAACATAATAACATGATAACATGATAACATGACACTATGATAACATGATATTTTAATAACATTGTAACATCATAACATGATAACATAATAACATGATAACATGATAACATGATAACATGATAACATGATAACATGATAACATGATAACATGATAACATGATAACATGAAAATATGATAACATGATAACATAATAACATGATAACGTGATAACAAGATGACCTAGTAACATCATAACATGATAACATAATAACATGGTAACATGGTAACATGATAACATAATAACATAAAAACATAATAACATGATAATATGATAGCATGATAACAAGATAACATGACAACATGATAACATGATAACATGGTAACATCATAACATGATAACATGATAACATGGTAACATGACAACAACACAACATGATAACATGATAACATGATAACGTGATAACAAGATGACATGATAACATGATAACATGACAACATGATAACATGATAACATGATTACATGATTACATGATAACATGATAACATGATAACCTGATAACAAGATAACAAGATAACAAGATAACAAGATAACAAGATAACAAGATAACAAGATAACAAGATAACAAGCTAACATGATAACAAGATAACAAGATAACAAGATAACAAGATAACAAGATAACTAGATAACAAGCTAACAAGATAACAAGATAACAAGATAACAAGATAGCTAGATAACAAGCTAACAAGATAACAAGATAACAAGATAACAAGATAACAAGATAACAAGATAACAAGATAACTAGATAACAAGCTAACAAGATAACAAGATAACAAGATAACAAGTTAACAAGTTAACAAGATAACAAGATAACAAGATAACAAGATAACAAGATAACAAGATAACAAGATAACAAGATAACATAATAGCATAATAACATGATAACATTATAACATTATAACATGATAACATGATAACATGATATTATGATAACGTGATAACTTGTTAACATTATAACTTGATAACATGATAACATACTAACATGAAAACTTGACATTGTGAAAACATGTTATCAAAAAAAACATTAAGACATGATAACCTAATATCATAATAACTCGATTACTTGATAACACGATAACACGATTACAGGATAACATTATAACATGATAACATTATAACATTCTTGTTAACAAAATAACATAATATATGACAACTTGATAAAATTCTAACAAGATATATGACGTACATAAAACAACTACCAAAAAATGAGTATAAATTGCCGGTTTAACGCGACAGTAGTAGTTATCACAATAATGTGCATTATTATTATTATTACAGGTACTTATTGACCTTAGTACACATTTTGTTTGTTGTTAATTTATAAGCAATTATTGTTTGTTCTTTTTTGTAATACAAATATCATAGTTGCATCAGAGGCATATAAACAATGTGTTAGAGTTTAGACGCCTCGAACAAGTTAAAAGTGTGTGTTTAAAATTAGCTGTGAAATATATATTTTCTACACAAACAATCATCAAACTTAAAGCTAAAACGCCTATAGTATGTAGTGAATCGTGTATCAAGGGTTGAAAATAGGCTTTAGCAGTTTGCTATTGCTTTGCTTCTTCATGTTGCTAAAAGCGAAGGGCTGCTTAAGCACTTTGGTACGAATTACACTCAATATTTTTTTGCCTGCCCCAAATAAATACATTTTTCAGGAAGTTTCAAGATTAATTTTAATCTGTCACTACTGTCAGATTTTAAAGTATGGCGTCATCATGCGAAATCGTGATTTACAGCTAATTAAATACCGCAAATAATTTACAAGCCTTTGTCGTTTCGGCCCGCATTTTTGGGCCAAAACAACGGTTTCAGTAGAGTCAGGCAAAAAAAGTGGTTGAAAGTAGATGCAAAACTTTAGTTAACATAAACTAGATAAAATGTTTATTGTTTTATAGAATAAACAAATGTTAAATCCCTTATGGAGGCGTTTTTGCGCATACTTTTAACCTGATGCAGGCGTTAAAACTTTTGAGGCAACCGCACGCTCCAAGCGCACATAAACGCTCACTTCAAGGCGCCTAGTGGTATTTTACACACATTTTATAATAGCTATACAATACTGCAATTTATCTTAATTCTGGTGGCATTTAGTTGAACCTTTTCCTACTGCATTTTAGCATGGTCACAGTTATTAAGACACAAACCACAAATAATCGGCAGCAAATGAAACTCTCTCGGCCAAAAAATAAACCTCGTCTTCAATTTTTAAATTTATTTTGTAAATATCTGTGAATGTAATGGTTGGATCAAAAATATATTACTGCTTCATGTTATAATAAGTATCGCTGAATAGCGTGATGCTGTTATTTAACTAAAAATTTTGATCGCCTCTAAAAGGTAGAAAATGTATCGCCCGTAAATAGGCGAATGTCCGTATATATATATATATATATATATATATATATATATATTTACAATGCAACATGCAAAGTCACTTTTATACTTTTCCAATTATTGAACATATAGATAGAAAATCAAATTTGTAGCAGAAAGCTAACTGTATCTTTCTTTTACACTCTTAAATAAAAAAGTTACAGCAAGTTTTAATTTGTATAGGCTGGCCGATGAACAAATAACGCACGCCCATTACTTTATTTCCATGGCCCACGTTGTTTGTTAAGCAAACTGTAAATACTTAATCTTTTACATAATACAATTCTTTATCTTCATTGTAATTTTATTTTACCCTATTTTCAATGAAATGACATCACACAAATTTAAATATACCACAATCATTCAATTAATTTATTAGACAAGCAAGTTTTTTTTTAATTTAAATCTTCTTTATACTATTAACAAATCAAGTTGCATTTAATATGTCATATTTTACATTAAATGCGATATAATTATGTTAGTTAGTATAAAACGAAGCATTTAAAAACAGGAATATATTAACTTTTTCACTCAACCTTCATCAATAAAAGGGGAAACGTAAAACTATAAATAGATTTTATGTGTATTTTTTTGTAGTAGATCTTTTCTTTTGGATATTACAGCATCATTTTAACTTATTTTTGCTGTAATGATATTTTTATAGGCTACTATTATTTTATTTTACATTATTTTATTTTAAATTATGATGGATGGATTTATATCTAATTATACCACAATAAATGTAGTACTAATAAAAACACTTTTATGCTGGGTATCAATTTATGCGTGAAGGAATTATTATTGATTTTTTTCCACTTGTTAAAAGTAAAAACCGTTTTTGCGCATGTTAATTGATTATTCAATTTGAAAATGCAATTGTCTAAAGTATACAAATAAAAAATTTGTTTTTTAAGTAGCAGTTAAATTTTTTATTTTATAATTTTTACGCTGCGTATAATATGGTTTCAATAAATACAAAAATCCAATATTAATTAAATTATTATTTAATACAAGATAACTTAATATTAAAACTTAAAACAAATTAACCGCATTAAGCAGTAATAATCCGACGGCAGATATTACTTATTTTATTTTATCTCAAAAAACACATAATATTGTTAATTATTTGTTCCGTTTGTGTAAAACAAGTTAACAAAAAAACAAATAAACAAATAAACAGGTATTCAGTAAACAACAAAACACGTAAATAATTAAACAAATAAACAAGTAAACAAGGAAACAACTAAATAAGTAAATAAGTGAACAACTAAACAAAACAATAAGTAAACAAGTAAACAACCTAATAAGTAAACAAATAAACAAGTAAACAAGTAAACAAGTATACAAGTAAACAAATAAACAAATAAACAAGTAAACAAATAAACAAGTAAACCAGTAAACAACTGAACAAGCTTAATCTATAATCCTTTCTTGTTAATTATTTTATTTTTATTCACTTCTTAAGAGTAAACTTTTTTTGCGCATAGTAATTCTTTAATCGAATTGTAATTGCAATTTTCAAAGTATGTAACTAAACATTTTTTCTATAATGTAACAATTAATATTTTCTAAACTTTGTAGTATTTATCCGTCGGCAGTTGAATTTCTTATTTTATATTATTACACCGCATAAAATACGCTTTTAATAAATATAAAAATCACATTACAAGATATCTTGTTTTGAATTAAATTGATTGCATAAAGATTAAAACCTAATATATATTAACTTGATTAAGCTGTAGTGGTCCAACGTATAATAATAAATTACTTATTTAATATTATCTTAATATACACATAATATAGTTTTTTTATTTGTTTTGTTGTACTGTTGTTTGTATGAAACAAGTAAACAAATAAACAAATAAACAAGTAAACAAGTAATCAAGTAAACAAGTAAACAAGTAAACAAGTAAACAAGTAAACAAGTAAACAATTAAACAAGTAAACAAGTAAGCAAATAAACAAATAAACAAGCACAGAAATAAGCAAGTAAACAAATGAACAAGTAAACAAATAATAAAATAAACAAGTTATCAAGTTAACAAGCAAACTACTAAACTAGTAAACAAGTTAACAAGTAAACACACCAAGAAGTAAACAAGTGAACAAGTAAACAAGTAAACAAGTGAACAAGTAAACAAGTTAACAAATAAACAAGTTATCAAGTTAACAAATTAACAAGCAAACACGTTAACAAGTAAACAAATAAACAAGTAAACCAGTATACAACAAAACAACTGAACATGTAAACAGCTAAACAAGTAAATAACTAAACAAATAAACAACTATATAAGTTAACAAGTAAAAAACTAAATAAAACAACAAGTAAACAACTAAACAAGTAAAGAACTAAATAAGTAAACCAGTAAACATGTAAACAAGTAAACAAGTAAACAAGTAAACAAGTAAACAAGTAAACAAGTAAACAAGTAAACAAGTAAACAAGTAATCAAATCATTAAGTAATCAAGTAATCAAATAAACAAGTAAACAAGCAAACAAGTAAACAACTAAACAAGCTTATTCTGTAATCATATATCAATATTGTTATTTATTGTTATTTTATTTTTTCACTTATTAATTAATTAATTTGCAATTGCAATTTTTTAAGTATTTAACTAAAAAAAATTTCTATAATGTAACATTTAATATTATCTAAACTTTATAGTATTTATCCGTCGGCAGTTGAATTTCTTATTTTATATTATTGCACCGCAAAAAATAAGCTATCAATAGATACAAAGATTTAGTATTCAAATAATCTGACTGATCTTTATTACAAGATAATTTGTTTTAAATTAAATTAAATGCATTAAGATTAAAACTTAAAATATGTTAACTGGATTAAGGTGTAATGGTCCGACGGCGGATAAATTACTTATTTTATATTATCTCAACATACACATAATATAGTTATTTATTTGTTTTGTTGTACAGTTGTTTGTGTGAAACAAGTAAACAAGTAAACAAGTAAACAAGTAAACAAGTAAACAACAAACTAACTAAACAAGTAAACAACTAAATATGTTAACCAGTAAACAAGTAAACATGTAAACAAGTAAACAAGTAAACAAATAAACAAGTAAACAAGTAAACAGGTAAACAAGTAAACAAATAAACAAGTAAAGAAGTAACCAAGTAAACAAATATACATGTAAACAAGTAAACAACTAAACGTCTAAATAAGTAAGCCGCCAGATCATTACTATTTAATTCAGTTAGTTTTAGTTGGATGCATTCAATTTAACTTGTCAAACAATGTGGAAATTGAAGTTTTCTTATTGTATATTTTGTAATCTGCATACTTAGAAATTTTTGTTATTTAAATTTCAATTAAATAGAACAATTTTGCATATTAAATTACAAAAACTATTTTTTCATATAATATTTATTATTAAAAACAGCAAAATGAATTTGTTAATTAGGTTACATTATATTTAAAAAGTTTATATTGATTATTGAAAACTTTTGTGATTGATATAGTGTTGTATGATATTAACGCGCAATAAAACAATAAGTAAAAGCAGTAATAAATAATATAATGATACTATAATACATCGCCGTGAGTTTGTGTTTATTTCAATGTCATGCCAGTTCAATAGCCTGTTTAAGCAGCAGATGTTTCAAACAATATAATGCTAACAATATCTCTACTATGCCACTTGCCGTCGCTAGGTATTAAAATAAAATTAAGGATTATTCCAATAAAAATAAATAGTACTGCGTGTTTTGTATAATTAATCAGTATATTGCAGCACAGGATAAAAATGTAACCAAAACTAATTGATGCAAATTGAATTAATATAAAACGTTGCAATAGCGAACGAAAATAGTAGGCGGTGACAAATTTCTATCATTGCGTAAACAAGCACCCCACTAAAGAGTTGGTCACGCCTATAGAATATCACATGTATTTTGGCGCCTTCACCATAGTTTCATATGTTGCGTTGCGTATAGAGAACATACGAGACCACGACTTCGTATGTTCTTTGTGATCTTGCATGTTGCGTTGCGTATCTAAAATGGTCTTGCATGTTGCATTGTATATATATATATATATATATATATATATATATATATATATATATATATATATATATATATATATATATATATTGTGTTTAATACGTGTTTGTGCATTGTAAAATCTACCAATGTTTAGAATTGTATGAAATGTTTTTGTCTAACTTGTCATAGTATTGTTGTATTTATTCAACTATGTAATTTTATTACTTGTGTTATACACTCTTTTCCACATTGTTTTTTAGAACTGTCGCAACAAAATGCTTTGCCTCCCGACCACCTACCAAGCATATACGTCGTATATTAATTAATTCAACACTAATTTATTTAGAACGGCCATAGCCGCTTAAAGCCAAATACTAATATTGTCGTCCGTTGCCAATTCATCTCTCCTCGCTTTACTACCGCTAAATTTATATTACATACAACACAATTAGCAGATATATAATTTTTTTCTAGCGTAAAACCATTAAGTCGTAATCTACAATCCCCATCATAACACTAATACATAATATACCGTGTCACGAGTAATTATAAAAAAATCCGCACACACTTAATTAACAGAACCTCAAAGTATACTCTAATGCCAGTGTGTTTATACCTGCTCATTACTAGTGTAATGTGCCCTGCATACAACCTCAAAGCCAAACCGACCTATGTAAGCTTGACCATCTTTTGCAGTTATTATGCGACTCCAATGCCTAAAACGCCTGTGCACACAACATGCTCTCAACGGCTGTTACGTATAAGACCTCAATGTCAGATACGGTATTAACGTAGATGCCTTGGGGTGCATTAATTGCAAGTGTGTAAATAACATTTTTTACAGCCTAGTACTCTAAGCATGCTACTGTGACAAAATTGGTCTCAGGATTGATTTTGTTATGTGGATTAAATATCAGATTCGAATAAATTCCATAAAAGTAAATAAAATATTTATTTTTCACAAACATGTGTTTCTACAAAAACGGTAAAATTAAAATAATGCGTAATACAAAAAAAAAGGTTGTAACTTAATATAAATTAATAATGACAAATGAAATATAACTTTTATGATACCCAGGAAATGCACTTATCTACAAAAACGGCAGGCTGGAGTCACGATTGAATTAATGAGACTGGATAGCCGAAAAGCAGTTTCCCAGAGAACACACACTCGCAAAAGAACCACTTAGCGGAAATTCTGCACGGCGGCACAGAAATCTCGCAAGGCGCAAGCGCAACTTGCTTAGACACAGATCGCGAAGCCGACCGACAGCATGAAGCGCGCGACGCGGCACGCGACAAGTGTGCAGAGCCGGACTCTGTCACACTACAGCTGTTAATTACCTTAATGACCTCAAAGCCAATGTACTTACACCCCTACAAGCATCACTAGCTATTGTTTAAATAACTCTATTTTTTTTTAAACTTGTAAGGTAATGGTTCACTATTAATTACCATTAACAAATATTATAACAATCTATAACAAGTCTATTATTAATCTAACTTTAACACAATCTAAGACAATCTATCTGTACGTAAATAAAAACATATACAGTAGTACTTTAACTGCTATAAACAATGTAAATAACACTGTTAATACTTTCTAAACTGTTTTACAAGACATTATTTTATACTGTTTAACGTTACAGAATTAACATAAATAAACTTTTTTATGCTATTTTTGGCAAACAAACAAACTAACTTAACGGGTTTCAACAGTACAAAAAATAAATAGACGTAATTTTTAACAATAAATTACATTTATGTTGTGAGCAGTTGAAGATTATAAATCATAGTTAGAGATTTCATATAAAACTAAAACCGGCCGTTTTCTTACATTCATAATAAAACTAAAAACAAACAGAAATTTCGAGTTGGATCATATTTAAATACATAATTACTGAACAAATCATCGTAATACTCTTCTACATGCTGATAATTATTGTCACATTTTTTGTCTGAAAATAATAGTAACTTTTGTTTAATAAATAGCGCATATTATTTTTTGCTATTAATATATTTTAAGTTTAATTTTAATTTCACTTGACTGGTATAAGTATTTTGGGTTATTTAATTACTTCCACTATTTGAAGCATTTGTGAGAAATTTTAACTTTATTTATAGATATATGTTACAATTAAGTACCTGCCATGATCACTAAACGATACAATTGGCTTTGCGGTTAAAATTGAGACTTTAAGCTACAGCAGTAATTTCATCAAACCTAGATTTGCTATTGCAGATAAGTTACAAGCATTATACATTTACCCAGTCTAGTTCTTCAACGTGCAACTCACATCAAGAATACGAAACAATATTTAAATAAGCCCTAAAGATGGTGTTTCATACACCTAAAAAACACAATGTTATTATTGTTTGTTTAAAACTTTTAATTAGAAACACAACTACTAAACAGGAATAATACTTGTGAATGATTTGTTTAATGTAACACTATTTATCAGCAAGTTTAAACACAAGAAAGTTTTATTTGAGTTGAGTTGAACAAATAATGATTTTAAACATAAAACACGTTTATGCAATGTGTATTATTTCATGTGCTTCTTTCCTTATCGCAAAGTTTATTGAAATTTATAATTAAAAACTAAAATTATGTGTTGTCTTTTTCAATTAATGCGCTTAAAACAAGATTAATTACTTTTCAATTATACGTTCCTCTAAGAAGGCTGAAAATTGCTTATTAAGTTGTCCCTTAATTAACCAACTTATCTGATATGGTATCTATTTTGTTGGCATGAATTAACCGTAGTATATTTGGTTAATCAATAACTAGTCGTAAACATTATATTACGCTCTGCAATAAAAATAAAACGAGTAGCTTTTAGGAAAAGAATATGATATAGTAGCAGCAACGTACATATATTCATCAAAAAAACATTTTGCAAACTAGAGCCTTTATAGGTCAATAATTTATTTTATAAAAAACATATTTTTTTGTATTCATTATTATATTATGTAGTATTAATTATTATACTATGTAATTTAGAAAAAAAAAAGATTTGTTGTTGTGGAAATATGAGAACTTTAGATGCAGGAAAAGGTATATAATGATATACAGTTCTTGTGACTGGGCTTCCGTATCCCTCTTTCACACGTCACACAATGTATCCTATGCATAATAGCCCCTTGTATTTTTATTCAAAATAAACAAAAAACAAAAGAAAAACTACACGTATTGCTGTTTGAAAGATATAAACTAAAAATACAAAGCTGCAGGAAAATAACAAACAAGTAAATAAGTTTGAAATAAAATTTTAATCAGATATAAATATTTATATCTGATACAAGCATTTTTATTGTTGATAGAAAATTTTGTTTAACTCGATATAGAAAAGTGAAGTTTAACTCAATATAGAAATGTGAATAATATATTATAATAATCTGTTAAAATATGAATGTGCTAAATATTCGATTTTATTAATGCGCTACCGTTTTATAATAATCTCTCTTTAAACATTTCATGAGAACCTATAAATCTATATTATCACGTATCTACCTATCTAGAATGTCTAATATATCACGTTATGTTGGATATTGAATTAAAAATGTATGTGTCCGGTCCACACATACGAACATAGTGTGCAAACATTGCCATTAATTTTTATATCCGTGAGAATTGTAAGGACTAATAAACTGTTTTTGCGTGCATCTGTAACAATAAAATAATAAAATAAAATAAAAATATAAGCTATTAATATTATATAAACTTTACTTAACTACTAATTTATAAATAGATTAATTCTAAGTTATTTCTTTAGTTTGTAATCTCAAATTAATGATCAGAAATAAATTGCAGAGAGATTATATAAAATACGAAAGAAGAGGCAAATTTTATAAACTGCTAAACATTTTTGTAAAATATTGTAAGAAATAATGTTTAAGAAAACCAGCCAGTTCACAGTTACTGAATAATATGTACACCAATTTTTTTTTTTATTAATGATTTTTAATGTATTTCTAATACGTATACAGCTTTTAAAAAGCTTATATTACATTTGTTTTTTTTACTAATACCGCGAGTAGGATAATTCCGCCTCTGAACATGAATGTGTTTGATAATTTGTGTATACAAACTCATTCCAAAAAAATTGGAATAAATTGATAAAGTACTTTTGTCAGTTTTTCCTTAAGTTTAATTTAGAAACTGTAACTGATAGTGACCAACCAGTAGAAACTTTATAATTAATTCCAACATGTGATTTTACCGGTAAGACGTAACTGTCTTCTAATATGTAAGTTAATTATGTTTTAATTTATTGTCTACAAACAAACAAGGGGTTTTACACCATCTGCCTGCTTATCATCATTATTATACTTTGTTGCTAAAATCTATTGCTAAGATTAAACCAATAAATTTTAATAAACCTATGCAGTCAATACACATCATATATTTTCCGCAGTAATGATCAGTCTACTCAAAACAAAAATTTTAACATTAAGTCGATAGTTATTTTATGTAAACGAGTAGAACTATATTGTCATAGAAAACCGACAAACAGATCCTATCGTCTAAAATAAGGTCAATTATATGCTCAAGAATCGGATTGTAACTATAATACTATATAGAAAGACTGTATGAGTTAAAGTCGTGGGCTTTCACTTCTACTGGGATGACTCGTCATGGACATCATACTACAGATACTTAGCAACAAGACAGTTTTTCTTTAGGTTAAACCGATAATAATACTATCCTTGTAAACGAGAAACAGGTAGTTCAAAAAAGAGGAACTATATAAAACAACAATCTTTCCTTTTACAAAAGAACAAAACAACAAACTTAAAGATGTATGGAGCTATGCTCCCGATGACAAAATAAGTAAAATACTTAAAACCCACGCTTGATATTACACTAACCTTCAACACTCACCTGAAAGATGTAACTACAAAGACCATTTGGGTGCATTCTGAAACTAGAATAACGCACATAAAGTCTGACACCCATGGGCGCCGACTTTTGAAAATGTCAATGGGGGCAAAACTTTTGGACCATCAAATGGTTTTCAGGGTTACTTGTGCGCAGATATTCGGACTGTATGACTGATTTTTTTTTTTTGAGAATTGCACTTTAATACTAAATTGAAAAATGTTTTATGCATTTAAGCAAATAAATCAATGGGGGCGCTGCCCCCATGGAATATGTCAATGGGGGCACGCGCTCCGCTGCCCCCATGTACTCGGCGCCTATGCTGACACCTAATATGACCAGATGGCTATATACGTTGGTGATCAGACCCATCAAAACCATCTTCAAGTGTACGACTACCACTATTATACTTAAGTTTTCATAATAATAATAATAATAATAATAATAAACGGCTTTATTCTAATAAACAATTCAACTACAGATTTACAAAAAAATAAAATAAAAATGTAAAGATTATAATATTAGAATGGATGTCAAGTAGTGTATTTTATAGCTTAGAAAGGTATAAAATTATCAGTATTGTAGTTCATAAACTCCATAACAGTATAAGGTTCAATTTTTTTTAGAATTTCAAATATGCATTTTTTGTAAATTGCAAAAACAGATTTTTGTTTGACAAAAAGTGGCAATTTATTGTAAAATCTTATACATGAATAATGAACTCCATTTTCGGTAATTGTAAACTTATGAATTGGGTAATTAAATTGTTGGTTATTGCGGGTTGTATAATTATGCTTGGGCTTATTTCCAACAAAATATTGATTTTGTTTCCACATAAAGAGAAGACATTCCATAATATAAATAGCATAATATAAATTGAATTCATAATGCTGTAGTTTTTTTATTATCCTGCTTTTAGAAAAATCAAACGCTGTGTGTAAAAATTAATAACTTTCTTGTTCCGTCAGATGTTTCTCAAGGATTTCTCTGAGAACCAATTCTATTTTTTATTAATTTTTCTGACTGTATAAGTTCATTATTTCAGTTTTCTTCTTCTCAATTTATTCCATTTTTTATTTTTTATTTTGAATTTTATATTTGTTCTTGGACAATTCTTTAAGTTGTTTAATGACTAATTGTTCTTTTCTCTTAATTAGAAAAATGTATTTAATATTGAAGTTTTGCAATATGATAAAATTTGATTTGTTTGGTTTTCTATGTGAATTAATATTAATCATTTTAGTTTTTTTTATTTGTAACTTTATTGGTTAAACTTTTGATTACTTCTATTATTTGCCAATAATCTAAATATTTATAAAAGAATTTTATCTATCAATGATTGTAATACTTTACAACAAAATTTAGACATATACAACAAGGTGTCACTAATTAAAAACTTGAGTGTAACTTTTGATTTTAAACTATAAGATGTCAGGCACTGATCTATCTCCAAGTGCGCTTGAACTACTTTACAAAATTTATAGTCGGAATATTAAACAAATCTATAACACATTCTTTCATTTGTTGTTTTATAGATCGGTTATCTTGAACGTTAATTTTGATTGCAATTACATAGCTTTATTATACAATTTACTGTCACTCAAACTTCGTAGCAAGAAAGCAGATTTCTCACCTTAGTTATTTATCTATTTTGCATTCTACATTTCTATTGGTAAACAACGTACCAAGCAGTCGTTATTATTTAATACATAAATTAATTAATACATTTTACTAATTATGGATTCCACAAACTTGTACATTATCAAACAGTTTGTCAAACAATTCTAATTTGTTGTGTTCTAAATCTACGTTTAAGATTTAATTGAGTCATATTATTGTTGTGTATTATGTTAATATATATAGTTTGTCGTTTTTTTTTTAAATTTTTTATATTAATTATTTTATACATGTATTATGTCACTATTAAAGTTGTATTTGGATGTAGATGTAAATGCTTTTACTTGTACCGTAAATAAAAAATTATTATTATATTACTGGGCAACGTACAAAGGTTGGCAAGTCTACTGATAACGGGGAAAAGTATTACTTTCACTATTACCACTACATTTAATTGTAATGGCTAATGCGAGACAAGCAGCGTACAAAATATAAATAAATAAACACACTTTAAATCTCTGAACTCACAGACCGAGAACAACTAATGTGTATGACTAAAAGACTCCAATAATGAGCCTTCGTAAAAGGTTATCAAATCAAAAAATATCCCGAGTGACAAGAAAGCAAAGCTATGTTAGATATGTATGATTTAATTAATGCAACGACATCTCTGAACAACTCTACAACTAAAATATAAAATACGCATGCAGCGCCCTCAACGCTGACAAGCAGTCCTGTAATAATGTGCAATGTAACAACATGTATGAAGAGTTATTAAAGTGTGTTAAAACAAAAATTTACTATATAACCCGAATATCTACAATCCCAAACCGCAAAATCCAACAGGTTATGGGCCCAGTAGACTCTAATAAATGAATAAAAGTGTGCTAAAATCAATTAAAAAGTTTTGAGGTTAAGAAATAAACGTGGTGTCGTGGTATATAATAAAAAAAAAAAATAATAAAATGGCTCAAGCGGGAACGCATGAAACAATAATGCTCCCACAGCTTAAAGATGGAACGAATTTCTCAAATTGGAAGTACAGATTGAAGCTGACATTGGAATCGCGCAACGTACTGAACGTAATTAACATGGATGAGATTCCGGAGGCATCAAAGCCGAAGGACACACAAGCAAGAGCGATTATAGTACAGTGTTTGTCAGATAAGTGTTTGGAATACGTAAAAAAGGCAGAAACATCAAAACAAATGATGACAGCGTTAGAACGGATCTTTGAAAGAAACAGCACGGTAAATAAACTGAACTTACGAAGACAATTAATAACATTAAAGTGTGCGGCCAAAGACAAACTATGTGATCATTTTTTAAAATTCGACACAATCATAAACAAAATTGAGAATACGGGAACCAAAATGGACGAGTCAGACAAAATATGCCATTTACTATTAACTATACCCGAAAAATACCATAATGTAGTCACGTCCATAGAGACAATGAGCCAAAGCAACGTATTAACAATCGACACGGTCAAAGCGTGCCTACTCGATGCTGAAACAAAACAAGAAGGGGATACAGAACCGAGAAATGCGAGCGAAACAGCTTTTGCAGCACCGCATCTGATAACCTGTTTCAAATGTGGAAAAAGAGGGCACAAAGCATTCGAGTGTAGAAGCGGCAACAACGGACGAGGACGAGGACAATACAAGCCACAAGAAGGCAACTTCAATCAACAACAAAGAGGAAACTTTAGGCCACAAGGACAACGAGGGAACTGGCAACGAGGGAATTATCAACGAGGAAACTGGCAACAAGGACGGAATTATCGGCATGCATCGACATCGTCTCACCAACAACCAACAGCGCACGCACACACAGCAAACATCGGAGAAGAGAATGACAGCCAACAAGAGCACAATGCTTTTAACTTTATTGCCACAGGTGAATCGGTCATGTGCGCAGGTGAGTTAGATGAAATAAAATTTATAATTGACTCAGGAGCGTCCGAACATTTATTGTGTGAAACGGATAAAATAAAAAATGTTGAAAAATTAAACGAAATTGTACAGATTAAAATAGCAAACGGTGATACACTAATAGCAAATAAGATAGGTGTTATAAATGTAATAAATCAAAATAGAGAAATAAACATAAAAGGTCTCGTAGTGCCAAATTTAATGGTAAATATTTTATCAGTCAAAAAGTTAACGCAAAAAGGGTACACTGTAAATTTTAATGAAAAAGAAGCGGTAATAATGTGTAGAAATGAGAAATGGATATGTAATCAAGAAAACGGACTATATGTACTGAGATGTAAATATAAATGTAAACAATATAAACAATATGAACAAACTTTTGTAACAAACTCAGATGAAGCGAAAATATGGCATAGACGACTTGGTCATTTAAACAGAAACGGTATGCAAAAATTAAATTTACCAACAACAACAGAAACATGTGATCCATGTATGCGTGGAAAATCCACAAGGCAACCATTTAAAAGAAACATAAAATCAACAAGTAATGATATCGGGGAGTTATTACATACAGATTTAGCCGGACCAATTGAGACAGTTACAAACGAGGGATTCAAATATTTTCAAACCATAATGGACGATTACTCACACTTCTTAAAAGTATATTTACTGAAAAATAAGTCTGAAGCTCAACAAAACATAATAAAATATATAAAAGAATTGAAAACCCAGTTACAAAAGAGAACAAAAAGAATAAGATGTGACAATGGAGGAGAATACATAACAAATAATTTGAAACAATTTTGCTTTGATAAGGGAATAAAATTAGAATACACCATACCCTATACGCCACAACAAAATGGAGTCGCTGAAAGAATAAACAGATCACTGTATAATAAAGCCAGAACTGTATTAATAGAATCAAAATTGCCAAAACATTTATGGGGTGAAGCAATCATGTGTGCAGCATATCAAATAAATAGATGCCCATCATCAAGCATTAATTATCAAATACCTGCAATGATAATCAAAGGCAGATTAGATTTAGATAAACTCAAAACATTCGGTGCAAAAGCATGGTCAATCAATCTACCCAGAGGTAACAAATTCGAAGAAAGAGCATCAGCAACTAGATTCGTAGGATATGCAGAAAATGGGTACAGACTGTGGAACCCGAACACAGAAACGATAATAATATCAAGGGACGTAAAATTTGATGAAAAAGATTTTGAATTCAATGATAAAGATTCTAACAAAAATGTGAAAATAATAGTAGAAAACCTAAATGAAATACAAAACAACGAAACTCCAAATCAAGAAAATAACCTAAACGAGAATAGTGACGAAAGTGATACAGAAAGTGAAGAGAATATTACAACAACAAGAAAGAGACAAGTTTCTGGTTATTTAAAAGAATATGAACTATACACTACGTATTGTCTGAACGTAAATGTCGGAAATATAACATACGAACAAGCAATTAAAGATAAAGCATGGAGAAATGCAATAGAAAAAGAATTGAAAGCTCTCGAAGACATGAACACGTGGAAAGTAGAAAAATTACCAGAAGGACATAAACCTATAGAAACAAGATGGATATTCAGAATCAAAGACGAAAACAACAGGAAAGCTAGACTAGTAGCAAAAGGCTTTCAAGAAAAACACAATACAGAAAACAATTACGCACCAGTAGCAAGACTGAACACGATTAGATACCTAATAGCAGAAGCAGTACAAAAAGACTTAAAAATAAACCAGTTAGACATACCGACAGCATTTTTAAATAGCGACATAGACCATGATATATATATCAAAATACCACAAGGAGTGAAACAAATAGAAAACAAAGTGTTAAAAATGAACAAAAGTCTATATGGATTGAAAGGAAGTCCAAAAGGATGGAATGAATGATTTGACAAATATATACAAAGTCTAGGATTTACAAGATCACTTAATGATTACTGTTTATATGTAAAATCGGATACATGGCTATTGATTTTTGTAGACGACATACTAATAGTCGGCAATGATTTAAATAACAAAATTATAATAGAAGCATTAACTAAAGAATTCAAGGCAAAGAACTTAGGCGAGGTTAAAAATTTCTTGGGAATGGAAATAAAACGAACAGCAAACGAATTAAGAATAACACAGACTAAACAAATTATTAAAATGCTAGATAAATTCAACATGCTCGAGGCAAAAGGAGTAAATTCACCAATAGTTAAAGGAGCAGCCATTACACAGAGTGAGGAAGTAGAAGTACCATTTAGAGAACTAATCGGAGGATTGATATATATAAGTGTAACATCGCGCCCTGATATTACGTTCGCAACAAACTATCTCAGCAAATTTACCGAAAAACCAACCAATGAAAGCTGGACAGCAGCTAAAAGGATCTTAAGATATCTTAAAAATACTAAAGACATGGGACTGATATACAAGCGCAAAGAAGGACAAGAAATAAAAACATACTCAGATGCAGATTGGGCAGGCGATCAACAAGATAGGAAAAGCACTAGTGGTTCAATAACATTCTTTAATAATTGTGCGGTATCATGGTTCACGCGTAAACAGACCTGTGTAGCACTATCAACTGCAGAAGCGGAATATATAGCAGCCGCTATAAGTGCCTGTGATCTTATAAGTGTAAGCGGATTATTCAAAGACTTAAATGACTCGATTAGTATTAAGCCAACACTGTATGTAGATAATAAGAGCGCTATAGACATTTCAAAAACATTTGAAAACAGCAAGAGAACAAAGCATATTCAGATAAAATACCATTATATCAAAAACCTAATAAATGAAAATAAAATCGACATAAAATATGTAGAAACCAAAAACAACCTAGCTGATGTATTCACTAAAGCGCTAACTACACAAAATTTTACAGAAATGAGAGATAAAATGAATGTAAGATAGAATATATAAAAAAAAAAAAAAAAAAAAAAAAAAACGTTCTGGATTCATGATTTAAGTTTGTTATGAATATTTTTTTAAATTTCTTTATTAAACAACCCTCAAATCTAGGAGGTGAAGTTAAAATGTTTTAGATTTAAGTTTGTTAGGAATAAGATTTTCAGTTTCTTTGTTAAAGAATCCTTAAATCCAGGAGGAGGAGTAAATAGGTTAAAATTTAAAAGTTGCATTAGTGATTAAATCTAGGAGGTGTGTTAGATATGTATGATTTAATTAATGCAACGACATCTCTGAACAACTCTACAACTAAAATATAAAATACGCATGCAGCGCCCTCAACGCTGACAAGCAGTCCTGTAATAATGTGCAATGTAACAACATGTATGAAGAGTTATTAAAGTGTGTTAAAACAAAAATTTACTATATAACCCGAATATCTACAATCCCAAACCGCAAAATCCAACAAGCTATTGTTTGTTTTTTGTACCGTGCATAATATTTCTTACTCAATTTAATCGTTGCTAATATGCTACATTTCTTAAATAGAACACATGCGCTGCATTGGTGCCTAAATATCCGATCAAACAAGGAACATCTGTGATTGTATAGAAAATATTGTTCCTGTTTCAATTGTTCTGGTTTTTGCATTTTTTATTTTGTCATAACTACTTTTAATTTTTTTAAGCGATAACTGTTTCTTAGATGTTTATTTTTAAATCATTAATATAGGTGATTTTAATGTATTATTTAACCAAAAAAATAATATTACCGTACAGTTGCAATCATTATTTCATTCGTTTGGATTGCATTCAAAACTAAATGAAAGTACAAGAAAAAATAATACTATAGATAATATATTTACCAACATAAGCAAAACAGAATACAATATTAAAACCATTTATCTTGGTTTTACAGATTATTTAGCAATTAGTTTTGCATCAACTTTTGTTACAGTTAAAAAAAACTAATGAACGCATTAATTACAGACCTATTACAGACGAAGAACTGTTAATATTGTACAACATAATAGATACTGTAGACTGGAGTTTTGTTGCCAATTGCAATTTAACTATAGAATCAAAATTTGACGTGTTTTTAAATACTGTTGCATGTGCTATGATTGAAGCTATTCCAGAGAAACCAAGATATTAATTAAATCAAACATAGTAAATTGGTTCTCATATGATCTATTCCAAATGAGACAAAAAATTAAAGATCTAAATAACTTAAATAAGCATGTTCATTCTGATCTTATAACTACTCAATTAAAACTACTCAGAAAAGACAATCAAGTTGCAATACGGTTAGCCAAAAAAAAAACACACATGATGACTTATAAATCAAATAATCCTCAAAGAGCTATGTGACAGGTAATCAAATCGCAAAGCAGTAGCCATAGCATTAACAATAATAAATCTTTCACACAGGATCAGTTTAATAATTATTTTGTTGACATAGCTCCGATTATTTCTAATAACTTGTCTGCAAGTGCTACCAGTTTTATAAGTTACGCCAGCAAATCACCACAACTTTCAAATCAATTTAATTTTAGAGAAGTTACCTTTATTGAAATACGTGATATCGTATCAAATCTAAAAAATTCTAATTGCATGGATTGCTTCAATATTAATAGCAAAATAATAAAACCAATTTTAAATAATATTTTGATTTCCCTAATAAAACTTATTAATGAATCAATTATGTCAAATCAATTTCCAAGTGTTTTAAAACTGGCAAAAGTTATTCCAGTATTCAAAAAGGTAAAATTGTCTGTAGTACTAACTAACTAACGCAACATTTGGAAGTAAATAATATTTTATGTGAAAATTAATATGGTTTTTGCCGTCATAGACCTACAATATTTGCAATAAAACATTTAGTTGATGAAATTTTAAATGGATTTGAGGTTGGTAGCCATACTTATGCTCGGTTTTGCAATTTTAGTAAGGCTTTTGATTGTGTATCACATCATATTTTAATTAACAAACTAAAACATAACAACTTTAGTAAATCTAGTATTGATCTTATGTCATCACATTTGAGTGACCGTTTGCAGAATGTAACAGTGAACTCTATAAATTCAGAAACGCGAAATGTAAGAATGGATGTTCCACAAGGTTTTATTTTAGGGCCAATTTCATTCTTAATCTATATTAATGATTTGCCATATTGTGACACCCAAGCCCATTTTACACTATTTGCAGATGATACAACCATCTAATAAAGATATAGTTGAATTTAAAGTAGATGTGTGTAATATACAATCGATTGTAAAAGATTTGTTTTTATAGAACAAGTTAAATCTTAACGACTGTAAGACTGAGCATCTAATTTTCTCACTAAGACAAATTAACACCAACACTGAAATAGTTAAGTTTTTAGGATTAATGCTAGATAATAGACTTACTTACTTGGATAGCTCATACCACCTATGTAAGCTATAAAATTTCTAAGTATATCTATTGAGAAAATTAAAAAGTATTACTTTACAAAAACTATTGCTCACAATTTATTCAGTCGTAAAATACGGAATATTAAACTGTGGTCATGCACCTATCTTAGCAAATGTTTTTTAAGACACAGAAAAGAGCAATCAGAAATTTAAATAGTCTAGGGTATAGATATGATTGTAAGCTCAGTTTTATTGCGTTGGGTATTTTAATGGTACCTTGTGTTTACATTTACGAATGTCTCTGTATATTAAGAATAATATTAACCAATATACCACACAGAGTTCTTTGCATGATTATGCCACAAGGCAAAACAATCATTTAAGGTTTGACTTTAAACGTTTGCTTAAAAGTAGAGATGGGTTCAATTAGTATGCAATCAAATTTTACAACAAGCTACCTCCATATACCAAAACTTTAGAGTTTAATAAGTGTAAAATATCTATTAAAAATATGGTGATAAGTAATGCCTTCTATACCTTTACTGATTTTTTTAAGCATAATTTTGAAATAGTTGAATAATCTATGTATTTGTAATAATAACTTGTATTATTCCTATTTTTGACTTGTGTAAATACTTTGTATATAGAATACTAATAAATATTAATATTATTATTATTATTTAAAACTTTTAAAACATTTATTTATTTTTTATTTTAATTTATATGCTTATAAGAAACTGTTATTATATATTTTATTAATAATATACTCGTTGAAATGCAAATAACTTTTAAGTAAATAAAAAAAAAAATATAAGTTTAAGTTTAAAAGTTGTATTTGACAAATTGCAACATGTTTGACTGTACAGTGTCAGCATTAGGCAGCAGATAACAAATAAGTTAAAAAGTTTAAAACGTTTTTAAAGTATTATAAAAAAGATTAGTCAATAATTGTGCTGATTTTACTTTTATATATTAAGACCGGTTTCGGCGGTTAGGCCATCATCAGTTTTTTCTTTTCTTTTCACAGGTGTTGTTGTGTTTTGCGGGTGGTGTGAATTATTCAGTAAAATCAGCACAATAAAGTATAAAATTTTTATTAAAATACCCTAACCTCAATTATTTTAAACTGTGCAATAATCAGAAACAAATACTATTAGTCAATAAATTATTAAATATTAATTAACGGCAATTTATTTAAATTTGTCTGATCTGACAATAAAATGTTTATTATTTTTGTTTTTTATTTATTACATTTATATAATTTTTAAAATTTTATCAATTTTTGACTCTATTAAATGACATAACATATATTATGTAAATGTTTTAATAATTTGCATAATTTTTTTGGTTTGTTGAATGAAAAAACTTAACAAGAGAATAAATAAACACAAAACTGAAATAAACTTGCATATACATTTCAAAATTTCTTAATTAAATTTGTCTATAAGTTGTTCAGGCTTTTATTACGTTTACGGCACGTATTTATCACATGCAATAGACACATAAAAAATAGACATACACAAAGAATATGTGCTACATACCTATCTAGGCCACAAAACATGGCAACACTGCTGGGTCTAAAACCGTCGGTTCTACTGTCTGGGACTAACAGAGATTGCCAGACATCAACTTTTTGTTTTCTTAATACAGAGCCGGGGCACCTGGGTTGCAGTGCCCTCTCACATGTTTTGTTTTTATCCGCGCCAGCCCGTAGGTGTGTGTGCGATGTATGCTGTTTTTTAAGTTCTGTTGCGTGCCCAAAACTCTGGCCGGGCACAAAGTCAAGTCAGCTGCGAGGTATATTATTTTAGCTTATTACAACGTTGCCAATGTTTGGTTTGAAAACGTCGGTATGGCATGGCTGGTCTGATAACGTCTTGCAGTGCGTATACAAATACGACGAGCGCGCCCTCGTCTGCCATATTTAATGATCTAAACTTGTATGTGTTGACATATTTGATATAGGTTTTCAGTCCCAAAATAATTTTGGTGTTGTTTTGTCTCCTGTTATATTATGCCGAAACATAACGAAAAACACATAAAAAAGTTGTCAGACCCAAGGCTGGGCCTGAGAACGTCGGATTTGGTCTGGGAACGTCGGTAGTATATAGCAAATTGGGTCTGTATAGGCGGTTTAACAAATCTATATCTATATATATATGTATATATAGATGTCTAAAGGGGTTTAGTCCTACATTTGTATAGAAGTTATCGTCCTACATGATTTGTGTAGCCCGATACCCCTTTAGATCTTAACTCACCAAAATATGCCTGCGGGCATATATATTCTCATATATATCCCCTGCTGTGCGGCCGTACCCGACCGTGCGACCTATAAAATTTAAATTTTTTTGTTCAAATGTTTCAATAGAATAGAGTTTACTTGTTCTATTCATTTAAATATTATTACGTTTATATTAATTTATTTAATACATTTTCTAGTACAAAGTATTTATTAAAAAAAATACTTTTTATTAAAAATGCCTTTTGTAATATTCATATTAATTAAATGCTTACGTTTTTTTTAATTAAAAGTTGTGCCTTACCGTTGGTTACCGGCTGGTCTAACGTTGTATGCTATTATAACTTATTACAATATGACCGAATAATATTTGAAAACAACAATAATAATATTTATAATAACTACATTTTAAATTATAAAGGTTCATAAGCGTACATATCACTACGTTAATGACAGCCTTTAAAACTGTAACAAAATCCTGAGATTATATTACAAAATTAAAGGTAAGTGCAAATTCTGTAGAAAATTATGTAAAGTCTATAAATATTTTAAGCAAATTGTTTATCAAAATGTTCAGTACAATAAATAAAGTTAACTAAATTTAATGCATTATTAGCTAACTAGAAGCTTAATTTGAAATATATGTAAATTAAAAATTACTACAGGGTGATTAAAAATGTTTGGGATTATGTAACTATCTAATGTACGTTTGTGCCGCTCTACAGCTAGATACCAATTGTTTGGCCGGTTTGAACTGTCAAAACAAATAATATTGTGGACAATTTTAAAAAGACGGCATACTTAAAGTGATTACATAATCTCATTTATTTATAAACTCCCTGTATAATTATAAAAGTATTATAATTTATATTTGCTTTGCTTTTGTTTTGTGTTTAGATTTTGTGGCAAAGTTATCTAAATTTCATTTTGTTTCAGTTGTAAAAACTATTTTTTGTATATTAAATAAGGTTGGTTAATTATAATGCATATTAAACTTTATTATAAGATAAAGTTTAATTGATACATTAATTATAAAAATATTACACATGAAGTTACAATGATTTATATTTGTACTGTAAAAACGCTTTGATCTGGACGTTGTTTTGTGTTTAAATTCTGTATGATTTTTTTAGTAAAAATGTGAGAGTAGTGAAAACGTGAAGTAATGAGAATGTGATACTAGTAAGAATGTGAGAAGAGTAGGAATGTGAAAGTAGTGAGAATGTAAAAGTTTGTGAGAAAGTAAGAGTAGTGACAATGTGAAAGTAGTGAAAACTTAAAAATAGTAAGAATGTGAGAATAGTGAGAATGGGAGAAAAGTGAGAATGTAAAAATAATAAGAACGTAAAAGTAGTAGAATGTGAAAAAATACAGAATGTGTATAGTGAAAATGTAAGAGTAGTGAGAATATAAGAGTAGTAAAAAAGTGAGATAAGTAAGAATGTAAAAATATTAAAAATTTGAGAATAGTTAGAAGGTAAAACAAGTGAGATTGTAAAAATAGTGAAAATGTGAGAGTAATGAGAATGAGTAAGTAATAAGAATGTGAAAATAGTGAAAATGTGAGAAAAGTAACAAAGTGAGAGTAGTAAGAATGTGAGAGTAAAGAAAATGTGAGAATAGTAAGAAGGTGAGAGTAATAACATTGTGAGAGTGAAAAGAATGTGAAATTAAAGAAAATGTGAGAATAGTAAGAAGGTGAGAACGTGAGAGTAATAACAACGTGAGAGTAGTAAGAATGTAAGAATAGTGAGAGCGTGAAGGAAGTAAAACTGTAAGAATAGTGAAAATATGAGAGTATTGACAAAGTAAAAATAGTGAGAATGTGAAAATAGTAAAAATTCGAGAGTAGTGAGATTATAAGTGTGGTAAGAATGTGAGAGTAGTAAACATGTGATTGTAGTAAGAATGTGAAAATAGTGAAAAGTAAAAGATGCGACAATTTGAAATTATTGACGGTAGAAGAATGTGAAAGTAGAAACAATGTGAAAATGTAAAAGTAATGAGAATGTGAGAGTAGTGACATTGCAAAAACAGTAAGATTAGTGAGAATGTGAAAGTAGTGACAGTATGAAAGTAGTGAGAATGTAAAAATAGTGAGAATAGTAAAAATGTGAAAGTAGTAAAAGTAATAAAAATGTAAAAATAGTGATTATGTAAGCATAAAGAGAATGTGAAAGTAGTGAAAATGTAAAAGAAGCAAAAATGTTAGAGTAGTGTGAGTAGTAAGAATGTAACAGTAAAGTAATAGTAAAATAAATAAGAATGTAAGACTGTGGGAATAGTAAAAATAAAAGATGCGACAATGTGAGAGTATTGGCAATAGTGAGAATGTGAGAGTAGAAAAAATGTAAAAGTAGTAAAACGTAAAACAGGTAAAAATGTGAGAATAATGAGAATAATAAATATGTGAGAATGTGAGAGTAGTACGATTGTAAGAGTAGAAAAATAGTAACCGTAATGAGATTGAGAAACAGTAACATTGCGAAAATAGCAAAAAATGTGAATGTAGTGAGAATGTGAGAATAGCAAGAATGTTAACGTAGAGAGAATTTGAAAGTTAAAACTATAAGTAAGGAGAGTAGTAAAAATGTGAGAAAAGTGAGAATATGGTAGAAGCTACAATGTGAGTGTAAAAGTAGTGAGATTGTGAGAGTAAAGAGATAGTGAGAGTAGTATAAATGTGAAAGTAGTAAAAATGTGAGAGTAGTAAAATGAAAAAACAATAATAAATTAAAAATAATGAAAATAAAAAAAAAAAAAATGTAAGATTAGTGAGAAAGTAATAGTAGTAATTTTCACATTTTCACTACGTTCACATTTTTTTTCACATTTTACTACTATCATATTTGTATTACTATCATATTCTCACAATAATAATAATAATAATAATAATAATAATAATAATAATAATAATAATAATAATAATAATAATAATAATAATAATAATAATAATAATAATAATAATAATATTAATAATAATAATAATAATAATAATAATAATAATAATAATAATAATAATAATAATAATAATAATAATGTCAAGGAGACACATTAAGTCCTTTGTGGTTTTGTTTGGCCCTTAATCCTCTTAGTAGCATACTTAACAATTCAAAATATGGGTATGCACTAGAAAAAGACAAAACAATCTCACATCTGTTTTATATGGATGATTTGAAATTATATGCAAGGGACGATGAACAACTGAGGTCCGAGTTAGAATTAGTAAAATCATTTAGCAAATCAATCAACATGAAGTTTGGTATAGAAAAATGTGCTGTGCTTCATGCTAAAAAAAGTAAAATCACAGAATTGAATAACTGCCAACTTATGGATGGAACTGTTGTTAGTGACCTTACAAATTCAAATTACAAATACCTAGGAATCCAACAAGCACTTAATATAAAACAAAGTGAAAATAAACAACGCATAAAAACAGAATTACTCGACCGAGTAAAACGCATATTAAAAACGGAACTATATGCTAAAAATAAATTTCAAGCTATAAACGCATGGGCTATACCTGTAGTACAATATACGTTAGGGGTGCTAAACTGGTCTAAAACTGATATACAAAGCTTAGACAGAGCAATAAGAACAATGCTTACCAAGCATAGAATACACCACCCAAACTCAGCAATTGAACGTCTGTATTTTCCTAGAAATAGAGGAGGCAGAGGACTAGCAAACTTAGAAATGCTAAACTATAAACAAATATGCAGACTCCGAAACTATTTTTACAAACATAGTTCCGTACTGGTTAGCACTCTTGTAAAGCTGGATAAAGGATACTCAGCGCTTAATCTAACAGCAACTGACTTAACGCACTCATTCACTCTAAACGATCTTGAAACGTCCTGGAAAGAGAAAACATTGCATGGTAGATTTTATGCTAGTTTAAAATCCGACAATATAAATAAAACAGAATCAACAGCATATCTTAAAATGGGCTATTTGTTTGGGGAAACTGAGGGATTTATTTCTGCTATCCAAGACCAAGTTATCTCAACCAAAGCGTATAGACGATACATTTTAAAAGAAGATTTAGATTCAATAATGTGTAGAATGTGCGGCAAACAACAAGAAACAATCCAACATTTAGCATCGGGGTGTAGCTACATGGCGCCAACATACTACACAGAACGACATAATAATGTTGCTAAAATTCTACACCAAGCAATATGCAAAAAAACAGGATTAATAAGTGAATCTCAACCATATTATAAGTATAACCCAAAACCCGTTTACGAAAATAATGACTGGAAAATATACTGGGATCTGACCATACAAACCGATAGACAAGTTGAACATAATAGACCCGATATTGTCGTTTGGGAAAAGATTACAAAAAAAGTATATCTTATAGATGTATCTATACCATTAGATGAAAACGTAGAAACATCATATAAGAAAAAAACAGAAAAGTACTTACCACTTCAAATTGATTTAAAAAATGTTTAGAGTTTAAAATTTATTAAAACCTTACCGATAATTATTACAGCTAACGGACTTGTCAATAAAAACTTACCTGGACACTTAGATGAATTGGGGTTAAATATATCTAACATTAAATGGATGCAAAAGGCTACATTATTAGGCACAGCATCTATAATACGTAAATGCTTGAATAAGTAGGTGACAAATGGGATAGTCATGGCTTAAAGCAAGCCCGGCTATGCCAAAACACCAGAGCAATCTGTGAAATTGAAAAAAAAAAAAAAAAAAAAAAAAAATAATAATAATAATAATAGTAATAATAATTGTCTTTATTTTTGCAATTTTACAAAAAAAAGCAAAGTTTATCACAATGATGATCTTCCATTTAACCTAATTTTAACATTTAATTTGAAACATATAAATAAAATTTAACAAAAGGGTACTTTCTGATTTTTTGATGGCTGACTATCATTTTCTATTTTCCAGTTATTTTATAGTATTTCATCAAAAATTGTAGCCTATTACTTCACTAAATTATTACTGGGATTTCCTTCTCTTTAAAATAATGTGCATTTTAGTTATTTTTCTATTAAATAATGTGTAATTTAATTATTTTTCTTATAAATATTGTGTATTTTAGTTATTTCTTTATTAAGTAATGTGTATTTTAATTATTTCACTTTTAAATAATGTGTTTTCAGTTATTTCTTTATTAAATAATGTGTATTTCAGTTATTTTTCTATTAAATATTGTGTAATTTAGTTATTTCTCTAATAAAAAATGTGTATTTTAGTTATTTCTTTATTAAATAACTTGTATTTTAGTTAATTTTTTATTAAATAATGTGTATTTTAGTTATTTCTTTATTAAATAATGTGTATTTTAATTATATCTTCAATAAATATTGTGTATTTTAGTTATTTCTCAATTAAATAATGTGTATTTTAGTTATTTCTCTATTAAATATTGTGTGTTTTAGTTATTTCTCTATTAAGTAATGTGTATTTTGTTATTTTTTTATAAAATTCTGTGTATTTTAGTTATTTTTCTATCAAATATTGTGTATTTTAGTTATTTCTCTTTTAAATAAAGTGTATTTTTGTCATTTCTCTATTAAATAATGTGTATTTTAGTTTTTTCTTTATTATTTAATGTGTATTTTAGTTATTTCTCTATTAAATGAAGTATATTTTAGTCATTTCTCTATTAGATAATGTTTATTATAGTTATTTCTTTATTAAGTATTGTGTATTTTAGTTAGTTCTCTATTAAATAATGTGTATTTTAGTTATTTCTCTATTAAATAATCTGTATTTTAGTTAATTCTTTATTAAATAATGTGTAGATTAGTTATTTATTTATTAATTATTGTGTATTTTAGTTATTTTTTTATTAAATAATGTAAATTTTAGTTATTTTTCTATAAGATATTGTGTATTTTAGTTATTTCTTTATTAAATAATGTGTATTTTAGTAATTTCCCTATTAAATAAAGTGTATTTTAGTAATTTGTCTATTAAATATTGTGTATTTTAGTTATTTCTCTATTAAATAATATGTATTTGAGTTATTTTTTCTATTAAATAATGTGCGTCTCAGAACATCTAAGGGCATCACAAACCTGTTAAAAACTCACTTTTAAGTTAGCAGTTTTGTTCGTTATTGGAATTAACCTGACAGAATCAAGAAAGAGCTTTCAATATGTCAATTCTAAAATTTTACTATTTTTACACTGTCACTAATCTAATATTCTTACTATTCTTACATTCTCAATACTTTTACAAACTTAATACTTTCATATTCTCACTACTTTTTTATTGCCGCTTTTCCCACATTTTGCTACTCTAACATTTTTATTTTTTTACATTTTTATTATTTTCACATACTATTACATTCTCATTATTTTTACGTTTTCACTTTTCTCATATTTTTACTACTTTTACTATATTTTACTCTCAAAATTTCACTACATTTACATTGTAGCTTCTCCCACATTGTTACTACTTTTACATTTTTACTACTCTTACAGTCTTACTACTCTCACATTTTAACTATTCTCACACTCTTACTAATTTCACATTATCACTGTTTTCTCATTCTTACTACTCTTACATTCTTACTAATCTTACTATTCTCAAATTGACACTATTCTAACATTCTTACTATTTTTACATTCTCAATTCTTTCACATTTTTTCTATACTTTCATACTCTTATTACATTCACATTTTTACTACTTTCACATTCTACTACTCTCACATTTTTACTATTCTCACATTTTTACTACTTTACATTTTCTTTATTCTCAGATACTCACTATTCCCACATTCTCACTACTCTCACATTCTTACTACTTTTGCATTTTTGAAACTGTAACATTCTCACTACTTTTACATTTTTACTATTTTCACATTATCTTTGTTCTCTCATTCTTACTACTGTCACATTCTTTTTACTTTTACTATCTTTCTATTCTTACTATCTCACTACTTTCACATTGTCGCTTCTCTCACATTTTCACTACTCCCACATTCTTACTACTCTTACATTCTCATTATTATCACGTTGTTACTACTCTTATATTTTTACTATTCTCACTATCTAACTACTCTCACATTGTAGCTTTTTTCACATTTTCAATATTTTCAAGTTTTCACTAATATTATATTCTCACTATTCTTACATTGTCACTACTCTTACAATCCCACTACTCTTAAATTATCACTTTTTTCAAATTCTCACTACTCTCACATTCTTACTACATTTTTATTTCTCTCACATTCTCACTAATCTCACATTGTCACGTTTTTCAGATTCTAACTACTTGCACATTCTCACTACTTTTCCATTTCTCCATTTCTACTACTTTTACATTGTCGCTTCTCTCACATACTCTCTATTTTTTAATTCTTATTACTCATACATTTTTACTTCTTTAATATTCTTACTACTCTAAATATTTTAAGCATAAATATTAACATGCTGTGACCGCGAAGGGTTAACAAATTGCGTAATCAGTGTACAAAATAAAAATAATCATTACAGAATCAAATAATAATTACGTAATATTCGTAATCATTACATAATCAAGTAATCATTATACAGGGAGTTTATAAATGAATGGGATTATGTAATCACTTTAAATATGCCGCCTTTTTAAAATCGTCCACTATACTACATATGTTTGCTTGACAGCTGTCAAAGTTGATCTGTCAAAACAAATAGTTTAGTGAACAATTTAAAAAAAGCGGCACATTTAAAGTGATTACATAATCCCATTCATTTATAAACTCCCTGTATAATCACGTAATTATTTTATAATCACGTAATCATTACATAATCTTGTAATAAATAGTGTAATTAAATATTAAAACACGCGTATTGAAATAATCAAATATTGATTACGCGTGTTCAAATAATTAAATGATGAGTACGCAAATTCACATAATCAAATAATGGTTTTATGGAATCATATATATTCGCATGGTAAATTCAGTCGTGTCCAATCTGTATCTAATTGTGCCGCTAGAGATTTATTTATTAGACAATTTCACAGATGTTTTTATACAACCCTTGTCATGTGCATGTGCAGTTGTTTATTTATTATATTAAAATAAATACCTACTTCAGTCGAATATAATTTTTCACTGATACAAATTGTATTATGTATTGTTATTATTTTTGTTGAAAAAATTTTTATATGTTTATTTTTATTTATTTTTTAATATAATAAATCACATTTTTATTCTTGGTTGTGGATTTTTTCTAATCTACATAAAACATTAATAAACATCAAAATAGGTATATTTTTAGTTTATGTTCTTATTATATAAAAGAAATTGTAGTAAGTTCTTTATTGAAGATTATTATAAAACATAAGTATTATAATAATATATTAATATTAAGCATCAAAATAATTTTATAATTTATATAAAATAATTAATGCATGCAATTTAGAATTATAAAATCTTAAACAAGTGTGTACATATTGAATAATCATGTATTCATTATATAATCACATAATCATTTTCATAATCACATATTTATTGAATAATCACGCATGTATTTATTACATAATCATATAATCATTACGCTTTTATTAAACAATCACGTATTCAATGCGTATTCATTAAACATTCACATAATCAATGCATAATCATAATCATAATCATGTAATCATTACATAATCACGTAATTATTACATAATCACGTAATCATTACATAATCACGTAACATTTTGTACATTTGTACATTTTTTTACTTAGTTGTTAACCCTTTGTGTGATCGTTACTTTTATAACTTCAAATCTGTCTTTAGTATTGTAATCCGCATATTAAAAACCTCATGTTATGATTAATTTAAAATTCAGTTTTATTTGAATCAATAGATTTTAAAAATGAATATTGTAATATGTTTGTTTACTAATGTTTTTAGTACTATCATCAACTTTATAACCTGCATACTTTAAAATTTTTGTTTACTTGATTAAATCTAAACATTTTGTACATTTTATTTTCTACGCCGTTTTGTAGGAGTAATTTAATATTACGTATTTTATAAAACAATTATAGACGTAATTAAACTTAAACAACAAATTTTTCTTTAATGAATTTATTTTTTATGATTTTTTCCAACTTATAGTACTACAGGGAGTTTATAAATGAATGGGATTATGTAATCACTTTAAATGTGCCGCTTTTGTTAAATTGTTCACTAAACTATTTGTTTTGACAGATCAACTTTGACAGCTGTCAAGCAAACATATGAAAACATATGTAGTATAGTGGACGATTTTAAAAAGGCGGCATATTTAAAGTGATTACATAATCCCATTCATTTATAAACTCCCTGTACAATAAGATATAGAAATAATTATCATTTAGGTCATATTTGTCAATGTTGTATTAAGCTTCAAATAGCCAAGAAATAATTAATTAAATGTATGCATAATTTAAATAACATTTGCATCCACTGCGATAAAATGTCTGCATTTTTCTTATTATTTCCTACACAATTTGTATTTGTAAAGATAAAGTTGTAAAAACAAATTCCATTCACATGTAAACGCACGTGTACTATTTTATGGGGTCATAAATCTTAACGCACTTTAATCACTGACTTTAGAGCTACACGGGCAAGAGACCTGTTTAAGTTATTGATCCTAAAAATGTAGCGCGAAACCATATAAGTCGCAAAACTATCTTCCTACGTAGGAGGTAAATCTCATGGTGGACTGCTTCAGAATAGACGTAACTAATGTTGGACGAAAGTACTTAAAATAAACTTATATATATATATATATAGATATATATATATATATATATTTGAAGTTGTAACGACTTGTAGGTATTTATTAAAAAATTAACGGGATTAAGTCAAATAAAATTTAAATTTAGTAAAATACAAAAAACATATATTTTAATATATTTAAATACGATGCAACGTTTCGTTA
Organism: Tachinus rufipes; assembly: GCA_963932245.1. Classification (NCBI taxonomy): domain Eukaryota; kingdom Metazoa; phylum Arthropoda; class Insecta; order Coleoptera; family Staphylinidae; genus Tachinus; species Tachinus rufipes. The sequence goes on along the minus strand of OZ010750.1, from coordinate 45,850,573 downwards.
GTGATTACTAACATCATCAGGCTTAAAAATATACAATAATAACAAAAAAGAGGACATAGAGAAATAATTAATTAATACTTACAACTATTTTTATATAAAATTATGAATTTTGTATAACATAATTATTGTAACTAGCTATTATAATGTTAATTATGAATATACCTCACCAAATATTATTATTAATACAAAATAAATCAAATAATAATTCAGATTGAAGTTTTAAATAATAAATTAATGTGACAATATAAGATAAGCCAACTAGGAAATTTAAAATATTAATAATAATATCTGTTAGTAGATGGCGGCTATTGATAATATGAAGTGTAATGTAAAGGCTATAGTTGTAGTTAAATTAATTTTAGGAATTTAAATATAATTACAATTATATTGAAATGTAAAGGTATAAGATAAAGTATAAAATAAATATATAGTAAAAATAGTATATTTAGTCAAAAGGAAAAATATTGTAAAAAATTATTATATTTATGAGTTAGGCAATCTTGTTATTTTATATTGAATTGAAAATATTATTAAAAAGTTTATTTTGTGAAATAAAAAGTTATGATAATAATTTGTTTGGTAAGATATTGATAAAAATTGTTGTTAAGTTAACAAGTGTGGCTAGTAAACAATTTTAATTTCTAAGTTATATTAATTAATTGTTATGTTAAGATAGGTTTGCATTACTTTATTTGGTTGGTGTTATCAATTTTTTTTTTTTTTTTTTTTTTTAATATAATGTTATTTTAGTTAATGATCGGTGTAGAAAGATATTTGTGAAAGAGTTAATGATAAAAGCTGGAAAAACCTTGTAACGTTTCTATTCTAGAAGAAATATCAAATAATTTTTTCTTTTCTTCTTTCTTGTTAACTTAGAGTTGTTTTGAATAAATGATGTAATGTCAAAAACTATCTTCTGTCCATATGATCTTCGAATTGTATTGATGAAAGTACCCATTTCTATGAATATTTTTGAAGTTGTAACGACTTGTAGGTATTTATTAAAAAATTAACGGGATTAAGTCAAATTAAATTTAAATTTAGTAAAATACAAAAAACATATATTTTAATATATTTAAATACGATGCAACGTTTTGTTAGTGATTACTAACATCATCAGGCCTAAAAATATACAATAATAACAAAAAAGAGGACATAGAGAAATAATTAATTAATACTTACAACTATTTTTATATAAAATTATGAATTTTGTATAACATAATTATTGTAACTAGCTATTATAATGTTAATTATGAATATATTTCACCAAATATTATTATTGATACAAAATAAATCAAATAATAATTCAGATTGAAGTTTTAAATAATAAATTAATGTGACAATATAAGATAAGCCAACTAGGAAATTTAAAATATTAATAATAATATCTGTTAGTAGATGGCGGCTATTGATAATATGAAGTGTAATGTAAAGGCTATAGTTGTAGTTAAATATATAAAAATATATGTTTTTTCTATTTTACAAAATTTAAATTTTATTTGACTTAATCCCGTTAATTTTTTAATAAATACCTACAAGTCGTTACAACTTCAAAAATATTTATAGAAATGGGTACTTTCATCAATACAATTCGAAGATCATATGGACAGAAGATAGTTTTTGACATTACATCATTTATTCAAAACAACTCTAAGTTAACAAGAAAGAAGAAAAAAAAAATTATTTGATATTCCTTCTAGAATAGAAACGTTACAAGGTTTTTCCAGCTTTTATCATTAACTCTTTCACAAATATCTTTCTACACCGATCATTAACTAAAATAACATTATATAAAAAAAAAAAAAAAAAAAAAAAAAAAATTGATAACACCAACCAAATAAAGTAATGCAAACCTATCTTAACATAACAATTAATTAATATAACTTAGAAATTAAAATTGTTTACTAGCCACACTTGTTAACTTAACAACAATTTTTATCAATATCTTACCAAACAAATTATTATCATAACTTTTTATTTCACAAAATAAACTTTTTAATAATATTTTCAATTCAATCTAAAATAACAAGATTGCCTAACTCATAATTATAATATTTTTTTACAATATTTTTCCTTTTGACTAAATATACTATTTTTACTATATATTTATTTTATACTTTATCTTATACCTTTACATTTCAATATAATTGTAATTATATTTAAATTCCTAAAATTAATTTAACTACAACTATAGCCTTTACATTACACTTCATATTATCAATAGCCGCCATCTACTAACAGATATTATTATTAATATTTTAAATTTCCTAGTTGGCTTATCTTATATTGTCACATTAATTTATTATTTAAAACTTCAATCTGAATTATTATTTGATTTATTTTGTATCAATAATAATATTTGGTGAGGTATATTCATAATTAACATTATAATAGCTAGTTACAATAATTATGTTATACAAAATTCATAATTTTATATAAAAATAGTTGTAAGTATTAATTAATTATTTCTCTATGTCCTCTTTTTTGTTATTATTGTATATTTTTAGGCCTGATGATGTTAGTAATCACTAACGAAACGTTGCATCGTATTTAAATATATTAAAATATATGTTTTTTGTATTTTACTAAATTTAAATTTTATTTGACTTAATCCCGTTAATTTTTTAATATATATATATATATATATATATATATATATATATATATATATATATATATATATATATATTATATAAATCCAACCGTCGTTTTTAGACCCGCTATGTTTAACAGGCAACCACAGACCCACTAGAAATCTTTGTTGTAAGTGTGTGTATATTAAGTAATTTTGACTTATTAATTAAGATGTCTAAGAGCAATGAAAGAGGGGTAAACAATTATTAAGAAAACAAAAAGTTGATGTCTGCCAATCTCTGTTAGTCCCAGACAGTAGAACCGACGATTTTAGACCCAGCAGTGTTGCCATGTTTTGTGGCCTAGATAGGTATGTATTGCATGTAATAAATACGTGCCGTAAACGCAATAAAAGCTTGAACAACCTATAGAAAAATTTAGGAAATTTTGAAATGTATATGCAAGTTTATTTCAGTTATGTATTCATTTATTCTCTTGTTAAAGTTTTTTCTATTTCACTAGCATACTTTAATTTTTAATTACTGCTTGTCAACTAATCAAAAAAAATTAAGCAAAACATTTACATAATATATGTTATGTCATTTAATTCATAAATAAAAAACAAAAATTAGTAAATTTAATAAACATTTTATTAATCTGATCAGACAGGTTTAAATAAATTACCTTTAATTTCTATTTAATAATTTATAGGCTAATCTTTTTTGTATTACTTTAAAAACCTTTTAAACTTTTTAACTTATTAGTTTTTAAGCTTTTTTGTTGGTTATCTGCTGCCTAATGCTGACACTGTACAGTAAAACATGTTGCAGTTTGTGAAATGCAACTTTCAAACTTAAACTACATGATTTTTTTTTAATTTACTAAGTTATTGGCGTTTCAACGAGTATATTATTAACAAAATATATAATAACAGTTTCTAATAACAGTTTCTAATAACAGTTTCTAATAACAGTTTCTAATAACAGTTTCTAATAACAGTTTCTATAATAAGCATATAGATTAATCTAAAAAATAAACAAATATTTTAAAAGTGTTAAATAATAAACATCTAAGAAACAGTTATCGCTTAAAAAAAAAAAAGTAGTTAGACAAAATAAGAAATGCAAAAACTAGAACTATTGAAATAGAAACAATATTTTCTATACAATCACAGATGTCCCTTGTTTGATCGAATATTTAGGCACCAATGCAGCGCATGTGTTCTATTAAAGATATTTAGCATATTATCAACGATTAAATTGAGTAAGTAATATTATGCACGGTACAAAAATCAAACGGTAGTTTTGCACTCGGAATGCTATAGTCGGTTTGGGATAAAGAAATAATAAATTTAAAGTATGTATATTGCATATAATACAAAAAGCATCAGTGTTATTAATTTTATAAGAGATGAGATTAGAAGTCAGCGTTTTCAATTTTGTCAAAACCCGGCCTAGTCTAAAACTCAGCCCAACGCCCAACACGACCCGGCCTAAAGCTAAGTTATTATTAATAAAATATTTTATTAAAACCCGATCCGGCTCAAAATTCAGCGCAATGCCAGGCTTAAAATCTGAGCCCGGCTCAAATCCCAGCTCGGGAGGCTCAAAGCTAAGTATATTAATAAAATATACAGGGTTAGGTAAATGTATGAAAACACCTGATTTTTGATTTATGTAAAAAATGACTTTAATAACAGTTTATGTAGAAATTTTAATCTACATAGTGACGTATTTTGATTTTTAATACAAGCTCTGTTTCACAAGATATGACGTCATCATCAGTTTTTTTTAAATGATACATCCTGTATTTTTTTTAATTTTAGAAAAAGAATTTTTCAACAATTACAATGATATGAGGTTTTATGGGTATACGATTTACGGTTTTAGAAACATTCATTAAAACAATAAAACAAAATGTAGTAAGTTATGCTCCAATTACCATAGCAACAAGTTGTTACCGGCCCGGGAATTCGAGGGTGAATATCTCGGACCGTCACAGGTCCAGGAGGTCGATGTTTGACCTTTTGGACGGTTGACCTTGGTGGTTGTGGTCGGTCGCTACTGTTTACGCAGCTTTTGTGTGATGTTTAATTGTGTGGGTGGTTTGGTGGTGTGCCCCAGGTATAGGGAGCACCAGGTGTCATTTGGGGATGACGTGCAGTCGGACGTTGATATTTGAGACGTGTCTCAACGTGTCTGTGGCGTGACCTTGAGCCGGTATGGTTCACAGCTTTGAGGATGCCGGTAGACGGACGGGGTTCGTCGTGTCAACGTAGGGGGTCCGTGATGGACGCGCTAGGAGCGGTGATGGAGGTCTTGCAGGAGTTAGGGCGGAATTCCAGCCACTAACTGCTAATGTTGCCTGGTCTGTTGCTGCTGCGGGACTGACTGCCGAAATCCAAAAACGCATTTCTTTTATAGTGCGCGGTTGGTCGAGCGCGTCGCGAGGTAGGCGTGTGTTACGGTGATCAGCCCGAACCTGCTAACCTCTACACCGACGCCTGCCTCGGGAATGCAATCCTTGCCTTACGACTTGCACGCGACTCATGGTCTTGCACATTCCACCATGAGTCGTTTCCCAACTGGAGATTGGACCTGCCTCTCCTCTACTGGGAACACCCTACACTCACTCTCGACGCCGACCCCCGCTATGTCCATGGTACCTGCTGGCTACCCACTCACACCAACGCACGCACTAGGGGCGAACCAAAACCCCCTAGTCAACACCTGCACCTACGGCATTGCACCTCCCATCACCACCCCCCACCCTTATCACCTGCAGGGCGGGGAGGCGGTAACAAATGGCGCCCAACGTGGGGCAGTTGCAGAGCATAGTGCCTGCACGAATTTTAAAACACCCCAAGACTGTAAGATCCAGATAGAAACCGACTGCCGACCAACCACCAACAACCTGGAGGAAGAACGGCAACGACGAGAGAGCCAAGCCTACAGGGCAGCGTTCGAGGATGGCCAGCGAAACATGGCAAACTACCAACAAGTTACACACCTGGCAAATGCGTTTGCTTATACGCAGCGCAACCACAGCTTGTATCAAGCCGAACTACCCCGTTTCGGCGGCAAACCACACGAAGATCCGTATCGGTTCTTCGCCGACCTAGAATCTCGCTTCGCACAACAGCAGATACCGACCACGGCTTATCACCGGCTGTTGGTACAAAACCTTAAGGGCGACGCGCTGGCTTTTGATAAAAGGTATGAGAAGGAACCGGCACCTGGTTCGACCAATTAGTACGCACTGCCACCAAGGTAGAAACTAATATTGCTCTACGCCTTAATTCCCGGTCCGGTGCTAAAACAAATAACAATAGCACTAAGGCGACGGGAAACGAATAGAGGGTCGGCCGACACCGAAAAGAAAAGCCGCACCGACCCAAAACCAACCGGAGAAGAAGAAGAAAGAAGAAAAGAAGAAAGAAGAAAAGAAGAAAGAAGAAAGGAAGAAAGAAGAAAAGAAGAAGAAGACGAAGGAGAAGCTGTGTAAAACCGCTACACAACATCAAGCCAACATAGGCGCAGTGGGAACTGGACACCTACCGAGAATAATGGTAACAATAGCGGGCAAGACCATGAAAGCTTTGATCGATTCGGGAGCAAGCCACAACTTTGCCCGGCTTGAGTTAGGAAATCTAAAACCCTCAACAGTCTCCGTAGCACAAGCAGACCCATCCACGGTTCTTGATACGACCGGAGAAAGCACCGTCCAGATGACCGTTGGGGAGCAACACCATACTGTTACCCTCCTTGTCGCACCAAAACTAGGGGAAGAGGTAATTCTGGGGAGCCCGTGGCTCAACGCGCACCAAGTAAATCTAGACATTATGGCAAAGAAAGCCGATCGACAATCTACTGGGCACTTCGAAAGGCACCGCCGATCAAGGCAGATGAACCAGTGAAATTGCCCAAACATTCGTTCCCCGATACGAAAAGCTTTGAACAACTAGTACGCGACTTTCCCACCGTATTTAGTGAAGATGTGGCACCCACAACCACACCAACAGTGAAACATCACATTGAGGTAACCGATTCGACGCCAATCCGAACTGCTCGTTACACCTACAATGCTCATAAGAAGGCACTCATCTTTGAGCAGGTAGAAGAACTCTTGGCGACCGGAATTATCGAGCGGAGCTCAAGCAGCTACTGCGCCCCAGTGGTGATTATAACGAAGAAAGACGGCACGCCTCGCTTTTGTATAGATTATCGAGCATTAAACAAAGTTACTCGAAAGGAAGCCGCGCCGTTACCAAAAATACAAGAGACCTTGAAAGATTTTGGACCGGCCAAAGTGTTTAGCAAAATAGATTTAAAGAGTGGGTATTGGCAAATACCAATGATCGAAGAAGATAAACATCTCACCGCTTTTGCTGCCCCGGACGGAGGCACATACCAATTTCGGGTGATGCCATTTGGCCTAAAGAATGGACCGGCGACGTTTCAGAAACTTATGTCGCAAGTACTCGCCGGTCTGTTTGGAAATTTTGTTTTCGTCTACTTAGACGATATACTGGTTTACTCCCAAGATCACGCCACCCACCTAGTGCATCTACGGTAAGTACTAGAGTGCTTGCAAGAGTACAAGTTGAGATGTCACCCCAAAAAATGCGATTTCGGGACAAATTCGGTGGAATACCTAGGACACAGAATTAGCGCGGAGGGAAATCAACCACTACCGCACCACTTAAAGATGATCAAGAACCAAGAAATTCCGCGAAACAAAAAACAACTGCGGAAGTTCTTAGGTCTATGCACATGGCTACGGGAATATATCCACGATTATTCTAGAATGGCAGCACCACTAATGGCGTTGCAAGGAAGTAAACGACCATTTGTCTGGGGAGAAGCAGAAAACACCGCATTCCAAGCTATCAAGGAAGCACTGGACAAACCCTTAATGCTAGCTCGACCGATACCTGGATTGCCATTCGTACTCCAAACGGATGCGTGTAACATCGGGGTCGGGGCCGTGCTATACCAGGAAGAAGGCACAAACCGTCGCATAATATCCTATGACAGCGCCAAACTTACGCCATGTCAAACAAGATTCCATTCTAATGAATTAGAATGTATGGCCATCATGTGGGCAATAGATAAATATAGAGCATATCTTGAGGATGAACCGTTTACATTACGGACGGACAACCGAGCTTTGGTTTGGCTGGAGAACTCAACCGACGCAAAATCAAAGTTCACCAGATGGTCCCTTATTCTCCAGGAGTTTGATTTTACTGTGGAACACACTCCGGGTGCGACACACCTACTACCTGACGCCCTCAGTCGAAACCCCAGTGACAACCTAATCACGGAGTCAGTAGAAGAAATCGAACGGTTGTTACCACCAGAAGACCCAAACCAGCAGAAAACAGCAACCATTCATTGTTTATATCAATGGTTGGACCGAAACCATAATCCAACACGAGGGAAAGTTCACCTGCTGACAGGCGAAACGCTAGCGGACTTAGTCCGACGAGCTCAGAACGAATGTGAGCAAGTACAACTCATCATTCGACGACGTCAGGAGATGCTTGACAACCCAGAAAACCCGCCAGATATGGATTTGGGCTATAAAATTGGAGAACATGGGGAACTGATTCGGACGAGCGCGGGCCACGACCAACTAGCAGTGCCACCAAACGCACAACAAGAGGTGATTAAACAACATCATTCGGCGATTACGGCCGGTCACCCAGGCAGAGACGAGACCACGGCAGCTATTCTAAGAGTCTATCACTGGCCAAATGTGCGTAAGGACGTAAGAACGTTCATCAAAGGATGTCTGATCTGCGCAAAGGTGAAAGCAGGAACTGCACCACCAAAAGCACCACTGCAAGCTCACCCCCCTGGCCGACCCTGGGAAAGAATAGCCATCGACTTCGTAGGCCCATTAGATACGACGAAGGCGGGGAACAGATACGCGTTCACAATGATGGACATGTGCACCAGGTGGGTGGAAGCAACCCCAGTGCCAGCAGCCACTAGCGAAACAACCACGAAGTTGCTAGAGCGACAATTCCACAGTTGGGGATACCCAAAAGTAATTCTGTCGGACAATGGCACACAATTTACCAGCCAACATTTTAACAAAGCCGTACAACAATGGAAGGCAAAGCATCACACGACCGCCACTCATCACCCCCAAGCGAATCCAGTGGAACGCAGACATGCAGAGTTAAAAAAAAAGTCTAAGAGCTCTGTTAGAAGACCAACCCCACAAACAGTGGGACGAGCTTCTCCCGCTAGCAGTTTACCACGGCAACCGCAGAACAAACGCAGCCACAGGCCAAACGACAAGTGAACTGCTGCTGGGGCAAAACCTAGCCGCACCAGGAAGCTGGGATGCACCTTGCAAAGTTCCCCTAAACCAAGACCGACGACTACAGAAAGCTCGACAAGGCCAAATCTCATACCGAGAAAGAAGATACCCCCAAAGAGAAAACATCAGGGAGTACAAACCAGGAGACCTGGTGATGGTACGAGGAAGGGCAAAAAGACTCAGCAACAAGTGGTTAGGCCCTAAGCTAGTGATTACCTCAGCCGGAACTCATTGTTACTGGATAGAGGATAATCCCCACAGGCCACCGGTCAAACTCCATCTGGACGACGTACGCCCAGCGCCTCCTGCGGAAACCCCGGAACCAACGCCAGGACAGGAAATAACCGCCCAGGGAGTTGGGGGGAATTGATGCCGCCTCGTGGGCGGAGCCTGACGAGCCAATCAGAGCACACCACCGCTAACCCCCCACCTATAAAGCTTGAGCGTCAACGGCCAAGCAGTCAGTCACTACCGAGCAACGAACGTCTACGGAACCATAGACTGGAACCCAACCGTCTTCCTGCGACCTACAATGCGACCCTCAAGCGACAACCGAAGCTATTTCTATGACGACCCTGCGATGCCCCTGGCCTATTCTTCTGGAAGCCCGAACCTGCTAACCTCTACACCGACGCCTGCCTCGGGAATGCAATCCTTGCCTCCCGACTTGCACGCGACTCATGGTCTTGCACATTCCACCATGAGTCGTTTCCCAACTGGAGATTGGACCTGCCTCTCCTCTACTGGGAACACCCTACACTCACTCTCGACGCCGACCCCCGCTATGTCCATGGTACCTGCTGGCTACCCACTCACACCAACGCACGCACTAGGGGCGAACCAAAACCCCCTAGTCAACACCTGCACCTACAGCATTGCACCTCAGGCCGTAGGACAATTCCCGAACCCTGGGGAAACGCAAATGACGCTATGGGGTGTGCAATCTGGCTGCGGGTACGTCCCTAACCAGAACGCACTTTACCCCGCGGTGCCTGAAAACACAACCCAGGCCCGCCGTGTGACCTTGAACCACGAAGGCACACCACGCGTCAACTGCCTCTACCAGGCGAACACCAGGAGGTACCCCACGTACAACCTCTTGGCAGACCCAGTAGTGACACCACTATTACCTTCGGGAACAGCTCAACCACCGGTTAAGGTGAAAACCCGGGGCACATGGCCTCAAACTCAACAAAACCACATGGAGAAGGGCCACGCCGCCTTCTCTACAATCACCACCCCCCACCCTTATCACCTGCAGGGCGGGGAGGCGGTAACACAATACAATTAAAAAAAAACGTCAAAATAAGTGAATATTTGAAGCAAAATGTCAACTACAATTAAATATGATTTACTATAAATCATTTAAAACGTATTGTTATTTTATTAATAAATATATCTAAAATCATAAGTCGTAGTACCCATAACACCTTATATCATTGTAAATGTTGATTTTTTTTTCTAAAAATAATAAAAAATACTGAGTGTTCTATTAAAAAAAAATGATGATGACGTTATATCACGCAAAACGAAGAAAATTATACGTCACCTTATAGATTAAAACATATACAAAAACTTTTATTAAAGTCATTTTTGAAATAAATTAAAAATGCAGTCAGAAATTGGGTGTTTCCATACATATACCCAATCCTGTATAATAACTATTAATAACAGTTTCTAATAAACGTATAAAACTAAAAAACAAACTCTTATTTTAAAATTATAAATTATAAGTAATAGACATGTAAAGGAATAGAGTTGACTGTTACTACGTGATAATTTATAATAAAAAATAAAATAAAATACAGTAATTGATTTATTTAATTTTCTATTTAAAGGAATAGTTATTGCATAAAAAGAAAGTTAAAAGAGGCTATAACCTATAATAAAAAACGCAAAAAACAGCAGTATTAAAAAAAAAACAATATTTTCTATACAATCACAGGTGTCTCGTGTTTGATCGAATATTTGGACACTAATGCAGCGCATTTGTTTTATTAAAGAAATAAAAAAAAGCATATTAGCAACAATTAAATCAAGTAAGTAATTTGATGCACGGTTTGCAAATTAAAAAAAAATTTACAGACCCGGGACACTCGAGTTGCAGTGCCCGCTTACATGTTTAGTTTCCGTTCTATCAGCGCCAGCCCGCAGGTTTTATTGCAAAGTGTGCTGTTTTTTAAGTTTCGTTGCGTGGCCTAAAACTCTGGCCGGGCACAAAGCCAAGTCAGCTGCGAGGCTCTGATCATTCAATTGCATTTGCTTGTTTTAGTTTTTAAGATGTATAAGTATTATAGCTTATTACAACGTTGCCAATGTTTGGTTTGAAAACGTCGGTATGGCATGGCTGGTCTGATAACGTCATGCAATGTGTATACAAATACGGCAAGCGCGCCCTCGTCTGCTAAATTTAGTGAACTAAATTTGTATGTGTTGACAAACTTGATATACGTTTTCAGTCTCAAAATAATTTTGGTGTTGTTTTGTTTACTGCTATATTATGCCAAAAAATAACGAAAAACACATGAAAACGTTGTCAGACCCAAGGCCGGGCGTGAGAACGTCGGATTTGGTCTGGGAACGTCGGTAATATATAGCAAATTGTCTGTATAGGCGGTTTAACAAATATATATATATATATATATATATATATATATATATATATATATATATGTATAGGTTTGTTTTAAGTTGTAGTCCTAAAAGGTGCGCTACTCCAACATAGGAGTAACGTTTTGCGTTTAAAGTGGTTTTGTGCTACATTTTTCAGAGATCCGACGGATGCGGCATTTGTATCCGTGTAGGACTAACGTCTGCCCCGCGGCAAAGTTTTTATGTCCCGTTGCGTTTTGTTTGTACAATAAATTTCAAATGCTCGTCCATGTTATTTTTACAAAAGTAAGCTGTTGTTGAAATTTTATCGTTATTTTTTATAAAATTTTATAATTGAATGTTTTAGAAATTAAAAATTTCTTTATAACATCTCTATTATTTATTATGTAATGCATACATTTGATTATTTATTATTCATGAATATTTTAATATAACTATGTATTACAAACTAATTATTGTCAAGTAATCATTAATAATAGTATTATTACTAAGATAACATTGTCATACGTAGTAGTATTAGTAGTATTTAATAACTGCAAATATCCATTTACAATATCGTAGATAAAGTGCGGATGACAGGCGGGTGCAGCATCTTTGTCTGTCGGTGGGCATGTTTTAATATTGCACCAGGTTCCCTTGCACTCCGCGCTCTTCCGCAGCTTGTTATTGTAATGGGCGTTGGTTCGTTGCGTTAGTTATTATTATTAGTTTTAATAATTTATTTAATTTGAATAATTAATAAGTATATACAGCATATAAGATATTTTTAATCTGATATTTTAACTTAACTAAAAATTGATATTTTGTAAGTTTGGTTGATAATTAACGTTTGCTACATTTATATTTTTTATTTAGTTGTTTCTTAGCCATTAAATAACTGATAAAATTTTGATAATAAATTTAACAACAATCTGCAACTAATTGCATTGTTATAAACATATCAATTATAATTGATTATAATTTTAATTATTTATTTAGCAAAACATTTTACAATTTTAGCAGCTTGCCGGTAGAAACTTTTAATAATAATTATAAACAAGTAAAGGGTCATGTGTAGCAATGTTTAGCTTATTTTGAGTTATAGTATGAAGCTATAAGCAAATATTTTTCTCATTTAGTTTTTGTTATCTGAATACCCCTACATAATCAAGACTTTTTTATACTCTACAAAAATAAATGACTTGCTGAAATATCAAAATTATTGACACGAATAATGAATACCAGTTTTTTAAAACTACAAGAATCAAAGTCAAACTTTAGATTGTTCTAAAACAATAAATAATTGATTTATTTTAAATCTAATTGTTGCAATAGGGATATCTCAAAAAGTTTAAATTCATTAGTTTTTTTGTTACAATTTTTTTTAGTTTGGTGATAGTTATTATCATAACTGCAATACAATAATCAAATTTGTAATTCTTTAATTATTTATCAAGTGGTTTTGTTCTATTTAATTCGGTACCATCGTTTCATTTTTCGCCGGTTATTACTGAATTTGTTCGTGATGCGACGGTAAAAATTTATCCCGCCTATTACTAATTTCTTAATACCGACAACTATGATGCATACAAATTAATAGTTAATCACGTGGGTGAATTCACAATTATTTCTGCATTGAATGGAGTTGCTTAATTAATTCTAATTTAGAGCTGATAATAATTAAAAACAAACATTATTTTATTTTTTTTCATCTGTCAGTCATTGTTATAACAGCAATTCATTTATTATATTTGTTATTTATTAATTATTTATCAATTTATTTAATTTGACAGTTTGAAACTATTATTTTGCCGGTTATAAATAAATGCCAGTTTTAATTATTTAATTTATTAGCAGGACTCACTTATTTTAATTTAAAGATACAAATTTATTGATCTTTGCAATAAATGCAATTTACTTATTAAATTTAAGTTTTTACAAATTAAAATAGCAGTTAGTGATTAAACTAAAAATTATACAGAATATTTTTAGAGCATTAAGTTTAAACCCTTAAGTTTTAGTTATAAGACAATGGTTCAATTTTTTATAGAAAAACAAAATAAAAACAATGAATTGGCAAGTAAAATTCCGGTTATAGTAAAATCTTTCTAAGTTGTCTATTAAATACTATATTAAGATACCAATGCAACAAAACTAGATTGAATAAAACTGCATTTGCTTTAAAATATATCTGGTGGTGGTGCTACACTATATAATCACCTACCAATTAAGGAATTAAATTATAGTTGTTTTATAGCAAATTTAAAACAAAAATGAACGGAATGCTATTTCTATTCTGTTGAGGAATATTTTAATCATAATTTTAATGTGTAGTATACGTTTGTAACAACTATCGTTGGTATTTTATGTAACTTGTAAAACTTTATGTTTTTATATTGTATGCATTATTCTTAGTCAAATGTATCTATGTAAATAATGTAACTTGTTTTTGTATTTTAAATTATATTTGTATATTGTATGACTTATCCCATATCATGAAAATGATCTAAGAGGATTAATAAATTCTATTCTATTCTACATCAATTGACAAATCTTACAGTAGCAACTCCAGTAATATGTAGTTTAAAAGATCTTGTGATTAATAGTAAATGTACAGTTAATCAATTACCATGCGTCACCAAAATATTTCACTTTTACTCTCACAAACTCAATCTCATATTATCATTTTCAAAATCTTACTTTTACATTTTTTACTTCATTCTCACTCTCACAGTCTACATTTTTACTCTCGTATTTTTAATTTTATATTCTCACCCTCACATTTTTATTTTTATATTATCATTCTCACTTTCACATTTTTAATCTCTTATTTTCATTTAACATTCTCATTTTTAATCTCACATTCTTACTCTCACATTCTCATTCTCACATACTCACTCTTGCATTCTCACTTATAATCTTACTCTTACATTTTCTCTCACAATTTTACTCTCACATTCTTACTCTCACATTATCACTCTCACAATCTCACTTTATATTTTTCACTCTTACATTTTGACTCTCACATTTTTACTCTCAGATTCTCACTCATACATTTTTACTCTTACATTCTCACTCTCACATACTCACTCTTACATTCTCACTTTCACATTATTATTCTCACATTTTTACTCTCACAATCTCACTCTCAAATTTTTACTCTCACATTTTTACTTTCACATTTTTACTCTCACATACTCACTTTCACATTCTTACTCTTACAGTATCACTCTCACATTATCATTTTCACATTATCATTCTCACATTTTCACTTACACTTTATAATTTTCATATTATCACACTCACATTATCACGCTTACATTTTCACTCTCACATTCTCACTTTTACATTATCACTCTCACATTCTTACTTTTACATTTTCACTCTCACATTTTCACTTTTACTTTATAATTTTCATATTATCACACTCACATTATCACGCTTACATTTTCACTCTCACATTCTCACTTTCACATTATCACTCTCACATTCTTACTTTTACATTTTCACTCTCACATTTTCACTTTCACTTTATAATTTTCTTATTATCACACTCACATTATCACGCTTACATTTTCACTCTCACATTCTCACTTTCACATTATCACTCTCACATTCTTACTTTTACATTCTCACTCTCATATTCTCACTTTTACATTCTCACTCTCACATTCTTACTCTCACATTCTCACTCTCACATTCTCACTTTCACATTCTCACTCTCACATTCTCACTCTCACATTCTCACTCTCACATTCTCACTCTCACATTCTCATTCTTACATTTTTACTTTCACATTTTTACTTTCACATTTTTACTTTCACATACTCACTCTCACATTCTCACTATCACATTCTCACTTTCACATTATCACTTTCATATTATCACTCTTACATTATCACTCTTACATTTTCACTCTCACATTCTCACTCTTACATTCTTAATCTTACATTCTCACTCTTACATTTCTACTCTTATATTCTCACTCTCACATTCTCACTCTTACATTCTCACTCTTACATTCTCACTCTTACATTCTCACTCTTATATTCTCACTCTCACATTTTCATTACACTTACAATCTCTTAAGTCTCATATTCTAATTAGTTTTACTACTTTTACATTGTCGATACTTTCACATTCTTATGTTCTCACATTAACACTACTTTTACATACTCACTACTCTCACATTCTTCCTTTTTGCACATTTTTTTATTTTTACTATTTCCACATTCTGTATACTGCTACATTTTAACTATTTTCAATAATCTTACATTTCTACTACTCAATAATTTTCTTTATTCTAACATTTTCACTATTCTCACGTTCTTACTACTTTCTATACTTTTACATTTTTACTTTTCTTACTATTCTCACATTATCAACACTCTCATATTATCAGCATTCTCACATTTTTACTATTTTTACATTCTTACTATTTTTACATTCTTACTATTCTTACATTCTTTCTTCACTCACATTAACACTACTTTCACTTTGTTACTAATTTCATTATTCTCACATTTTTACTGTTTTCACTTTCTCACTACTCTCTTAGTTTCCCTTTTTTACATTCTCATTACTCTTACAATTTTACAACTCTCAATACTCTTACATTCTTACTACTTTTACTACTTTCACATTCTTATTATTCTCACATTTTTAGTACTTTTACATTCAAACTAGTTTCACATTCTTCCTACTCTCAAATTCTCATTACTTTCACAACTCTTACATTTTTACTACTTTCACTACACTTACATTCTCACTGTTCATACATTTTCACTTCTCTCACATTCTTACTACTTTTACATTCTCACTGTTTTTACTACTCTTACGTTCTCACTAGTTTTACTACTCTCACATTCTTACTATTCTTTTTACTTTCACATTATTACAACTCTCACATTGTCACTATTCTCCTATTTTTACTATTCTCACATTCTCACTAATTTCACATTTTCACTAATTTTATATTTTTAAATTCTGACATTCTTACTATTTTCAAATACACTCTACTCTCACATTGTCACTATTTTCAATATTTTTACATTTTCACTACTCTCGCATTTTTATTACTTTTTCTTCTCACTACTTTTAAATTTTCACTACTTTTACTTTTTTATTATTTTTATATTCACACTACTCTCACATTCTCACTACTATCATGTTCTCCTTGCTCTCACATTCTCACTACTTCTGCAACTCTTACATTTTCACAACTTTTACTACTCTCAGATTCTTACTACTATCACATTCTTACTATTATCATTATCAAATTATCACTATTCTCACATTTTAATACTCTCACACTTTTTTTACTCTAATATTCTTACTACTCTAACATTATTACTAATTTTAAATTCTCACTATTTTTACATTCTTACTACTCTCACATTTTCTTTAAGCTCATTAATTTCACTACACTACTTTCATATTTTCACTATTTTTACATACTTACTACTTTTACATTTATAGTGTTCTCACATTGTCATTACTTTTACATTCTTAATGTATTTACATTTGTACTGCTCTCACATTCTCACTTCTCTTATATTTTCACTACTCCTCCATTCTAACTACTCTCACGTTCTAACAACTTTCCAATTTTTTTTACTTTTACGTTCTAATTATTTTCACATGATTATTACTCTCACATTCTCACTACTTTTATATTCTCGCTACCTTCACATTCTTATTACTCTTAGATTTTTTACTTTTCTTACATTTTTTCTAGTTTTACATTCTCACTACTTTCATATTCTTATACTCTCACATTTTTCCTAATGTTACGTTCTCACTATTTTCATATTTTTGCTACTCTCACATACATGCATTCAAACTACTCTCACATTCTCACTACTCTTACTTTTTTATTTCTTTTACATTTTGTTTAGTATCACATTCTCACTACTCTCATATTTTTATACTCTCACATTTTTACTAATGTTGCATTCGCACTACATTTTTACACTTCTCACATTTTCCCTAATACTATCACATTCTTACTATTCTCACATTCTCACGTTTTTTCTATTCTTACATTCTCTCTACACTTACATTCTCACTTCTCTCATACTCTTACTACTTTCATATTTTCACTAATCTCACATTCTAACTACTCTCAAATTTTTATTACTGTCACATTTTAGCTACTTTTACATTTCTTCTTTTACATTTTCACTATACTCACATTTTCACGATTCTCACGATTCTCACGTTCTTGTTACTTTCGCATTCTCATTATTTTGACTATTTTCACATTCTTACAAAAGTCACAATGTTACTACTTTTATATTCTTACTAATCTCACATTCTGACATTCTTACTATTTTCAAATACTTTCTACTCTCACATTGTAACTATTTTCATTATTTTCACATTTTTACTACTTTCACTACTCTTACATTCTCACTACTCTCACTTTTCTCACATTCTTACTACTTTAACATTATCACATTCTTACTTATTCTTACATTCTCACTACTCCAACGATTTCACACATTCTCACAATGTCACTACTTTAATATTTTTACTACTTTCACATTTTCATTACTCTCACATTCTCACATTCTTACATTTTCACTACCCTTACTTCTCTTACTGCTGTTACATTCTCACCACTCTCACTTTCTTACATTCTTACTAGTTTCACATTCTCACATTTTTGTTATTGTTACATTCTTACTACTCTCACCTTGTAACTAAGTCTCACATTGTCATACACTGATGCAATTGTGCAATTTGTGCATTTTGGCGCAAAACAATGCTTTTCTTGTAATTAGCTCTATATTAGAAAAGTAAAAAATGCTTCTAAATTAAGAAAGAGAAAAAAACTGGCAATAATATTTATATCCTAAATAAGGTGTTATGCAGTGCTGATGTACTTGCAATCTTTTAATCTTTTATTACAGTTTTTCTTATCACATTTTAGTAATAACTCTTTGTAAATTTTATTAAAATAGATGTTGTTTTTGTTGTTGTTTTAATTATAATAAATGTGCAGCTGTCAACTGATAGATTTTGTAGAGCTACATTGCCTAACCTGATAGTAATTATAAAACAATTGAAAATAAATAATATGGTTAAATTATTTTCAATATATTTTTATTTTAAAATTGGCATAATTATTGTAATGTCCGTTAGGATAAGGTAACACACAATATACATATAATACATATTATCAGTTCAAAAATATAATATCCACGTCCTAAACAAACATCTTGATAAGATTTAAATAACTCTCTTATTCCATGTTATGCTCGACCATCACAGCAGGCGGTATCTATACGTATCTATAAGCCCGCATGCTGGTTTTTGTGTGTTAAGATATAAAGTGTATTGCTCCTACATACAAATGTAGGACGACAACATATATGATTATATATAAAAATTGTTGGACGAATACACTTCTTACATCTATATATATATATATATATATATATATATGTTAACCCGGCAAGTCGGGCTCGTAAAATATATATTTATATTATGTCATATTCTAATGTATTTTGTCAAACTAACCTCCTAGGGACAAACAAACCCTTGTCTATTACTTCAAATAAAAAAGTTATAGCCACAATGGTACAAATCCGACAAGTCGGGCTCTTTGCTACTTATTGTAACTCAAAGTAGGTATATTATTTTTAAAATATATTTATAATTTATTGTTATATTCATAGCTTGTAAACGTTGCTAATAATTTTATGAAAAAAAAATTATAAATAACCTATGTTTATTTGAATATTCGTGTATAAACTCGGCAACGTGGGCTCTTATTACAATTTATCGTATAAGTCCAAGTTGAGAAATGGTTTTATAGAAATATTTAGAATCTATTATCATTTAAGTTGTTTCTAAATATTTCTTATATATTTGTGATAATAAAGTTATAAATGTTTATTTGAATGTTCGTTTATAAACTCGACAACTTGGGCTCTTACCGTAAAAGTTATAAGAAATTGTTTTTCAGAAATGTTTATAATCTATAATAATTTAAATTGTTTCTAAAAGTTTACTTACACAGTTACGATGAAAAAAATATAAATTAAGTAAGTTTTGTTGAATGTTTATGCATAATATCGACAATTTATATTTTGATTTTTTTTTAATATTACTTACTTATTATATTCTTTTATAGACTTCTTTGCATATTTATTTGTCAAATAATTTAATGATGTAGACTACAACAAAATAGTTGCATGTATTTGAAACTACTATATTATTGATTAACAAGTATAAACAATATTCAAAGTATTACATCTTTAATTTTTATTATTATCAATGAATTTATGATGAATTATTTTAAAAGCAGTAAAACTATTTTAAGGTCAGTCTATTCATGCATGTTTTTTTTTAATTTACGACTTCTATATTGTCCTGATATTTATTCAGAATTTCCTTACATCTGGATAGTTGCAAAAAATATCAAGCGGCAATAGTAACAAGTTATTTACATAAATTTTAATATTTATTAAAAGTTAAATAAATTTTAATATTTATTAAAAGTTATATAAATTAGTAATACTGCAAAAAGAAAATATTTATTTTCCACTTGCATTTGCGACAAACAAATAGGTTGAAAATTTTAAAAATAATTTTTATACATATTGTTAATTGTAGAATCACCATCTTTGTAATTTTGAAAACTGAGACTTAAGTTTTTAATCTTAAATTATGTGATTCATTACATGGCTATCATCTTATGATTTTATGTTGGTTTGTTGTAAAATTAAGAGCATTCAAAGTAATGTCAATGTTTTAATCAAATTATCAATATTTAAGTGAATAATTTGAATCATATTTTTGTTCAAATACAATAAATTCTACTAACTTGACAAATAGTTGTTAAATTATGAGCAGACAAAACTTTGATATTAATTTAAAGATTAATAAATTTTATAAAAATTTAGAAAATTTGTATAATTAGGAGTATTAAAAGTAGGACAAAATAACAACATTTATTGGTTTAGCTAAAAGTTGCGGTTTAAAGTATGCAAATTCCAATAATGTGGTGAAGTTATAAGCATTCAAAGTAACAGGGTTAAAATTTTGATATGCCTGTGCAGTATCTTAGATTTACTTAAAATTTGGTTAACAACGATTTTTTGACATTTTCAACAAAAATGTTTGATACAGAAGTTTCAAAGCAAGCGGTCAAAAGTTGAATTATAAGCTTTCAAAGTAGCTGATCCAATATGTGTGGTCATATGCAATATCTTAAATTTATCTAAAATTTAGAAATGATAAGTTTTATAGTTTGCGGATTACAATAAAAATGACAAAATGAAAGAAGTCTGATTAAATTAAATCAGTAAAAGCAATTGACTGTGTTTTGTGAAAAAATTTGTTTGAAATTTTGAAAGTGTTTATGAGACACTAAGTAGGATTGAGGTTAAATGACCAAAGTACTAAGTGGATTATAGTTAAAAAAAAGAGTGAGACAGGGTTGTTGTTTATCATCAACGTTGTTCTATATGCATGCCAAAAAGATAGGTAGCAAAGTGCTGAAAAGGGAAAGATCACTTCTTTGTTGCATAGGAAGAAAAAGAATATAATCTATTTAATTTGCCGATGATATAATCGTGTTTGCAGAGAGCACAAAAGCATTAAACTACTGAGTATAAACAAAAACAAAACAAAGGTTATGAGAAAGAAAAAACGTACGTTAAAAGAGATAAATTGGAGCAAGTGAGAAAGTACAGCTACTAAAATAACAAAGAATTAGAAAAACAAAGATAAATAATAGTTAGCATAGGAATATTTAAAAAGCTTTTAGAAAGAAAAGATAGATTTTTAATAACAAGTTAGGTATAAACTTGCAAATAACAATTGTGAAATGTTAAACATAAAGTGTGAAGCTTGGACATTACTTGGTCAGACAAGATCTGGAATAAAAAAAGTATTAAGAATGTCAAGAGCGCTAGTAAGAGAGAAAAGACGGATAGTACATGCAATGAGAAGAGATTGTTTATTAAAGAACGTGATCAAAAAAATGGTAAGTGCAAATCCGTAAAGAAAAAGATAAAGAAAAAGATGCAGGATAACTGATGTTTTAAGAAATAGGGAAAGGTACAGTGAACAAAGCAAAAGACAAAAATCAAGAAAACTGAAGAAGATACACTTAGGACCTGCAAAAAGCAGAACACTAATAATGATAAAGTCAAAATGTCAAAATGTATGTTAAAAAGTATGGATTTAACTAAAGTTTAGCAAACACAGCGTAATATCAAATAAATGAAAAATAAAAATTCTAATTTCAAAATATTTAGAGAATACTGGTTTTAAATTATGCAGTATATAAAAGTAATAATAAGCATTCAAAGAATCAGTTTGATGTTTTGATACACATGGCCGTGCTTTTACTGTATGCGAATTATAAAAATAATACCAAACTAATATTATTCAAAGTAATGTTATCAAAATTTATTTTAAAAATTAATATAACTAGCTTAAATTTAGCAGTGATGGTGGATTAGCGCATTAAGTACACACAATTATTTGCAATTGTTATAAATATGATTTATGTTCAAAAACATTCAAAACAATGATGTTTAAACAAACTCTTAGTACATAGCAAAGCATTTTAACACTTACATACTATATTTAGATATGTAAGACTAAAACTTTTACAAAGAATTTTTTTAACTGGACTATCAAGACAACTATTTGGTTTTTAATTTCATAGTTTTCAATTCAAAATTAATTTCAGAATCAAAAATTGCTACTGTTCTAGATTAATAATCAGTTTTTCTTTATAGATGTTAATTAAACTAATTAAAATAATTTCTCGTTTTTGAAATATATATTGTGGGTCAACAACATTTTGTTATGAAAATTTGAAGAATACTAAAATTAAAAACATAGATGCAATCGGCAGAAAAATAGAGATATTTAGTCGTATGTTTTATTATCCGCATAAGACTCAATTAAGCATACATTAGATGTTAACATCATGCAATAAAATAATGAACTCTCTGTAGATATTTTATATAAGTATGCAATATTATTATTTCAACAAAATCAAAAACTAAAACAGATAGCTGCTGACTTTTGAGCATTTGTAATAAATAGCACAATAACCTGTTTTGATAGAAATTTAAATTAATCTATCCCATCAGAAGAAATCAATGTAAGATACACATTATCTAAAAGTTGAACATATTTTTAATTGTGTAGCTATTGCAAAAACAACACGACATTATATTATGTAATATAATTCTATTATATTTATGTTTAAAATGTTTCTATAGGCCGCAATTAGGTCTATAGCAGCAGGTAGTGTCATAAATTAAAGTGATAACTTCTCATGTCCGACACAGAATCGTATTATAATGCAATGTTAAATTCTTACATTTATAATATATATCTAATTGAATAATAATAAATATTTAAAACAGTTTTTTGTTTTTGTTTTACTTATTGCTATTTAATTGCAAAGAAGCAATTAATGACGCGTATTATAATGAAGCCGCGTTGGAAGAATGAAATCAAACGTTGGTGAAAATAGTTAGTTTTGTTATATTTATCTTTAGGTATATTAAGATTTTAATTAATTTTGTTATACTATTATTATTATATTTTATTATTACATAAATAACATTTGAAAAGTTATACTTAAATATATAAAATAATACAAATTGTTTTTAAAAGATAAGGATAAATGATTGCAATAGATAATTAGCCAATGGTAAAACTTGTGGCTCAGCAATGACATGAAAAATATAGGATATGAAAGATTTTTACAAATGAAACTGTACATCTGGGCTATAAAATGTTCCAGTACAATGCATATAAAACAATTAGAATAAATATTTAAAATAAGAATATACAAAATTTCTTGCCGTCGGAACACGACTCAATATACACATTTGCTGGTAGATTTAAAATCTCGAAGTAGTTGGTTTGTGGTGAAGGCTGATTACAAAAAAGATCATAAATAAATGTAAAGAATTTAGGGTCAAATACTTGGAAACATTTGCTCGTAAAGCGGCAATGTTTTCATTCAAATATGTTATAATTATAATATATAATATATAATTTGATTTTACCTTAAATTATTTTATTTGATACAGAAGTAAACAATGATTAAGAAAAACAATATAAATTAAAATTAATTACGTTTTTTGATTCAATTAAAATTGGCATGTTTTTTTTATATATATATATTTATTTAACTATACAAAATAGTTATTTATGGATTAAGTGCAGTTTACAATGATTGTTTATTATTATTACTGCATGGTTGCTAAATTTCAATAGAATCCAAAAATTGTAATTATAAATGATAGAATTTTGAAAACTTTTGATTTTTGAAGTGGTCTAGCGACTACAATTTCTTGTGTACCTTGTTACTTTTTTAGTAAATCCAGTTTTCTTCAGAAACTTTTGCTAAGAGATAGACTGTTTTAAGTTATTCTTTGGTTAGCTTCTGCTTGCCAAAGAAGGCTCTACGTTGCGTATTGTAAGCCTTTTTAGATTATAATCTTTTGGTATGCAGATGAGGCGGACTCTGTTGTTTGTGGCAGATTGTTTATGAAGTTTATCACTAGTTTGCATTTAATTACTGACAACCGTATAGCCTATAGAACCGATTAGCTCTGCGACATGATAGTTATTGGTCAGTTAAAGTATTGTCTTGATTTGATGTTTTTAGAGCTACATTTAATAATAGCTAATTTTGCTTGAAAAAGCATGTTTGTCCAGGGATAATTCCGGTTCTGATGCTATTGTAATGTTAAGATCTATTTGTATATCATATAAATTCTTTTGCTTTGCGACGGTAGTATTAAATGAAAAGATTTTTTCATGCAATAACTTTTTATAAAGTGTGATATTATTTTCTGTGTTTCTTTCTCATGTAACTCGTTTGTTGGTCTAGGAACCTCAAGATTTACGGTGTGTTTGTTTATCTATATTTGATACGTTGCTTACTTCCGCTCCATCATCACAAATAAGTGAAGTAGTGGTAGCAAAAGCAGTGTTTCCATCGCTGCTGTGAGAGTTGTTCTAGTTGCTTTCTTTATTTAATTGCGTTGACTTGTAGCTGAGGGGGGAGACATCCGGTAGCAATTTTAGCTCTTTTCCTATAATGTACTTGCTTTACATGAAGTTCACCAAATATCTAACAAGAAGTAAAGAGCTTCTGTTTTCCATTCCCGTACCAGTTTATTGAAAATGAAGTATTGTCAAATTTTAGTAAAATCTAAAAATATTGAACATACATAAATGTCAACATTTCTACACAAAATAGCGAATTTGGTATAGAATGTATTATTTTAATAATTAATGTCAGAATGTGGGCATTACTACTGTGATAACTCATAATCTAATTCAATCATCATTAAGATTTTCAAAAACTTAAAAAAAGCATGTTTGTTAAATTTTGCAAAATTCTAAAGTATTTAACTTAATTTGTTACTTTATGACATTGTTATTTCTAATACATATAATCTAACACTACCATTGTAATCCGCTTACTTCAAAAGCCGTTTGTCAACCAAATTTAATTAAAAATAATGAATTTTATAATTAGGGGTTGTTAAGGGTAAACTGCGCAAATTAATAAAATAAATTTAATTGTGCTTATTAATTGCTATTCCAAGAAGCAATTACTCTAAAAATTTTGTTATTTAATTTATTTATCAAAATACTAATTTAGGGTTGTTAACAATAAAATAAAAAATGTATTGGATGTATGTATACTATCTTGTAAAGTCAAATTATTTTTATTACATATCAAAACATTTTTGGTGAAGGTGCCGTAGAGCCCGACTTGCTGGATTAGTTCCCGAAAGTGAACGGCAAGGTGACACACGAGCCCGACTTGCCAAAAAGAGCCCGACTTGCCGAATTCATACCCAGAATGAGCCCGACTTGACGGATTAATATACATATATATATATATATATATATATATATATACTAATTATAAGATTAGTGTTCATATACTGAATTGATTGAATACAATAGTTAGAATTAAACAATTTGTTGCAACCGGTTGGTAATTTAACTGCACCAACGCGATTCTGCAGAGATACACTGGGTCATTTATAAACACCTTGCCAAAATTGGCGAGTCAGAATCAAATGAGTTTTATGTTTTTAATAATTTGTCATTTTGACCGACGGTTGTTGGTGCAATTAAAAACAGCCGATAATTTTAAAAACATTTGATCTAAACATTTTTAACCGACTGTAGTCATGCAGCGATTTAAATTTTAAAATGTGGTATTTAGGAATTACTTAATATGTCACACTAACATAAAAATACTTTTGAATTTTTGTGCAGTCTGTAAACATTGATCTTGCATATTTGCCGATTTCAAGTCTCAGGAAATAATAAATTTGTCTATTTTATGTGTCGATAGTGAGGTTAAAAATATCTATGAATATTTTTTAGAGTTTAATGAAAAGCAATTTAGAAATGGCAAATCAATAGTAAACTCAATTATGGAGTTTTTAAACAGTTTGTATAGAGTACATTGTATTAATGCAATGCAGCGAGCCTTGCTGGGAATCAGTAAATGAGACATTATTTGAAATGAATATATCTTAAGGACACGGGTAACTAACGTCTAAGAAAAATAGCACAACTAAAATAGAGGTGGGCCGGTTATATAACAAGACACGGCTCCTACCACAAATAAGGTGGAAAGACGACATCTAGGAAACCGTCATGAAAAACTGGAGAAATTTTTTCCAAAATAAAGGGACGTGGAATAACATAAGAGTAGATAAGAAAAAGCCAAAAGAAAAAGAAGAGATGATTAATTTTTAATATATATTAGTTTTAAATACTGTTACATCATTAAACAACTTAAACTGGTGCTAATTTTGTTTTGTTTTGTATATACATATAATTTTATGAAATGATGTTTGACTGTTATGCATAAATTAACAAACTATGAAAAAAGTTTTTGTATTTTAGTAAAATATTTCAAAATGAAAACTAAATAAATTTTCTTTAATTAAATTTACATTATTTCAAAAATGTTACTATAGCTGTATGACATTGACATAGATTTTGATTAATGGGTGATTTCATAGGTTCTACTTTTTAGGGCATATTGATTTTTTATTTTTTTGCACAAGATTATTAAGGAAGTGTGGAGCAAATGGCGGGTAAGAGAGCCAGGAACTGAGCCAAAAAAGACACTTTTTTTATAAAAGCGCAGGAAAATGAGAAGAGAGAAAAGTCAACCAGCACATAATGTATTAAATGTCATGCAAATGAATCTTGCCAGGGGAAGAAAAGCAACAGATTTGTTATACAACAAATGCAAAAATAAAGTTTACATTACAGTGTCAAAACTGACATGTTGCTTAACCATGAGCATAGGCTAGTTTACAAATAGGAAAACGAGAAGAGAGAAACATTGACCAGCACATAATGTATTAAATGTCATGCAAGTGAATCTTGCCAGGGGAAGAAAAGCAACAGGTTTGTTATACAACAAATGCAAAAATAAAGTTTGCATTACAGTGTAAAAACTGACATGGGGCTTAACCATGAGCATAGGCTAGTTTACAAACAGGAAAATGAGAAGAGAGAAAAGTCGACCAGCACATAATGTATTAAATGTCATGCAAGTGAATCTTGCCAGGGGAAGAAAAGCAACATATTTGTTATACAACAAATGCAAAAATAAAGTTTACATTACAGTGTCAAAACTGACATGGGGCTTAACCATGAGCATAGGCTAGTTTACAAACAAGAAAATGAGAAGAGAGAAAAGTCGACTAGCACATAATGTATTAAAAGTCATGCAAGTGAATCTTGTCAGCGGAAGAAAAGCAACAGATTTGTTATACAACAAATGCAAAAATAAAGTTTACATTACAGTGTCAAAACTTACATGGAGCTTAACCATGAGCACAGGTTTGTTTACAAACTTGAACACCAATTTAGCCATATATTTACCGCAGAATTTCAAAGTGTTTACAACAATCTGTGGAATTAGATAACTGTGGGCATAGTACGTAAATATTGTGTTATATTTATGTTATTTTCCATCTTTAATCAAGGAAGATGAGTTTTTACAAACGGGGGAGACTATAATCCAAAATTTTATAGTTGGTGCTCCCTGGTAGAGGACCGCAAAGGTACCAAACTTGCGGAATGGGCTGCAGTGTGCGACTTGGTAATCCTAAATAATGGCAAAAAATCAACTTTTGAAATGGTTTTCCTAACCCAAATTTATAAATTTTATTGACGTGACCAAGTTTTATGAAAACGACAACCTCAGCTTCCACAAAAACATTGTTATAGAACTCACTACAAACTATTAGAGGTTTAAACTCTGCAAAAGGGAAAACATAGGTTATTCTAGCGCGCTGGATTTTATTGGTGTTCCTGAGGGGGATGTGATAAAGTTTTCTTTCCTAGGGTTATATTTTGTACGCTTGTTGTTAGTGTTTTTTGCAAGAAATGTTTGTGTTTACTTAATGTATAATCTTTATTAGAGCATACTGTTTTTGATTGGGCCCTCATAAAACTTGTTCGTTTCTGAACAGCATAACTTGTTTTTTTGACATCTTGATAACAAATTAATGGTAAGGACTTGTTTTTTTTTACATTTGGAACAATTTTATTTTTAATAATAGACATGAATTACGTTTGGCGTAAGTTTGT
The DNA here is from genome assembly GCA_963932245.1 of Tachinus rufipes. NCBI lineage: Eukaryota > Metazoa > Arthropoda > Insecta > Coleoptera > Staphylinidae > Tachinus > Tachinus rufipes. Next base: position 45,822,442 of record OZ010750.1, on the reverse strand, counting down.
TTCAAAAAGATTGTTGGATTTATCAGGATCATGTTTGAAGACAAAAAAACAACTTTTTGGAAGAATTGCTACAAATTTTAGACTTACCATTTGCCAGACTAATGTTTAACTGTCTGTACTAAGAACAAACGGTTTATACTTAAAGTAAGCCTTATATTTTTAATTTCTTACTCATCAAGCTATCTTTCTTGTTGTTATAATAGTGTTTTGGTTGGTGCGACAAATGAGCGATGGCATAGGGTAGGTACTACTTTTTGATCTCTTTCATTATTATTTTTAATATAGTTGTCAAACTATAATTGCGTACGTTTTGAAAAAAAATTTTTAAGGTTTTGACTTATTCAATTGCAAGAACTTATCATAGAGAAGAGTAGTCTAGGATGGACTGTTTTGACGTTTTTTTAATTATTGCCTACATGTCAGTATTTTTATTAATATTGAAAATATAATTTAGAATGCAAAAAGTACATTTAAAAAATTTTTGTTTTTGTTCCAATCAAGGCAATCAGTCTTCCAGGTTGGACCACCGGTTGCCTAGTTAAACGATTACATACAGTTAATGCAATAATATTTCTTGACGTTTAGACTCACTTTAGCACATTTTGTGTGTTTCCAAGTGTGACATTTCATGCACCGAATTATGTCTGCTTTTTCTTCTTCACACATAAAACAAAACCATGTTGTCTTAGCTTATTTTTGTTGTATTTTTGTTTCAAATTTTGTTGTTTTGTTTTATTGTTTTGTTGTTTGTTTTTTCTTGTTTTGCTGCAGTTTTAAAAGATTTTTCTTCTTCTTTTTTGAGCAACTACCATGTAGTCCAAACTAAGCAACTCTAACCTAGTTTAGTTTATGTCTTATATTAATTTGTATAAAACTAATAGCAATGAGATTATTTCACACAACTATAGAAGAATAAATTCTCTATTCAATGGTATGAAAATTAAATTGATTACTCACTTTTCTACTTTTTCAACACGCTATGGAAGACACATAAATTTCTACAACGATTTGCTTGTAAACACAAAATTGCCACTGCTTGCTTTGTTCCGCTCAGCAGCCAGCTGAATTCACAATATCATGTTCTGCAAGGACTACGCAATATAAGTTGCTTGTATTAAGAATATATTACTTTATAGTTTTTAAGTTACGATTGGTGGTCCAATCATGGCAACGGTCCAACTTCGGCTATTCTACCCTATGATGTTTTAACTTCTGCAATTGACATGTTTATTTAGTTTACTACAGTTTGGTTAATACTGCACTTACTTTTTTAAACTTGAACGTATGTGAAAATATTAGTATGTAAAAGCACATACTATTAAATTTTCTTGATCAATCTCATTTATAATTGTCAATGAAGCAGTTACATGTGTGGCTGACATGAGGAAACTACAATATTTTTATGAAGTTTAAGATAAAATCAAGTTTATAGTGAATTAATTAATTTAATACATTACTTTATTTTTCTAAAACAATCTTGATTTTACAATAACTTTAACCTGCAAGTTTTGAATTTATATTACACTATTATTGAGTCAGAGTATTTTAACAATGTTTAAATGTAAGATCGTAGAAAATCATTATTATGAATACATTAATTTAAAGTTTGCATTATTAAAATTATAACTGAGACTGTTTTTAGAAAAAATTGCCAGATTTTTTTTTAATTTATTTTATTTTATCAACTTAAATAACAAGTTAATAAAAATAGTTGTAGTAATTATAAACAAATTAGCGACTTAGATGTTTTGTCTTTATTCTTTCCTGTCTTATAATATAACTTACGATTGACACAAGCAATTATTCTAACAAATGCAATTGCAAGTTAAATGATATATGCAGCTTCAGTAGCTAATTGCGTGTAAATACTAATATTACAATCAATTATTAATTTTTTCAATGTATTCGATTTGAGTTTGTTTGATTAGTATTACTTTGGACTGCTCTCTTATTTAATTTTAATACAACTTTCTTCGTTTCAGAATTTGCAATTAGTTACTTTGAATGTAGAATTAATTAGAAAACTTTCCAATACTTTTTCTTCTCTCTTTTGCTCACGTAATTTGATTCATTCATTCATTTTTTAATGCTAATAAATTTTATGACAAAAGCTTATAAAATATTTATTGAGAATCTTTTGTAAAATTTTTGTAGTAGAATAGATTAAACAAAATACTCATTGAGTAATAAATTACGTATACAGGGTATAGCTAAAGTGTGTTATTTCTTGTAAAATAATGAGTTATAAAAAAAATCATAAGTTTGTTTATTAAAAAAATATAAATCTAATATAAATAACAAGCAATATATAATCCATTGAAAAACCGAGGCACATTCGAGCAGTTTTATTTAATATTTCCATATTTTTGCTAGGAAAGTATTACACCGGTCAGATTGTGAAGCTCATAACTGTGACCTAATTACTTTGTTTTAATTTGTAGCTGTCCGGCGCAGCATTATCGGCTTGTAATAATTTTTCTTTGGAACTGACACGGATTTATTTTCACGTTTCTGTAGCATGAGTTTTTGTGTACAATTCGCCTATGTATTATATTTGACAAAAATATATTTGAATTTTTTTTTAAATAATAATGAAAAGCATTACAATCTAATTTTGAAATCGTAAAACTAAAATTAGTTTTATCTATGGTTGGCCAGGAACCAAATTTGATTAAACACAAAGAAAAAATAAAATATGCAGTTTCAAATAGTAATTATAGTATTTATTATTTGTTTACTGAAAACAATTGAAGTAAATAATACCGTGTTATATTACATTGGAGTAACTAAATACGTAAATGGCCTAGAGCTTGAACAGCACAAAAGGGTTTTTCACAGTAACCGTACGAAACTAAAATTAACTTAAATATATGCAAAAGTGGTGGGATGAAAGTTCATTATATATCCAGTGTAGGGTACGGTCCGTTAATATTTGTTCTATAAATAACTTTTGTACTAACATTGCTTGAAATATACAATTGTAATTGGGCAGTAAACATTTAAATCACATTATAGTTTAATTGTTGTATTTGCGATCACTAATGTAAGATGCTAAAATGTAATAAAAAAATTAACAAAAGGAATATCTTTAATAAAATATAACAGCAAATAGTATTAACCTTTGTAAGGCCGGGCGGATTTTGTCCTTTATCCGACCACATGGGACAATTTTGTACCCCAAGCATTAAGTTAAGATATTATAATTTGTATGACGAATTTTTACTTAATTATGTATTATGAAAGAATAAGCAACAGATATAGTGTCACACATTTATTCAAAACAATATCATTACACGAAAAATGTAAAACAAATTCATTTATTGTGAAATGTAAATAACTTAAGATTTATTGATATTTAGGCAACTATTACATGTAACAACTTTACTACTGCGCTCTGTACACACAAATAACAAACATTACTTGCATCTTAGGCGACACTTGCGATTTTGTTTGCGTGAACACATTGAACACCTACCACTAGTAGTTTCGGGAGCAGGTGCTTTTTTTGAGGATTTTAGATTAGGTACAAACAAGGACCGCATGGCATAATTCATGACCCCGGCCAATATTTTTGCATTTTATTGCACTATATGATATATTTCAAAAATAAATCGTAATGTATTCAACTCGTAGAAAGTGTGTGTTAGCATTCCTAAAAGCATAATATTACAAGTTATTGCATATATATATATATATATATATATATATATAAGTTATTTAAAAAAATCGTTGCTGGGGTACAAAATTACCCCGCACGGCCTTACAAAGGTGAACAGTGTCGGGAAGGAAATTATAAACGCCAATTTTATAATAATTTGTATGATTTTGATTTTCACTAAACATAATTTTAACTGATACATGATCTTTCTCTGCTTAGTATTAATGTTTGCAATAGTTTCACATTTTATTATGAAATTAGCTTTAATGTATTATAATTAATAATTATAGTAACTAGGATTTTTCTATTTTAGACTATTCTAACAAATAATAATAATAATAATTTATTTAGTCCAAATATTTACACAGGTCATACTGAGTTAAGTATATTTACAAATTCATCTCAGCTAGAAGGCTTTTTGAGACAAAAACCGTTTTATGGTAATTTTAATAACTTTTGGGACACTTCTTTCACTTGGGTAGTAAGTTATATAACTTATTACATTAAGTATACAAGGTGTTAGGTAAACATGCGGCAAAAATTTACGGGGTTGGTCTTTGGTCTATTCTAAGAATATTTTGTCCTATGATGATTTTTGAAAAACCTCTATGTTTTGAAGTTACAAGGTAAACAAAATTTGCGACAACCATACGATATTTGTTGAAATCATCAATGTAAATAAAAGTATGGCGTACGCCAATGAGTATATTAAATACAAACAATTAATGAATTTATCAAGTACAAAAAATTGTTAACGATAACTTGGAACGGCTATTTTATCTACTAATGTACAAATAGATTTTATTTGAATACGTCATGTCATTGATCATCACATGTATCTATCGCAGTTGTTTAGATTGAGTGACGTTTGGCTGTTCTTTTACCATAAATTACTATACGAACGACGAGATGACTGGCATGCATTTCACGTATGAACTTGCTGGTGGCAATTTATTACACACTAGACGATTGTACATTGAACGGTTTCCTGGCCGTAATATCCCCGACCAAAAAATCTTCGAAAACATTTATCGATGCCTTCGTGAAACATTCACATAAAAACGAAATGGAGGGCTAGGAAGATCAATGACAGTAAGAAAGGTACAATTGGAACAGAATGTGATGGACATTATAGAGAAAGATCCAAGAAGTTCTACGCGAAAAATTGCCAATACTTTGAATGTAAGTCATTGGACAGCTTGGAATTTTTTTAAGGGTAATTTATTGTATCCATACTACATTAAGCGTGTTCAGGCGCTACTACTTGCTGATTTTCCGTTACGTATTGCGTTATGTCATTGGTTTTTGCAAACATTAGATGTAATCCTTCAATTTCCGACTCATATTCTTTTCACCGATGAAGCCAGTTTCTCAAGAAATGCAATAAGGATTTTTATAACAACTATGTGTGGGCAGATAAAAATTCGCATCAGGTATGTGAAAATCGTTTTCAACATCAGTTCTCCTTAAATGTTTGGGTTGGAATTGTGAGCGACTGTCTACCAAGAAGACTTACCGGCGAGGTGTATTGCAACTTTTTGGAACACATGCTACCTTACTTTCTGGATGCTGTACCATAGCCAACAAGAATTGCACGATGGTGCACCGTCACATTTCAGTTTGGTTGCTTGTGATTATTTAACAACAACATACGGAGTTTGTTGGATTCGTTGAGGTGAGTCACACGTATGGCTTGATTGATATCCAGAAACCTTCTGGAATATTTTTTATAGGGCTATCTAAAGTAATTAATTTACTCCAGTGGAGAATTTGGACGACTTGCAAAATCGGATAATTGCTGAGTTACTCAATTAGAAAAAAACTCTGGTGTGTTTGAAAGATTTTTGTCACTTAATGACAAAAAGATTGAATGCTTGTATCTAGGCTGGAGGAAGTTATTTTGAACATTTACATCACATCACTACACCAAGCATCTTTACATACTTTTCGATAATAAAATGTAACTGTTGCAAATTTTATTTACTCTGTATCTTTGAAGTAAAACGCTTTTTTAGAAATCATTATAGAGCAAAATATTCTTAGAATAGACCAAGAAATAACCCTTTCAATTTTTGTTGCTTGTTTACTTAACACTCTGTATACAAAAGCAGTATATTAAATTTTCTAGATTGTTGATTACAAATTCATCTCAGCTATAGAAGTTTTTTTGAGACAAAAACCTTTTTGTGGTAGTTTTAAATTATTTATGTGGCAGGTTTTTTATTTGTTTGGGTTTGTGCTATTTTGAAATCTACTTAAGCAAAGTGTTGTGTTGATGTTCTTAAACCACTACGGCGCCAAGTATTATGATATTCTATGTTAAAATTTTAACCATTTTTATTAATGTGACTTCAACATTCTAAAATATATAAACACGGCACAGTTAAAATATGATGATTCACAAAGCTTCGCCTACAATCAATCACGCTGTTGCGATTCAAATATGCAATATCTAGATGTTAAGTAGTAATTATGAGGCCATAATTTTATGCAAGACTGAGCGCAAAATTTACTGATTTTAATGCGGATTCTGCTATAATATTTGCAAGGTTAATATTTGCACTGCTTTTCAATCACTACACCAAGCATCTACTTTATTGTTAATTATTGCGTTTTAGTTTTACATGTCACTAATTTATTACAACCGTCATCAACAACTTATCAATTTAGTCAAATTGTTTTATTTTTCTTTTGCCGCCACATCAACTTGCTTTTAAGTTTAGAGCTTTGAATTCAGTTCAGTCTAGTACTATTTGTTTTTTTTGTGTTAGCGCTCTGCTAGGTGTAGATTGTAATTAAACACAGGTTGTGATGTCAGAATACTTGTCATAACACAAATACACTGTATTTATAAAAACTCCGTTCACAATAGCCTCGATACTAAATTATTTTATTATAAATCCTCTCAAAGCATTTTTTACCTATGTGTGAACAATTTCAGTATACACAATTTTAATACTTTCCATGTGTGAATTATTTCAGACAGCTGACCTTAGTGTTTCAGGCATGTCAATGTACTTTATTACACTCACTCCAAGACCTTCTTGGGCTAAGAGTGAATAACCTGAGGTAATTCTAAAGTACTTCAATAAACTTAATAACAATTTATGTTGTTGTACGCACCTGGAAGGTCTTTTTGCTTTATGTGTAAATAAGTTCAGCTAGCTGCAAAGTGGCTCAATGACTTCAATGGCAATGCACTTTGTTATACATATCTTCAAAACTTACATTTCAATCTATGTGTTGTGACCACTTTAACTTCTTATAAAGGGGGAAAGGTGAGGTGATGACAAATAATGCAACATGATTGCAATAATAATATGTTTATTCAAATAAACTAAACTAACCTAACTAATAACTAATAATATAAAACTGTTTACTTTCGAACGAAGTGGAGGTTGGAAAGCGGGAGTACGATCCAATGTTAGAAGGAGACTCGGATGAGCCATCTAAGCATCCAACATTGAATAAATCAATAAACATTGCCAGGAAACACGTATGTGCTATCTAGGCAAGCAATGCTTAGTGATGAGAGGATAGTAAAGGTTTAATGTTAAAGGGAGACTCGAATGAGCCATCTAAGCGTTTAACATTAAACAGATTTTTCAAACATTACCAGGAAACACGTATGTGCTATCTAAGCAAGTAATGTTTGACAGTAGGGTATGGGTAAGGTGGTGGTTCGCGCTGCTCGGCTCACCGTAATTATACTTCTATTGAAGCTGGTCTGACTCTGAGGAAAGACTGCCGCTCTTGTGTTGGGTTCGCAGTTTTATACCCAGTTCTGGAGCGGTGGGGTCTGCTGTTGTCATCTTCCGCCAATCCCTGCTCTCTGCCCTACGTCACTGGAGAGGGAGATGAAGTGGGAAACCTTGTGCGCGCTTCGTCCGTTTGGAGTAGGGGAACGTCACGCGCCGGCTTCATTTGTTGCAGTGGGGGAAGATTGCGCGCAGCTTATCCGGTAGAATATGAGGTAGCGCGGGGGTTTTAAGTTGTAGTAATAATATGTTATTACAGTGTGAATAACAACAATTGGATATTACTACAATGGTACCATTGTCAATGTATTTTGGATTTCCAACTGTTGTAACATTTTTCAATGGCTTTAGTGCTTTATATATACTTTTTATAAATACTCTTACTTTATTTCTTGTAGATAAATAACAATATATATATAGTATATTTAATAATATTATGCTAGCAATTAAGACTAAGAATATTATTTTATTACAAAGTCTTGTATTGTTTTAATAATAAATTCGGTTACTTTCAGAAAATTTGTTTTACATTTTAGGACATCTAAATATACTAGTTTATGAGATTGGAATATAGAAAAGTAAATACATCAGAAATGCAAAAAGTTATTACTAAACAACAAAATTGACAAAAGAATTAGACTCTTTTTTGTTCAGAATATTTTATATGTCAGAAATTCAAAATAAGTTTAATAAGGTCAATATTAAGCACAATTTCAAGTTTAGTGCAGAGTTACTGTGTTCAGATCGAACCCACATGTTTTTGCTTTTAGACGGCGTTTAGCAAAGATTGTACTGCAAACATTGGATCTCTGCTGATGAAAGAATAAGATTACACAGAGTCGGTAAAAAGAACTTTACAGGATTTAGTATAATTGATGGTTGTGACCTCTACTACGTGATAAATTATGTTTATGAAATAATAAAAACATTTATTATGCTTTTCATTACAAAGTTATTTTTACGAATACATTACTAGTTATAAAAAAACATAATAAATTGTTTTATTATTTTATAAACTCTACAGGAGTTAATGCAGACAGACTGTCTAGCCTCTACGCTGCAAACGGAGAACCTTAAAATGCCTAACAAAAAGGACTGGGCAGAGGCAAATGTGAACAAAGGCACTTTAGAATCGGAAGTTGGCAAATTGAATCATTCTTTATCAAAAACTGACGAGTTTTATCTCATTATGTTACAGAAAGAACTTGCTACCCTTAGAGGATTTATATGTAAAAGTCCAAGAGAGCAGTATTTATACTAAACCAAGGTATCCCACGTATGCCCTATGTATCTTTTATAATAAAATTATTAAAACAATTGTTGTTGTGACAGATATAGGCAAAGTCTCTGCCTCTGAACAAATATCAATATGCATACTAATCAGAAAAATTCTTAACTGGTTATACATTAGCTAGTCAACAGGTGCAAAAACATACATTGCAAATAAATTGTTTTAAGTGACATTTGACAATACTAACTTGGCATATATTGCTGCGGCAATGGAAAACAAAGGTATATTACATCTTGCAGGTATGGATATTAGCTAAACTCCATGCTCAAGAATTAAACTATAATAATTACATTTAATGGTAAGATTATTGGAGCTAAAGTTGCTGGTAGATGTTTTGATCTACATATATTTGTTTTTATTATATTTTATTATATAATTTTTATATATATGTACAAATAAACCAGTTAAAAGTTTGAAAAGTCCAGTTGTTGTGAGCCAATGAATAGAAATTACCAATGTCATTTGCACCATTTGAAATAAAATGCTGCCGATGATTTTAAACGCTCACCGCAGTGCGTTCAGACGGTTGATCTAAAACAGGGGTGGAAAACCTAAATGATTTTGCAGGGCACTTTGGAAATGCATCACAACTCCGCGGGCCGCATATAAAATTATATGTGGCCATGTATGAGTCAAGTGTAAGGAATAAAATTTGTTTTTGCTCAAACCACTTAAAATGCTTTTCTACACATGAATCTTGATCATGTGATTTTTTCAGATTTTTTCAGTGAGCCATTTTTGAGTAATAAACAGTCAAAATTTGAAAAAATCATTTTTTTTTTGTTTTTTTTTTTTTTGATCATTTGTAACTTTTTAAGATTGCATTTTTAAGAAAAAATTGTAAAAAAATATTTTTTTTTAAATTGTTCAAAGAATAATATTTCAGTCAAACATTTTTTTTCTTGAATTTTGCAAATTACCCAGAACTTTAGCAAAAAATATTATTTTTTGAACAATTTTGAAAAAAAAAGTTTCTTACAATTTTTTCTTAAAATTGAATCCTGAAAAGTTACAAACGATCAAAAAATGTAAAAAAAAATAAATCAAATAAATCAATTACTTATTACTTGGAAATGGCTTACTAAAAAAATTGAAAAAAATTACATTATCAGGATTTACGCAAAGAAAATGATTTTCAGTGGTTTGAGCAAACAAAATTTTATTCCGTACACTTGACTCATACATGGCCATATCCATATATCAGATTTAGACCTACTATAGACATTTTTTTGGAGTGAAAAATTGAAACATAATGAGTTATTATTGTGTTTAATATTATTCTGAAACTGAGAGTCTGCTCTGCTATCAACTGTCATCTAGGGATGGTCACTGCGTCACTGAGGTCACTTATCATTGAAACTTAGAACCTGTTATATTAGATTGAATGTTTTAAGATGCCCGCGCATTATGAGTTTGCATAATACAATTTAATTATACTGAGAGCAATATTATTTTAAAATTAAAGTACATATTTTTTCATAATTTCTACATTTCATTTTTGAATATATGGGTGCACAAATGTGTTTTTTATGCATTGGTTTTTATTACTTTAGCTATTATAAAATAAATATATTTAGTAAAAATGTGAAAAATCTTGCGGGCCGGAAAAATGTTTAAGGCCGGATGCGGCCCGCGGGCTTCGGGTTGGCCACCCCTGATCTAAAGTCTAAAAAACTCTATTTTTGGCTAAAATTTATTTCGTGGCAAAGCTTTCTTTTTTTGCAGTTTTTGGAATTAAAAATTGATTTGTGAGCATTTTCAAAAAGAAAGAATGCGTTTTTTTAGTTTTGTACAGATGCGGCGTTTTCTTTCTCTTTCTTGCAGTTTTGTGAGATTTTGGGAGAGAGCAAATTTTTAGGAAAGTAGCTTATTTTTTGGTATTTATATAAAATATAGTAAAAAATAGCAGTTTAAATCCATTTAGAAATCCATTTAGAAAGAGTTATGGGAAGGTTGAACCCACAAAACTTCACTCAGATACGGCTTTATTGTCTTTGTCCGTAACCGGCGAATTAATATTAGTTGGGATGGTCACTGAAGCGTCCGTACCATAAAAATATTTGGTTTGAAATTTTTTAAAACGTCACTCCTCACTATATGTTGGAGTACTTGGTAGAAGAGCACAACTTTCAAAAAAGAAAAAATTTAAAAACTACGTATTGCAGTTTTTTGCCACAAAACTTAAAACTAAATAAATTCTGCTTGCACTCCTAAATGGCATTTAAACTTACATAATGAAATGCATTAATAGCATTATTTTATTCAAATTTTCACTTTAATGCCAGTTTAATAACAAACTTAAAAACTTGTTGCTAATTTAGAACAAATAATTTCTTAGATAATTGTATTAAATGTTCTTTAAGCATTCAAATAAACAATTTTATAATACCAATTTCATTTTCGGCACTAATGGCTTATTGACTTTATACTTTTCACTTGGGAATTGCCCAGCGGCGTAGCTAAGGCCCCGCAGGCCCTGCGGTGCGGGGGGGCCCGACAGGTTTTGGGGCCCCTAAGCCTCAAAAATTAAATAACCAAATTAATTAATATTTAATAAAAGTAATAATACAAAATTTTAAAAAATTAAAAAATAATGTTTAATTTACTGTAAAGGTATATCAGCCGAGCTGATCGTCGCCGTTGTCGTTGTTTATTTGGCTGCTTTTAGTGCTTCTGTTTTTACACGTAAGTTGCGTTGGTTTGTTTGCATACTTCAGCTAATAAAGAACTCGGTTGTTACAGGCACATGCGCTCAATTCTTTAATGAGCTGTTACCATACATATGAAATAGTGACAGTGCAAGTGATGTTATAGCCTAGAATAACATTAGTTTTGCATTTGTGTTGTTCTTCAATCTTCATACTGTCGCTCTTTCGCATTCTCGTGTTTGGTGTATTTTTTCTTGTCGAGAATAATGTTGTTTAGTATATTTAAAATAAACGTTAATTGTGCCAACTTATAATTAATCCAATCATTAGAGTACCTACATTTTCAACAATAGACACGATTCTAGTAAAAAACTCCAATAATTATTCTAGCCTCCTCATCAAAAGGATTAAGACATCATTGAGAATTTGGTTTTTGATTCTTTGTCGATGAGGAAGATATTCCCTCAATTTATCAATTTCAAATGCAACAACAACTCTTAACTTCACTCAACGTTTAGTTTTCAATGCAAAAACCTGAAGATGACTACATAGTCAAAACCGGTCGTTAATATATTTAATTAATAAAATACGAATGTAGATTATAAAGATCTCATTTTATTTTATTAAACTAATATTTGGATTAAAGATTAAAGATTAAAAATTTATCAACACATCAATCAAGTCAAGTAAAAAAAAGTTTTTTTATGTATACGTTTGGTTGCAACCAAAAACAAATGAAACTTTTTCACACATACACGGTCCATATTGGGTTTTGTGTTTTTTTTTGTTCGTAGGCTTAGTAGTAATCATAATAAAAAAAAATCAAATTGTTGCCACGTTGTTTTTCTACAGAAGAAAAAAAAACGAAAGAAGAATACTATAATTCATTGGGAGCACCCTCTCATCGCTTTATGGGGGAGTATTTGGTGCTATATTGTATCTATTAGGTACCAATTAAAAACAAAAAAAAAACAAAAACAAACCAAAAACAAACCGAACCGAATGGAACCCCATACGTGTGAAACGAGTCTAAGGCGTGAAAAATTTATTTTGTAAGTATAATACAAACACGAAAGGGGCCCCAAGAAAATTCTTGCGGGGGGGCCCAGAATTTGAAGCTACGCCACTGGAATTGCCCGTTCATAAAGCATAATATTGCATTAGACTGTCAAACACAAATTTACTTATATTAATCAAATATAATTTATAAACAGGATGTCTGTATGCTATGTCGGCAGTTCCACTTGAAATAACAAAATTTTAAATGTAACTTTGCTGTGCAAACTTGTATAAAAATATAACTGAGTGGAAATGATGTAGTGGCGCACGGCTTGTAATAACAATATTCTCTTGAGAAAATTCAAATTAATTAATTACAAGCTGTTGAACTGCAGGTGAAAGCTTTCAAGACATTTAGCAGTTGAACCTTGTGCCCCAGGTGTGTTGCAGTTTTTATTTTTATGCACTAGGAAAAATATATAGCTGCAATTAGTATATTGCTTTGCGTCTAGACAGAAAAAACATATTTTTTCGTTGCCTAATAAAATGCTGTGGAATTAATATTCGGGGGATGTCTTCCATAATTTATCAAAATATTTCCATCGTGTTTAATTAAAGAAAGTGGCATATAAAATAAATGGTAACGTTCTTATTTCGACTCTAATCTACATTTTTATTAAGATTTCAATATTATTCATAGATTTTTATATGTAATTTCAATATTCAATTAAGGTTCCGTTAGGGATGACAGACAAGCGCATAAATTCCCAGAGAATTACTAAAACACAACTTCAACATTGAACCAAGCTTATTCATTTGAATATATAAAAATGCATTGTATTTTTCATGATGCTGGCTTAAATTTGATTTTTTGTTTGTTTTGATTTTATTGCTGTTGACTAAGATTTTACTAGTTTGATAGATTTTTAACATTTTAATTAAATGTATTTGAACGTCCTCCAACTTTTAAGGAAAATATAAATAAGCTTTTTTGCGTCTCTTGGGTAAAATTGAATGTTTTCTTTCAATTTTCAGTGACGCTTCAAATACATTAAATAAATACATCCGTTGGATACATCAATGAAAGTAACATATTTTTATAAGATAAAATAAATAAAATCTTCAATTTATTGTCAATGTTATTTTGTTCGGCTTAGAATTACTCACTACAAGCTTTTTGATCTGAAAGAAGAACACGAGCGGTATGTATTTTTATATTTTTATTTTTATTTGCTACTGCTATCTGATAAAATAAATAACACCCCTTGCTATTTATATAATTTAAAAGCGGGATGTTTTTGCATTTACCAAGGCACTGATTGCTGTGGTATAGTTTTCCCACTTAAAACTATAGTGTATATGTGTAATGTATAAATATAATTTTTTATGTAGATTTAAATCTTTGACTAATATTAAACTATTCAAGTTAAATTAAATTAAACATTTTAATAATCAATAAATTTTGTTATTATAATTGTATAACTAAGATAAATAAATAATCTTTTTTATGATGTAAATTATTAAACGAATTACTGTAACTTTATCTATTGCAATTTAATATTAAATGTTCGTATTAATCGGTATCATTTAAAATTTACAACAGCAAAATGTCTACCAATTGCATAGAAGCTAAATGTTGCCAATTAATGTGGATGTTAAGTATTAAATTGCATTAGATGGAGTCACACTCATTTGTTTGATTATTTACATCATGATTCTTATGCTATCATGCGATGCCGTATTTATACAAATTTATTTCAGTGTTTGAACTATCAGTGACCATTTATTAGAATTTCTAGCAAGCCATGTACTATAAGTAAATATTTGTTTATCTGGCAATATGTTTTGTATTTTGTTTGAACAATGTTCATAATTTTTTTATTTTTAATAGAAGAGATAGTGAAGTTGCAGATGCTTTTCTACGTATTTGGAAACAATATCTAATACAAGAACGTATTTTTTAGTGTTATAATAGGTGATTTATTTTAAGGTACTTTTTTCAGTAGTGGTTTTATGTTAAGTAAAACGTGCGCTGAGTTAAATTGCTATAGTATTTTTGTTCAGTTATGTTTGACATTTCATCATGGAAAGAATAGCCTGATTAGTTTATAGACGCTGTGTCTATAAACTAATACATAGAAAAATGTTTTGTACGCTTAGAACATCTTATGGTTTACATAATCGGCCTACCGATTGCAAAATTTGCTGTATTATTAAATAATTTGAAATTTAATATTCATTATTAGATAATAATACGCAACCAAATAGACCACATTCAGCACGTAGTGAAGAAAATATAGCGGCGGTAGCTGAGAGTCTACGCGATGACCGCGATGAATCGATTTGGTATTATTTTCAACAGTTAGGTTTGTCGTATGGAACAACTTGGCGTATTTTACGTAAAAATCTTGGTTTATAAGCATACAAAATTTAACTCATGTAAGAATTGAAACCGGCCGACTTTCCGAATTGTCACCGTTTCAGGCTTTGGGCTCTTGAAAAGCTTTAAGAAGGTCTACTGATTTCGACAAAAATTTTGTTTAGCAATGAGGCCCATTTCTGGTTTAATGGCTACGTCAATAGGCAAAACTGATATATTTAAGCTAAAGAGCAACCAGAAGAGATTCAAGAGCTGTCATTACATTCAAACAAAACAACGGTTTGGTGTGGATTATGGACTGGTGCAACATTTCTTTAAAAATAAGGCCGGCTGGAACGTGATTAAATGGCGTCCGTTAACGCACAATGATAACAGACTATTTGCTGCCTAAAATTGAAACCAATAATCTTGACGACATTTGGTTTTAACAAAACGGCGCTATTTACGACATAGCCCGTGAAATCATGGCTTTATTGCACGAACGATTTGGTGAACAGTCAATTTACGCCTCTAACCGGTGAATTGGCCGCCTAGATCTTGTAATATTGCACCTCTAGACTTTTTCTTTTGGGACTACATACAGTCTAAAGTCTACATGGATAACATTATTTACGTCATTTGCCAAATACTACTCAAAACGCTTGAACGCGTAAATGAAAATTCTGAAGGGACTATGTTACAGAAACATTTGAAAAAAAAAAATAAAAAAATAAATGTACAAAATGGTTTTTTTGTATGATCATAAAGATTACCTGATAAACATGTTTTTTTTTTTTTTAATTTCAAATACTTCTTATTATCGCTTTTTATATATATTAGCAAAAGCTGAACAGATGTAAAAAAACTGTTTACATCTATTAAGTTTTTTAGATATTTTTGAAGTTAAATGATTGTTTCGGAGGTTATAACTCTTAGAAGACAAAAGATTTAGATATGGATTTGTTGTTTAGTTTAATTTACTTATCGAGGGTTGGTAACTTTGAATATTGTAACTTCCTGTTCCGAGACCACATAACCTTGTCTTTTATAAAACATCCTCTTTAATAATTTAATAACAATATAACTAGTAATTTTACTTATTACACCACATTTGTCACTTTGATACACTGGAACCTACACCGATGCCCTCAGAAAAGATCTACGGAATTGGCTTTACACAGCGTAACAGATCGAATTGAAAGATCTATAGACATTGAAGGTGCATTTGACAAAATCATTTTCAATAAAATTAAAATAGCACACTTGACGGGTGGTGTTAATCCAACAGTGTGGATGGATAAACGTCAATTATTTTAACATAACAAAAAAGCAAAGCTAACTTGAGGAAATTGATTGTTGATAACTAATTTTTAATTTAAATATGCAAAATATTAAAAAAACATTTTAATAAAAGTTGTTTTTTTTTAAAGACCTATCAATTAATACCATACTCGACCTATGTTGCCATTTGAAATTTTAAAGTTACTTTTGGTTCCGGGTACTTTCGGATTATTCCGGTAAAAAATAAATTTTTCAGTGGATTTCTTGGGTTCACTTTGGTAATAATTTTTTTTGTCCCAGTCACATTCGACCAAGCGTTGTCGAAATAAAAGGCTGGTACGGGTGGTCTGAGACACCCGGTATATGGGTAATTCCATTACTTTTTGACCAAACTTAAAAACGGAGTATCTCTAAACTGGCTCAAAATTAAATATTTTTCAAATTTTAAACTCTTTAAGTCATTATAAATAATCAAACGAAAGACTGGTTTGCCATCTAGTTGCAATTTTTAATTTTTTGTTTGATTATTTATAGTATCAATTGTGTTCATAAGAACAGAAATATTTATTCAAAATTGTCTTTGCTATCATGCGATGCCGTGGTCGTACAAGGCATACTGACGAGATTTGTAGAACCGAAACAATTGTCTATGCTTGACGCTTGGCCGCTGTGATTCGATTGACTGATTTTGAATAAATTATTAATTCATTTCTTTAAGTCATGATCATAATTTTTGGGAGTTTCTTAAAGTTTAGAAAAACGCCCAAAAATCACATTTTTCTGCTAATTTTTACCATTTTTTTTTCTCAGCGTAGAAACATTGGAGAAAGCTTTTTAAGGTCTGATTTGTAATTTTTTGTACTATAACTGGTTTTTTTTTTATAATTTTAGCTATTCATTATTTTCTTGACCGTGGGCGTTGATAAAATAGCCTAAAAACTTAATTTTTTTTGTTGACGTTTTTAGAAAACATTCTTCATAAATACCTAAAACACCTCTTAAAGTTTGGTTCTTGGGAATTAAAATGGGCCCACGCTAGAGCACTTCCAAAATTTGGAAAAACTACATTTTATACAATGTTTCAGATCTTTTTATTTTTTGTAGATATTTGCATGGACGTTGTTCAAACAAAATAAAAGCATATTGCTATCTAAACAAAAATTTTGTTGTAGTACAAGGCTTGCTAGGAATTCGAACAAATGTTAACTTGTGAGTTAACATTTGTTAGAATTCCTTCAGAGATGTAAGACCGAAACTTTTAAAAAAGGTTTTTTTAACCGAACTATTGACACATGGAATAAACTTTCAAATTTAGTTTTTGTTAAGATTTAAAAGCCGCAATAATTTAAGGTCAATGTTTACTGTTTAACTCTAGATCTAGTGTTTAATATAATAGTTTTAGCAAGTGTGGTTTTACTCGTTAAAATTCGAAACAGTGAACACTTTGCGTAAGCACACCTTTCATATGTTTTGTAGGCACCCCTTTCGTATGTTTGTGGTGTGCGATAATAGCTCTACACAAGCATGCGGGACTTACAGTTTTACTAGGCAATTATTTTGCTGGTTTGGCATTGCCTTGCGCATCGATGTTTGACAAATTAGATATTGCCGCTGTCGAGAATCGAATCTGGGCAGTCTGCTCAACAGTCCAGTATTTAAGTTAGAAATAGTATAATGTCACTTAAAAAGAAATGCAGTAAAGTCATAAATGGCGTTGATACAATTTTAGTTAAAACTATTAAGAACACAATTATATCTTCTTTTGCTAAATTAATAAATATGTGCATTGGTGAAAGCACTTTTCTAAACTGTTGCTATTAGCAAGAAAGGTGATGAAATGAACTTAATTAACTACAGGTCCATTTTTTTGTACCTATAATATTAAATACAGTAGAATTTGTATTTAATTATCACATGTCAAAATATTTTGAAGAAAATAAACTTTTTACCATTGCTTATTTTGGATTTAGAAAGAAAAAATCAACAACTGCTGCAATTAAAGAGTTTGTACTTGTGCATTTGAAAGTAAAAAGTATTTATTTATCAATTTTCCTAAATCTTACAAAAACGTTTGACTGTGTGTCATATGCAATATTTCTTCGAAAACTATATTGCTATAATTTTCTACGAACCTTTTGTAGATTGATATTATCATATCTTACTAATAGAAAGCAAATAGTATCTTTTAATAAACAAATTTTTGGTATTCTGCAGGGTTCTATTAGGCCACTGCTATTTTTAATATTTGTTATTATATCATACAGTTTTTTTAACTGCAATAGACAATACACAGGTGGTATTATTTGCTGATGATATCACACTATCAAATGAAAATACTTCACTGGCGGATTTGTTGCAATGGGAAGAATATACACAATTTAAAGCATTTGGCTGGTATAATGACAACAAACCATGCTTGAACTAGCAAAAAACGGTAAAGCTGTTTTTTATGTTGTTGTTGAATGTATGTTCTATGTTGGTAAAGTAAAACAAAGATCTATGTTTAAATAACGATTCTATTCACAACTATGATACAAGCTCAAAACATGATATTTATCTCAAATTAGATTAAAAAATCTCAGAATAAAACTAAATTTTTTGCAATATTTTTTTTAACTTTATCTCATTGTATCAAAACACTTTACAAAATATTTTATAGAAAAAATAAACATATATTTGATTAGTAAAGGTATTTATTGTTATCAATATTTTTTAAATTATGATACTGTAGACCTTTTTAAAATGAATTGTATAGTTCAGGGTGTACATAGACTGATAATAATTGTTTTTAAGTCTTTCTTATTTATTTTACATCAGTAATGTATTTTTATTGTAATGAGGTTTAGACTGTTATTTATTATACCTACCATGACTTGACTTGTGCAAACTAAATAAATTGAATTGAATACATTTTATTGATTATAATTTAATAATTAATTTTAAAATATTGAAGAACGATTTAATTTCTTTTAAAGGTTTCCGCGCATACATTGAGTTTTCCTAAATAAATTACTACGGTTGACTTGATTATTAATAGCGCGATTTTTGTTATAACTTATACAAAGTTAACTTAAAATTAATGATCGTATTTTCATATAAAATAAAAGCGAAAAACTTGTCGAACAACGTGTAAACGAATACACAACACTATGTAATTAATTTAATGATCTATGCGATTTGCAAGAAAGTTATGATTGAATCTGAGTTTAATTAGGAATTCATTGCAATAAAATAGTAATCAAAATATATATTTAATATAGATTAAACAAATATATTATTATTATTACTCAGCAAAATATTAAAACTAATATTTAGCGTATTAGTTTTAGATTATAATCAACGATTTGATCCATTATTAACGCAGTAGGATTTAATTAAAAACGTTAAATAAAACTTTTCTTTATGATAATCATATTAGTGAAGAAGTTCATTGTCTGCAAAGTTTTCAAATAGAAATTCTAGCCAAGAACCTCGAAAATTTATTTGTATTACCAGCCAATTTATTGTTGACAGCCTCCCTATATATACTTTCGGAAACTTCACCGATCGCAACAATTAGAGTTTTATTATTTAAATAAATTTATATTTATGAGGCACTTTGCTCAAATGAAAGCATGATAGATGGCGTTTCTAGGAAATTGTCATGTATAATGTTAATAGATTGCTTCATTTATATAATAGCATTTTAAAATATAATTATAAAGTGCAATCATATTAATTTGAAATAAGGTTTAGTTATTTGTTACCCAGATTACCCAAAAACTAAAACAAACACTGAACAATATTTTATAAAATCTCTTATTTATGTCATTCAAATTAAATTCATAAAACATAAATCCTTCGATACGGATTTAAAGAAAAAAAACAAACATTGTATTTGTATGTACGCAACAGTTACATGCAAGTGAAGTCATATTAAAAAATCAGGATTATCAACCACTCCCTATACATACTATTCGTAGCATTATTTACTGGATAATTACGTTTACAAAACTGCTACTGTTAAATGAAATTTCTTATTTAGTTTGGTTGGATATTAGTATTTATTTTATTTTGTTATTAAATCTTTATAAATCCGTATAAATTCTTTTAATATTAATTATTTTTGAGATAATAAAAATATTTTATATTACATTATTGCTAAAATTACTGTCACTATTCTAACTGTAAACATGGTTTTTTATTAGAACCCGTATTGTAACGTAATTTTTAATTAGTTCCAATAAATTACACCAATATTGCACGAATAAACATGTTAGTTGATACATGATTAGATTGTTATGTTAGTTGAATAGAATTAAACTTTTGAACATTACTAATACGATTGTGCCACACCTAACGATTGCCAATTGTACCACCTATGTGATTCTCAATGAAATACAAGTCTATTCTGCAGCTCTACGTAAGCAAAAATAAGTTGAAACACATTATGATTTATCCAATTTCTTATTCGATACTCAGTTTTCAATTTCTTGCAGTTTGAATCTCATTGGAGTATTATCTACTATGCAATTGTTGTACTAAGATAGAAGGCTGTTTAGACTATGGATCGCATGTCATTTTTTTAGAACTAATAGATTTATTTTAAACGCTTTAGATTAAGCTGAGTAATAATGCAGATTTGATTGTTGGTTGAAAAATACATACAGTCGGTAAAAGTTGAAATTTATATTTACGAGTAACAAATGTTACATTTAAATAAACCAGAAAATACATTTAGATCAACGGTGTTTTTTATAAACAATACTGTGTGAGCTGCGCTTCTTACTATAGCAAATTATAAATTTGTTGCCCCAGTATTTTTAGATGTTAAATATTACTAAAAAATAAAACAATCAATCAAGATTACATATATTTCTCAGAGTGAGAGAAAAATAGACGGGGGGTTTTTGGCTATTGAAAATTGCATTTTTCTAGGGAATTACGTCCTGGATATTGAAGCAGCGGTTACTTTTTAGGGTACCACCAGGTTTTGGCGGAGGTTGTCGGAGATACCCTTCAATGTGGTTATCTGGTGACGCTGAGTTGAATGTTGTGGCATTGAAGCTGTCAGTGGAACTGACTGTGGAGTTCTAGCATGGCGGAGTTTTGTTAACGGAAAGGGTTTTGTTCAAAAAGATCTTGACCGTTAACTCCAGGAGTCGACGTGATTGCTTGCTGGATAGTTGACCTTAATGATAGAGATTAGGGTTGCTACTATATGCAGCTTACTGTAATTAATGTCTAGCTTCTATGTGTTAGAAGGTGGTATTGGGTGTGCACCAGGTATATAACTTCTGGGGAGCACCAGCTATCATGTGACGTGTAGTCGAAGTTGATACTTGTTGCGACTTGTCTATGGCTTGACCTTGGACCAGCGTGACTATCGGGGCCAGGATGCCGTGGAAGTAACGGGGTTTGTTATGACAACGTTGTCTTTCCGTAGAGGATTTACTGGGAGCGGTTGCAGGGGTACCGCGTTTGTTAGGACGGACTTGCTGCAGCGGACTGACTGCAGAATTTTAAGCGCGCGTGGTTGGTCAATCGCATTTCTGGGTGGGCATGTCTTTCGGATCACACCGTCGTCGCCTGTCGGCTGTATCAGTTTTGTTGACTTTAGAGCTACGCGAAAATTGTAATTCAAGCCACCTAAAAACTTATATCTAAAAATAGATTACTTAATAAACTCAGTTTTGGTTAATCAAATTAATGTCAAGTCCAAATGTCAGTTTGGTATTGTCACTATTGAATAGTTGTGTTTAACTCACCTTAGTTTGCAATTGGTTCACAACTATTGGCTCGCTTACCGCGCTTGGCTCTAGGTTTTAGGTGTTGTTTTATTGTGAAGTTGGTGTTGATAACTGTTTAGTTTTACCTTGGTTTTTGCTGAGAACGTGTGCCGGTTTGAAAACGTGGTTTTCTTTATTTTTGGTAAAAATCTGTTCGATTTCTTGGAGAAGTTTCCCTAAGTAGATCGAGAGTTCTTTGTGATGACGGGTTTGTGGGGTTAGTATGCTTTTACTGGTGTTGGTGTCTGAGAATAAATTTATTATTTTGGGATTTATGAGGGGCTTTTGACATTGTTTGCTATCTCTATAAAGTTACGTCTTAAAGATAAAGGCAGCGCAAAGGTATCACGAAGTCACAGCCTATTGCGGCTGGTGGTTGATTTTCTATTGATATAAATACCCATGGCATATCTTGACTCAAAATCTCGATACGACGTTGCAGCAAAATATGTTTGACATTAATATTATGCAAATCTGAATCGTTGAGTGGCTACGGCGTCTCTTGATATGTATTGCGTTTACCTCGCCTACCGCCTAGCGCCGTCCTTTCTAAAAAACAAGATTAAAAAAAAAATTTACAAATTTTAGAAATACATAGACCATAGCGGCAACAAGCAACTTTTTTAGCCCTATACAACATGGTGCTTTAACCTAGCCATGACCCAACGCTGTCAAAGCAGGAAAGCGTGTAAATGTTTAAATTGTTTTTTAGTTATAAGATTTAAACCTGTGATATTTGGTGCAGCAATCGGATGGTTAGACCACTGAACCACGTTCTTATTATTACCAACAAACAATAATTTGTCGTAAAGACTACTTCGGAATCCATAATATAAGAAAATTTTTAGACAAAACATAGACAATCTTAATACTGTTTGAGTGTTTAGAGTAAGAAAAAAAAAGATAGTCTTTATTTAGTTAGTAGTGTGGCAAAACAATATATCTCAGGGTTTTTGGTCAGCGGTTCTACCAACTCCGGGAAATAAGTTACAGCATGTTAATGGAATTCTTTATTAATTATCATTAATGGAATATGCATCATAGGACTCGCACATGTCCATATACAATATAAAAACTACAAATAAAACAAACACATGTTATTTTTAACCTTACCACCATGTAAATGTAAAAATGATTGTATGAATATTTAAACAATTAATAAAATAAATCTAATTAGATAATGTAACGTTTATATTCAACTCACCTACGCAGGTAATGACATAAATTGAGTTAATTTATGTAAAGGCCCAGAAAGCGGCAGAATTATTGTTGCAGGCACATGTGTTCTGGATGAAGATCAGCAGTAAAAGAACCAGGAAGGATAAATTCTGCATGATCTTATCAAAAGAATTTGACCTGACCTGATAGGTAAGTATAAATTTATTATATGTGAGTATTATTTTAAATAAAAATGTACATGGGGTGGCCTAACTTGTCACAGTAGCATATACTAAACATTTTTTAAACATGTTTAAAATCTTACAGACTTGGAACATCATGTACTTAATGTAATAAGGGAAGCAAACAAGTGCTTAGACAATAAAAAATTTTACTATAAAGTTGTTGCCAATTTAATGTATTTGGCTATTTAAACACAAGCAGCTATTGTTTATGCAATAGAACTTATAAGTCAAATGTTGGATAGTTTTATATTATTTGGCAATACAGTAAGTTTTCTAAAAGCTTTTAGTGATTTTATTAACGTCTTTGGCACATCATGTAGAAGTTCAGTAAATGCAAAAGTTTTCATGTAGTGGTGCTGTAATATTTGATCTATTAAAAAACAATAACGTGTTGCAACGTCTACAGTCAAATTTGTATGCTATACTTTATTAAACGCTATGGGTCAAGAACAATTTCAGAATTTTTTTATGTTTGTCTAAAGAAGAACTATATTTGTAACCAACAGATGATAGAATAGCAATTGTTAAATTAATATCCAA
Organism: Tachinus rufipes; assembly: GCA_963932245.1. Classification (NCBI taxonomy): domain Eukaryota; kingdom Metazoa; phylum Arthropoda; class Insecta; order Coleoptera; family Staphylinidae; genus Tachinus; species Tachinus rufipes. Next base: position 45,798,737 of record OZ010750.1, on the reverse strand, counting down.
ACAATAAAGATTTTTTTGAAATTTTTGATAATGTGAAAATTAATATATTTTTTAAATATTTTAATTATATTAGACAATAATACAATTGGCCTATAATTAAAAAATTGTATTTTTTTAAATTTTAGGTATTGGTTGAACATGTGCAGTTTTTCATCAATTTGGAAAAAAATTAAATAATAAGTTTTTTTTAAACAATAAGTTAAATTTTATATATCTGATACTTTTATTGTATTTTTTAAGATGATATCTACAAAAATACCAAATTTTATTTGACCTAGATATTTAATTAAAAACATTGCAGTGGAAGCGAAAAAGTAACGAACTAAAACCCTCTTTAACTTATCGTGTTTTAATTAACCAAACATTGATTTAGCTAATACCCCATTCATACATTGTTTTGAGATTTTTGATTATACATTTTTGATTATACATTATGACTCTAGTTTAAAGTTTAAGACGGTCTTCTATATTTGTCGATATGAACTTTAGAAAGTATCATCTGCAAAACTATAAATAGGACTTTAAGTTATTGAAAGAAGTTCAATAATGTAAATCAAAAATAAAGTTGGCAAAAGAGCAGAATCCTGAGGAACCAGCTTTTATAATTTTTTAGTCAAGAAAACTAATTATAAAATTTTTATATTTATGATCTAGAGTTATACATTGGAGCTTGTTGATAAGATTATTCTGTATCCTATTAAATGCTAAGAAAATGTTAAGAGTTACTGTGAGATTTTTTTCATATTTGTGACTAACATAAACCAAACGATTTGTTGTCGAACGTTTTGATTAAAATCTATATTGAGTATAAAAAATAACTTTATCTCAAATTTTTTTTCTAAGAAGTAGATAGGCTAGGAGAGTTCTGGCGCAAAATCCCATAAGGTTTACATGGGGGGTCTAAAATTACTTTTTGCAATCAGCCTTCCTACTTTACCGACATATTTTTGGCGGGAAATTCAAATATTTTGCGATGGCGTCCCTACTTTACCGACATTTTGGTGTGAAATTCAAATGTGGTGAGTTGCGCATATAGCCGACCTCACATCCAATCTTGAGCTCTTATCAGCTGTTATCAGCGACTTTCGGTATACGCACTCTCTCTTTATACCTCCATAAGAGCCCCTTGTGTGAGAGTGAGAACTAGAAATCGGAAATGGAAGGATGGAAAATATGAGAGGGGGAAATTCCAATGTTTTGTCTCAAGTGTGCGAGTGCAACGCGCGATACCAGCAGCCACCTAGCGGCAGCAAGCGAACAAGCATATATACAGGGTGGTCGAAAGACTTTGTTTATACAGGGTGTGTCAAAAATAAATCCAAGATGGCGACCGGAAGTGACAATCTTAATCCCAGAATCAAAAATGGCGACCGGAAGTGCGACTTCCGATGTTGCAAAAAGGGCCTTCATGGTACTCAAATGAAAACGCCCGTCGCGTACGTCACGAATCTAAAAACTTGTACTTGACCCGCTCCTAAGCGATAAAAATACAAAAAACCTTCTGGATGGTTTAAAATAAAGAAACAATTGTTAAATGTGTAATTATAATTTCATATGTATTTTATAAATTATATAAAAGATATATTAGCGATCGTAGTTAAGCTGCCAAGAAGTAATACTCCAACTGTAAAATTGATCACCGAGTCCAGACCAAGATTTTTCTAGGGGCCGAGTGCTTAGCCAGACAATGGTACATAACCGCCATCGATGGAGGAATCAATGATAGTTGGCCTTTGGAGTAGAAAATGATGCACCTCGACAATACCACTCATCCAAGAACGTTCAAAATCAACGCCAGCACTATCCCGGGAGTGTCAAATGTGATGAATGCAACTTTTATGTTCCTCGATAAAAATCGATACGTAATGAATGTATCAAATCATTTAATAATCTCAAATGTTGAAAGTAATAACGCAAATTTAATATTGAGTCTAGAAATAATTTTGATTGTTAAATGTGTTATTATAATTTCATATGTATTTTATAAATTATATAAAAGATATATTAACAAACATTAAATAAAAGAAAATCAAATATATGTTATAACTGCGTTTTATTTCATCATGTCATAACAACATGCATGATAACATATCACCAGTTTTCAACAGGAAATTATCACATAATCAGAAGTAACAGGATGTAACATCCGCTTTTAACAGAAAAATTGCATCATAATACAAGAATCAACAAGAAAATTCTTATCACCATCATACCAACCTTCTGATTGACTATAAATATGAATCATTAAATCTTTATCAGCGCTGTGATTGGTTGAAATAAAAAAAATTGATTCTTAAATTAGTAATAACATGGTGACAGCAGCAGGCAACCCAAACAGCAGCAACAGCCACCTAGCGGCAGCAAGCGAACGAGCATATATACAGGGTGGTCGAAAGACTTTGTATATACAGGGTGTGTCAAGAATAAATCCAAGATGGCAACCGGAAGTAGTAATATTTATTCCAAAATCAAAAATGGCGACCGGAAGTGCGACTTCCGGTGTTGCAAAAAGTGCCTTCATGGTACTCAAATGAAAGTGCTCGACGCGTAGATTACAAATCTAAAATAAAAAAATTTACATGACCTGCTCCCAAGCAAAAAAAAAAATGTAGAAATGATCTGTTTGACATGTAAACAATTAAACACCGGTGGGATCAGCAGCCTACGGTAAACTCTCTAGTACCGAAGGAAGAGGTTAAAAATTCAAATTCTTGAAGATTTTGAAAGTTTTTTACTGAACTGATCACAAAATGGTTTCCGTTTTTACCTCATAATTTTACTAAAATTGCTGACATTTATCAAAGTCTTAACGATCAAAATTGTTATAATTGTTGATAAAAAATGTATTTTATTAATATTCCAGGTTTTCAATTAAGTCATACAAAAAGTACAGCCATTTGGAGACCTGATACGGAAGCTAATATTACTGGAATTGTATATTCAAATACCGGTAAAACATTTGTATTTTACGATGATGGATATTATTTACAAGTTGATGAGTGTAGTTATTATAGAAAAGCCGTTGGTATCATAATCGATGATTTTGGAGGAATTCCATCAAAAATAGATTCAGTTTTTCAATTTTCTAACAGTCGTTTGTATTTTTTCAAAAAAAAAAAAAAATGTTTTATGAATATAACAAATTTTCTAATACAATTACTCGTGTTGGTAATATTGAACTTACAATATTTGGAATACAATGACCAAATGAGGGACTACTACTGCAACTTCAAAAACTTTTGCAAACATTAGTATCCAATAAATTTGATTTTAGTAACTCTCATAACTATGATGAAGATATTTAAATTTAGCTGATGATTGAATCAACATATTTTTTAAATATTTAATTTTGTGAATAAAAAAAATTAAGGAATATATAATAAATAATTATTTTATTTTAATTTGTTTATTTTATTTTAATATGTAAAACATAAAGTTTAATAGAAGAATCAAAATAATATCTATAATAATATAAAGCATAATTTATTGTTTTATAGCATTATACCCCCAAATTATAGGTGTAAACATAAACACTAACAAACTAATTACAAATAATACATCTAATATAATAGTACATATAATTTTAATATTTTCTTTCTCATTAGAACATTTTTCACTGGTAATGCTTATAAAGGTACAACACTGGTCTTTGGCAAGACTTCCTTGATTTGGAGCGGGTGATCCATCTATCTGATCTCTTGAAGTAAGATCTTCTCCATATATACACAAATGACAATGCATTTTAGAAGGTGCGGGACCATCTATGTGTGTGTGAAAACTAGAAATATTATAATGTTTGTAGCATGGTAGGCGTTGTTGTAAATCAATCATGTTTCTGTAACAATCTGGTACAAAGTTCCAAAAGTTTTCTAATTCCCATGAAGTTAACTTAAATATTAAGCATTTTGGTAAATATTGAATGTGTTGTTCTGTCAACTGGTCTGCATAATAAGCTTCTATAGCGGCGTTGGTTTTCATTATTACTTTGTCCATTATAAATGAGTTTTATTCAACAAGGTACAAATTTCTTTCTGCGTTTCGTATGTCTTTAACAACTGTTTAACGTTTTTAATGCGCACAATTTGATATTCGATTCTTTAGCTAAGTGAATTGTAACAACTCACATAATTTCTAACTAATTTTTGCTGTTTGCTTTTTGAAATCCCAAATGGTACTGATTTCATTTTAATTCAAAGAAGCTAAATGCTTTAACACATCCGAAAAATTAAACACTAACACTTCAAAAAGACTCTCTTTGTTTTCGTAATACTACGATTGGTTCTGCAATGTCACTTGCTTGATTAAATTTTCTTTTTCAATATCGGTAGTATCTGAAGTAATGAACATATTAACTTCCGACAAACATTGATTAAAAAAATCAAAAAAATGTAATTGGCTTAATCTGTCCATTCGTAAATTTATCAATTCAATCAATTTACATAATGTATTAAAACACTGTCGATCTAAAGAAATTTTTGTGTCATTTTTTTCAACAACAACAACCTTTTGCTTTTTACACACATCTTCAAAATACAATTTACAATTCTCGAACACCTGTAAATAATTATATTTAAATTAAAGACTAATTAAATTAAAAAATCAATTTTTACCTCTATAGTTTTAGATGGTCTATTCACTACATTATCGTTGTTCTTTATCTTTTGATCGCAAGATTCACAAACTCGTTTTTGCTTTTGTCCACCGAGTTGTGATTTTCTCTTTAACCTGAGATAATCACCAAATTCTTTTTTAAATTGAATAACTTTATTCCATTCGTCTTGTATAAACGAAATGTTTTTCTGTTGCATTGATAATTTTACACAGTGTTAAAACCCTCTGTTAGGGCTCAACCCAACCGACACATTAACAGTTTTATTTTTATTAACAGCATATTTTACTTCATTAATCAAACGTGATTCTTGGTGTAAAAAACTTTCAAAATCTTCAAGAATTTGAATTTTTAACCTCTTCCTTTGGTAGTAGATAGTTTACCGTAAGCTGCTGATCCCACCGGTGTTTAATTGTTTACATGTCAAACAGATCATTTCTACATTTTTTTTTTTGCTTGGGAGCAGTTCATGTAAATTTTTTTTATTTTAGATTTGTAATCTACGCGTCGAGCACTTTCATTTAAGTACCATGAAGGCTCTTTTTGCAACACCGGAAGTCGCACTTCCGGTCGCCATTTTTGATTCTGGAATAAAGATTACTACTTCCGGTTGCCATCTTGGATTTATTTTTGACACACCCTGTATATACAAAGTCTTTCGACCACCCTGTATATATGCTCGTTCGCTTGCTGCCGCTAGGTGGCTGCTGGTATCGCGCGTTGCACTCGCACACTTGAGACAAAACATTGGAATTTCCCCCTCTCATATATTCCATCCTTCCATTTCCGGTTTCTGGTTCTCACTCTCACACAAGGGGCTCTTATGGAGGTATAAAGAGAGAGTGCGTATACCGAAAGTCGCTGATAACATCTGATAAGAGCTCAAGATAGGATGTGAGGTCGGCTATATGCGCAACTCACCACATTTGAATTTCCCGCCAAAAATATGTTGGTAAAGTAGGGAGGCCGATTGCAAAAAGTAATTTTAGACCCCCCATGTAAACCTTATGGGATTTTGCGCCAGAACTCTACTAGCCTATCTACTCTAAGAATTTGACAATAATGCAATTGCTTTATAATTTAAAGAATCAGACTTATCTCTTCTTTTATGTACAGGTTGGACATTTGCAGTTTCTCAACAAATTGGTAATGTTTGTTTTTTGTATGATAAAGCATATATTCTAGTCAGAATAGGAGCTAATTTATTTGCAAATGTTTTAAGAATAATAAATGGAATTTTATCTCTACCTGATGCTTTTTTGGTGTTTTTTGACAACTTGTTGCCTAAAATGAACTGGACCCATTGTTTTACCACTAGCCAGCATTGTAGGTACAGCTATAGGAGAAATTAGAATAGTAGAATAAATATGCAAATTTTTTTATGACATTCTAAATAGTTTTTGTGAGATTTATTTCTGTAATATGTGGATCCTTAAAATATAAGCAGTGAGTATTATAATTGAAATTATTAAGAAATTCTTTTATTTTTACTACGTTCATTGTAGAATAATGATAGATGATGCGATGAGTTTGGTAGTAATAGGATGAGAAGTTTTAACAATAAAAGTAATAAGTTATTAATCAGAAATTTCTAAAACAGTTTTAACAGTAGTTGTTGTAATCTTTAGAACAGTTGAAAGATACATATTTAATAATCTTGGTTCACCAAGATGTTTATAACGTGGAAAATTTATGGGTTGCTGAATAAGTTGAGTAATATTATGAGAAGCAGCAAAAATCATAGTTTGTTGTCCGGACAGTGTTGTAGAGGATGAGTGAGTGAATTAACCATTTAGTATTATGAAAAATAAATAGAAGATTTACAAAGACAAAATTATTAAAAAAAGGGCTACGACAAGCATTCACGAATTGGGTCTTGGAAAACCAAAAAGTGAATGCTGATATTTACAAACAAATCATTTTTAGTAACGAGGCGCATTTTTATTTAACTGGCTATATCAACATCTGGGTTTTTAAAAATCTTTGTATTATTTAGGACACGTTAATATATAACATATGTGACAATTTTGTGCGGATTTTGGTTGGGTGATGTTGGACCTTACTTTCGCTAATAGAGTTGATGTAGTGTAGTAAAAACATGTTGTCTAACTTGTTGTTGTCTAAAATAGAAATATGGATATAGAGTGGGTTTTTTCAACAAGATGGTGCCAGGTGCCATACAAATATGGTGAAACAATCTATTTATTACAGATTTTTAATGTTAAAAAACGGACACCAAGATCGTGCCATTGGACGCATTAGACTTTTATTTTATTTTAAAGACAAAGTTTACACCGATAAGCCATAGACAATTTTATACTTTCAAAGCCAATATCAAAAAGTCGCAATTGCAGAAATAATGCCGTAACTTTGTGAAAATGTAATAAAAAATGTTTAAAAAAGATGTACAAGTTTTATTTGTTATGCTTTGTTATTTTATAAAAAAAAACGATTTGTTTACTTTTTGATGAAACACTATTTAGTTGCATTTTGTGCAGAATTGGCTGTTGGGGCACTGAAATGTATTTATAAATTACATTTTATCATCTTTGTCATAAAAAAATGATATGTAGTGCTTTTAGTATTAATTTGTAAATTATTATTGCAAATACCATTTCATTTAATTTTAACATACAAACAATACAAAAAAAACTTAATAATGAAAATATTGAAGTAAATGAGTATTTTAAAATATATGCATAATGCACTTTTAATGCATTCTTGTTATTTGTTAGTTTATTTGACGACTTGCTTTTGTTTGAAATTACATAAGAAATTGGTGAATGTCGGTAAGAATGAAGCATATTATGTTGTATAGTTATCTATATTGATGTGTATGTAGGTAGATACTCTATAAATACGCAAGTCAGTGTACATTGCACATCTTCCCAATTTGCTAAATTGCATTCTATTGAACTTTTGACCACCAATAATTTGAATATGTATATTCCTGTTATATACGACATATTTTGAGCCGAAAAAGCATGTTAAACAAAAAATAATATTATAAATGTAGTTTAACATATATAATCATAAATATATATCGTATGACTTTTTGAGATTATAAATTTGCAAATCACGACAGATTACACTATCAATTTAAATAATGGATAGTAATAGAAACTAGAAAGTTTTATTAAAAAAGTTTTAAAGTTTTTTTCAAAATGTACAATATCATAGATGCGATTATTTGTTTTAAGTAAATTTTTCAATACATTATATTTAGAACTAGAGGAACATAGTTAGTAAAACTGGAAAACTGTGTTTAGTTTCTAAGATAAAACTAAAACCAAAAATTAACTTACTGTTTAAATTTAGATACTCCCTTTGTTTGAAAAATGCAGATATGGTTAAAAGATTTGATTATATTCTAATGAAACCAGCATTTATAATATCTTAAAATTTATAAAAAAATATGTATTTTATTTAATATTTAATTATGAATAAATAATTTTGATGACTGAAAAGTCTCTTGTATGTAATCTTTTTATTAAATAAAAATATAAAATTATGTATATCAATCAGATTTAATTGATATGCTTCTTCATAACTAATTTAATATTGGCAACAAAGCACTGTGTGGAGTAACACGCAGTAGTAAATCCAATATGCAACACAATGCTGCATGTTTGCTCTGTGTAAATAAATGCCGCCAGTGCCCAAGGGTGCATATTCAGCTCTTACATACTTAAGATAATATGTTTTTGTATTGTTTGTGAAAAATATTTTATTTTTAAATGCATACTTGGTCTTACTCGTAAAATATTATTTTAAATATGTGGCACCATCATTTATGTATTTGAATTCGTAATATCCCTGGAGTATTTTCAATAAGAATAAATTATTCCAGCAGGAACATCAATACAAATTATAGCATTGAAATATATTTTATATTACAAAAACAATATGCTTTGTATGTATAATATACATATATGATAAAACTATGTCGCCCGCCAAAAATCAAATTATTGTCATCTCATACGAATGTATTACCATCACATTTCCAATTCAATGTTTTATATATGAATCCGATCTACTTTTTTACCTTCAAACATATCTATGTTTACAAAAACTTATTGTTCATCCGTTTGTTGAGATACTCCATAAAAATATGAATTATTTGTTTATTACTTAAAATAGAAACATTACATACTAAATTTCTTACATTTGCTTAAATATACATATATATTGAATATTTTCCTATCAATGATCTAATAAAAATAAATTAAATTCAATACTTGCCTTTGAGTGTCATATTGAATTTCAAGTTGAGCGAGCGCAACATTGCGATGCGGTGATTATCGCCTGCAATTCTATATGAAAATGTTACGTATACACGATGTTGGTCTAGGAGTATGAAAAGCAAGTTGGATTCAAAATGCAATGTTGTCTATGCAACCGTTAACAACTTTACGTAATATGGATATTAAAATGTATCTGTGCATATTCCAGATAGTATGTAATACGAAGAACAGTTCTTTGTACGGAGTATTTTAATCTAGATGCTCGCATACTATTCATGCTTTATGCTTGATGTTTTGTGTGATAAAAGTGCGCTTAGATTAAAACATATTTTCTTATATCTTGGATTGTATAATTAATCTTTTAATTTTACTCGGAGTTCCCTTTAGCTGTTTTCCAGTGCCATGGTTAATTATTTATTAAAAAAATAATAGAATAGTGCTTTTATTAATATTACTTGAATCAAACCGTTATAAAAAAGTTGTGGTTTTATAAGATGTGCTAGCTTTTAGATGGGCTGCATTAATGTTTGTCTAAATTTTTAAAGCGAAATTAATCATAAAATGACTGTTAAGCAATGATTAATGTTTTGCAAAACAAATTGAGACAAAACTAGCCTAAGAAAATATTTAAGAAAAACAACTTCTGAATTTCAACTTACAATGTAATAATTACAAAGTATATGTTTCCTGAGATCAATGACTTACCTGTTTTATATTCTTAAATTTAAGCTAAAATAATAATTTAAAATACTTTTCTCTTTTTGGCCATGCGTAATTAAACATGTTTGTAACATGTTGCGTTCAACTTATTGTTTTATTATATTCATTTTTTATATGTGGGCAATTCCATTTCAAACGGAACAGAGCTGGGGGGGGGTGCATTGAGTCAAACTTGCTAATGTATTTTTTTTTAGTTTCTATAACTTATTAGTAGTCTTTTGATCGGTATATGAGGGTATGAAACCCATAAAAAAAATTCTACAATTTGTTTAAGTTTTTTTGTCGTTTTTTAACTTAATTGCATTTTTTGTTTAAAACCCGCAATTTTAACTCAAAAAAATAAATTTAGTAATGAAATCGATCAGAAATTTTCCGTAGAATCCAAATCTGGTGCCATTTCAAGTTTATACCCTGTCAATAAGCCGCAAAAGCCATAAAACCATGTTTTTGTTCTCAGTGGGCTGGGCAAAAAGGAGCATTTAAAAAAAAAATTAACCGCCAAAGTTGACGTGTTTTGATGTAAGTTAATTAGAAAATATAAATTTGTTCTGTGTATTTGAGTTTTAAAGGTCTAAAACACAAAAAAACTGCAAAAATAAGCGTATTTTTCAACATAAACTTTTACAAATGCACATTTAGCAGTTTTCAGAAAAACTATACACCAAATATTATTAAAAAACTGAGTTTTGCAAACAATTTTACATAAAAAATAGTCAGTGTCGTGCTTATCTGGCAATGAAAAACCCATCTAGAAAAAAAAATTTGTTCCACATTTACTTAAATTTTTTTTTTTTTTAATTTTTTTTAAAGGTTATTTAGATTATATTTTTTTAAGCTTATTTCAGAAGTTTAACAAAGTCATCTTTTGTTGTTTGAACCAATTTTGGGTCATTTTACTTTTTGTTTGATAGTTTTTGCGCTTGCGGCACAAATTTAGACTTGATCTATCGGCGCGAAAATTAGAAAATATTATTATTTTTGGCATTCAAACATAAATCCTCCTGGCGCTTATCAAAATTTGTTAAAAAAAAAGTTTTAAACATCACCCTAGTGTGTTTATAATATTTTTTGTGAATATAAAAAATAATTAATTTTTAACGCATTTTTTGTCTGAAAATTTTGTAAACATTTCTTTCTAGATGGACTTTTCTATAGACGATGAGTGCAACACTGACTATTTTCCATGTAAAATTGTTTCCAGAATTCAATTTTTTAATAATATTTGGTGTATTGTTCCTCTGAGCGCGGCTAAACGTGCATTTGTAAGAGTTTATGTTGAAGAATAGGCCTACTTTGCAGATTTGCAGAGTTTTAGACTCTTAAAACCCAAATACACAGAACATATTTATATTTTTCAATTAATTTACATCAAAATACGTCAACTTTGACGGTTAAAAAAAATTTAAAAAATGCTTCTTTTTGCCCAGCCCACTGAGAACAAAAACATGGTTTTATGGCTTTTGCGGTTTATTGACATGGTATAGACTTGAAGTGGCACCAGATTTGGATTCTACGGAAAATTTCTGATTGATTTCATTAGTAAATTTTTTTTTTTTTGAGTTAAAATTGCGGTTTTTAAACAAAAAATGCGATGAAGTTAAAAAACTACAAAAAAGACTTAAAAAACTGTAGAATTTTTTTTTATGGGTTTCAAACCTTTATATACCGATCAAAAGACTACTAATAAGTTATAGAAACTAAAAAAAAAATACATGAGCAAGTTTCTCAATGCACCCCCCCCCCCCCAGCTCTGGTCCGTTTGAAATGGAATTGCCCTGTAGTTTTGCCTTGTTTTAGCTTATTTTGTACAATCTGCTTCTCTTGTTTTACACTGAGACAGAATTTGTTTAATATTGTAATTAATAAATCAATAAAATATTTTGCTTTAAAGAGAGCTGTTGGCCATTATAATATGCAATATTCAAACCATTTAAATTTTTAAATTTACAGAAATTATAAATAAATATAAAGTTAAATACAATTAATATATTGTTAAATACACGCAAGATGTTATATTTGCAGTATTATAGTAATACTAAGTACTCCGCACTACAATTGTAATTAATGACCAAACAGAACAATGAAGCAATTAATCATTTTGCAAAACAAGGGATCATCACAGACAATTTATAATTTAACAATTATTACTATTGTTATGACCGAATATGAGGTGATGTATCGTTTAAGTTAGATATAATAAAATACAATCGCGATACAAGAATGAATTTATGGTCAATTTATGGAACGTTAAAATATCACCTTTGACGTCAATGTTACTAGAGCAGCGACGTAATTCAGGGAATACGCTTTAGCTACATTGTGGTGCAGATTCATAGTAACTCGAGGCGCAAATTAAAAATTATTACGTTGTGCACGAATAATTACACAAAATATTGCCATACTACATGAATTTTATTTTAAAAATAATACAGTGATGGTCTATTGTAATTTCATTTGGTTATATTTTGATAAAATCAACTTAACAATACATTTGTTGTATTGTATATTAAATATGTGGGTCCCTCGAAAAGTTTGTGTATAGAAATAAAACGCCGCCTGAAAACGAGATAGGCATAAGAAAATCCCCTCTATACAATATGATTTCTTTGTATAACCCACCGAGAAGTCTACGACTATATCGAGTGCCTTTCTCGCGTACTCATTCAGAAAACAATTCAATTTCAGTCAATATCAGCAGCTGTAATCTGAATCAGCCATTGAAAACTACGAGTTATGTATTATGCGTGACTGGTCACAGCTATACGATGTCATTAACTAACTAATAACATGTCACTTTTGTTCATACAAATGTGGCATAAACAGAAATTGTTCTAGTTCTCAACTATATTTGGCAGTGAGCTGTAACAACAAATTAGGCGTGGCATGTGATTAATAATTATGCATATTATGATAGGCTTTACAAAAAATAACTGCTTTTTTATATTTATATATTATTACACAGAGTTACCGAAAAAGTATTCATTAGATTGTATAAGCACGGTATGAATTGCCGTTTGATTTAACATATTACTTACATTTACTAAAAAATAAATTGACATTTCTATCAAATGATAATTGAAACAATTAGCTTGAGGTTAATAGTTAAATTTTGCTCTTGCTGTATACAACTCGTTTTTCTATATTCCTTTGGTAATTACACCCCTCTTGAAGAGAAAATCGCCTTTAATAAAGCTACCGTGTTCTTTTTCTGTATGAATGCGCGCCGCCGTCCCCGGTCAGAGCGAGGTTTGTCGGATGCGCAAATTCCAATAGATTCTCATTTTCAATTTAAAATCCACAGTATTAATTAAGAAACAATAAAGTTCGCCGGGACGAACTTTACCTTGCAAGACATACTTTGTAAGAGACTTTTCATTACATTAGGCGCTTTTAATTACTTTTTTGCTTTGTATCCTACTTGACTTCGTATTGTTCGGAAACTGGAATCAATTTATGGTTGTCTATACTATTACGACGATTTATACTGGAAAATAAAATTTATTATTATTGTTTCTTGTAAATATTTTCTGCAATTATTTATTTGTTCACATTTGAAGTTTGAAAAGAAATGATTGAAACAAAACGTTTCTATGATATTAATGACGAACTTTCTATAAAGTTTTGATTTGATGTAATAATGCAGTCCGCATGGCTATTACAGCTGGGTCACAATAAATTAAGTACATATTAGCCTATTTAACTATCCGTTTATCAGTCTACCTAATGATATTAAATTTATAACAACTGAATGTTGAGTAAGTATTGTCTATCTATCCTGTTATTTGTTACTTAACTAATGAGCATTTTTTTAAACATGTGTTAATTGTTAACATTGTTTATAACAACTAATGTACTTTATACATTGTTATTTACATACAAGCTGCATAAAAACTGCAACTGATTGTTAACCTCACACGGGCCATGTAAAATTAAAATAACAAAGTTGGAAAAAGCAAAATGGAGATATAAGTAATAGTTTACTAAATAGAGTTGGTATTATATCCTGAAATATGTTAAGAAAAATAATTTTAGGGAAAAGAAAATCATTTTTTTTTATTTTTGTAGTCAGCAGATATAATCTGCTTAATGGAAACGTGGGCCAGAAAGGAAGAATAGAAGGAGCTACAGGCATGTATGAAGAAGAATGTTAATGGGTTTTTACAAAAATATTAAAGTTATAGATAGAGTAGAAAGAGCAATTAAACACACACTGGTTTAGCCACGTGGAAATAATTGAATTTACGTCCTTACGCGGTCTAAGTAGATTGGGTAGGTTTTTATAATAAACGCTGTCTTCTTACTCTATGTATTTATTGCAGCTCGATTGCAAGTTCAATAATAACTAACTCTATTTTACATAAAATACAATATATATACAATTTATTAATGGGTAAAAGTGTACAGTTGGAAAAAAAGGATGCAATGATTAGTTTTTAACGAGTAATAAAATTCATATTTCTGGGAATTTAAGGGTTAATCAGGTATAAAGGCTTAAACATAAATACATCTGTACAAATAAAACAAATAATTACAAACGGATGTCACAATAACCATAAATATAAAATAATTAGATATAATAAAACGTATTAAATAATAATACAATTTGGAGGCGCCAACATGCTGCCACCTTAAATGGATTAATTTCTTTTAAAATAATTGTTTAATTGTCACCTTGATTTGGTAACAAACATATTTTTGAGACGGCACGTTTAAAAACACCACTTGCAGTTTTCAGTGATACTACACGCACATGTCCATCGCTTCCTTTGAATAGTTCTAAAATTCTGCCCATTTTCCACGTTGCAGGAGGATCATTTTGTTCGATAAGTAGAACCATCAGACCTTTTTTCAGCTGGTGTGTTTGCAAGTGATTTACGTATTCTCGTTTCCATTTTTGCCAAAACTGCTGCGTTAATTGCTGCATACGTTGAAATGTCACTAAACAATTGGGTGGTACATCGCTGAGGTCTTCATCAAATGTAGTTGTTAGTGGTCTTCCAATTAGAAAATGTGCCGGGGTAAGAGGGTTCAAATCATGTGGATTGCTACTAAGAGGATATAAAGGACGCGAGTTAAGTACAGCTTCGATCTGTGTTAGAACCGTTTCAAATTCTTTATGAGTTAAAATTAATTCCCCTACTACGCGAGTGAGATGCCGTTTTATCATTTTTATATTAGCTTCCCAAATTCCACCAAAGTGTGGAGATTTAGGCGGTATAAATTCCCAAGTTATATCAATACCTTCATTCGACATGGCGCTATCAAGTTCCAAATTCCAAGTGATAAATTCTTTTTTGAGGCGCTTTAATTCTGAATTAGTTCCAACAAAATTGGTTCCATTGTCCGATAATATTTTGTTAGGTTTACCTCGTCGCGCTATAAATCTGCGAAATGCTGCTAAGAACGCTTGAGCTGATAGATCCGATACTACTTCTAAGTGAATTGCTTTAGTGCATAAGCAGATAAACAAACAAGCATATATTTTAAACGTTTTACTTCCACGAGAACGTCGTTCGTGTCCTTTAAATGGGCCAGCAAAATCCACGCCTGTGGTTAAAAATGGAGGTGATGGATTGACTCGATGTTCGGGCAAATTTCCCATCATTTGGATGTATGGTTTAGGGTTAGATTTAAAACAAGTTACACATGTTCTAACAATTTGCCTAGTTAAATTTTGCCCCCTAACAGGCCAATAGTTTTGTCTCAACATAAAAAGAAGCTGTTGGGGACCACAATGCAAGTTTATTCTATGATAGAATAAAGCCAACAACGTCGTTAAATGATGATGTGGCAATATAATTTGATGCCATTGATCAAAATTTTGATTACAATTTTTTAATCTTCCTCCTACTCTTAACAAACCGTCATTGTCAATAAATGGAAAAAGTGAAAGAATTGCGGAATTTGAATGTATATTTTTTCCATTTTTTAATTGTTCAAGTTCAATTCTATAAGATTGTATTTGAATTAGTTTTATTAACAATTTTAATGTTTCGCGGCGTTCTTGTGCTCCAATGTTGTCTGAATAATTTTGTTTTTGTCTAATTTTATTAATAAACCGTAAACAATAAGAGAAAACACGAATTAATTTTGGCAAATTTGAAAATTGTGATATAATATTTAGATTAGTTGTTACAGTATATGAAACTACTAATCTTTCATCAGGTGTTTCAACATTAAGATGGCTTTCTACAGGATAATCGTTTCCTTGGAGCCATGAGGGCCCCTGCCATCATAAAGTATGAGCGTCGGTCACTTCTAGAAATGAACCTCGAGAGATTAAATCAGCTGGGTTGTCAGCTGATTTAACGTGATGCCAATTTTCTGACAAAATTAACTGCTGAATTTCTGAGACCCTATTAGCCACAAAAGTTTTCCAGCGACTTGGACAAGACTTTATCCAACATAATGTAACCTTTGAATCAGACCACAAAAAATTTTTATTATACTTAATTTTTAGTATTGTAAGAATACGTTGGGTCAATTTTGCAAGTAGTACACTTGCGCAAAGTTCTAACCTGGGTATAGTAATTTGTTTGATTGGAGCAACTCGACTTTTGGCCGTCAATAATTCAATTTTGTGTACGTTGCAGTCATTTATACTTTTAATATATATATGCACACGCCATATGCCTTTTCCGAGGCATCTGCAAATCCGTGCAGTTCAATATATGTGTAGTTTGTGCTGATTGCTTGCCGTTTTATTTTGATTGAGTCTATTTTATTTATATGTGATAAATATCGTTTCCATTCATAATCAATTTGTGATGGCACTGGGTCATCCCAACTGCTTTTTAGTTTCCATAAGTTTTGAATAATTAACTTTGGAATAATAGTTAGTGGACTTAGTAACCCAAGTGGATCAAATAGTTGAGCTGTTTGACTTAGAATTGATCGTTTTGTATAAGAAATTTTATCTGGGCATTTTTTACTATTATACTGGAACTGGAATTCATCTGTTATTGCATTGAAAACAATACCAAGAGTTTTTGTTTCATTCGTAAATATATTTGAAAACTGTGAACTGTTTTCATTACTGGACTGAAAGTGATTGATCAATTGTTTACTGTTTGAATTCCATTTACGAAGTGAAAATCTCGCAGAAATTAAAATGTTTGAAACTTCAGTACAACGAGTTATTGGACCCTGTTAGTAAATCGTCGACGTACATATCTTCTTTGGTAATACTTGAAGCTTCTGGATAATTGTCTTTATTCTAATTTGCCAATTCAAATAAACATCGTATAGCAAGATATGGAGCTGAAGCCGTTCCGTATGTGACGGTATTTAACTTATAAAAATTAAGTTTTAAATCTGGATGATCACGCCACACTATTTTTTGTAAACATCTTTGATTAGGATTGATTAATACCTGCCTATAAATTTTCTCTATATCCGCTATAGCTACGAAACAGTATTTCCTAAATTTTATTAAGAGAGTAAAAAGATCTGACTGAATGGTTGGACCTACATGTTGAATTTCATTTAAAGATATATTTGTCGAGGTTTTTGCGGAACCGTCGAAAACTACTCTTAATTTGGTTGTAATGCTATCTTCGCGAGTAACGCAATGATGCGGAAGAAAATATTCGTGTTTTTCGTTTTTAGAAGAAATGGGAGACATATGTTTCAGATCTATATATTCAGTTATAAAATCTGAATACATTTGTTTTTGAGTAAGATTTTTATTTAAACGATTTTCCAAACTGTAAAATCTTTGCAAGGCTTGTGCGCGTGAATCACCTAATTCATACTGAACTTGTTTTAATGGAATTGAGACTATAAATCGACCCGATTGGTCACGACGAGTGGTGGTTTTAAAATGTGATTCGCAGAACTCTTCATCTGGTGTTAAAAAAATTGAATTTTTCTCGTAATTATCAAGTTGCCAAAATTTTTCTAATTGTGAATTCAGTGACAAACAAGAAACAACTTTGTTTTAATAATAATTAACTGGTATGATGCCTGAAATGATCCAACCGAGTTGTGTATTTTGCATCTTTAAATCAGAATTTTCAATGATAATTTGACCATCTAAAATAATGTTCCAAAAAAGAGTGGAACCAACGAGTATGTCGATTGGTTTTGACTGTTGAAATTCTTCATCAGCAAGTGAAACATTGAATGGGATATTAAAATTAAATCTTTTAAACGATATTTGAGGTATGTTATCTGTGAGTTTGTCAAGAATCAAACACGACATTTCAGTTGCAAATGATGAAGTTTTAGATGTTACCTTTAATGTAACACAATGATTAATATGTGACATTTTTTGATTTATTCCCGATACTGTATGATTAAGTGAGTGTTTGTTTAATTTTAATTTATTTATTAATGAATTTGTTATAAAATTGGATTGTGACCCGAAATCTAATAAAACACGAGCTTGGTGTACCTTTCCAGATTGATCAAACACATTGACTTGAGCAGTACACAATAAAGATACATTATTTTTAATCGTCGAACAATTGACTACTACGGAAGGTTCAGTTGATTTTTCGGTTGATTGATTGTTTACAGATTTTTCAAAATGAAGTAAAGTATTATGTGATAAATTACATTTGCGACATGCAGACGACTTGCATTCTATTACATTGTGACTCTTTCGAAGGCAATTTAAACATAATTTCAACATTTTAGCTAAATTGAAACGATTTTGAATAGATTTTTCAAGAAATTCGGAACATTGATTTATATAATGTGTATTGTTACACACTGGACAAGAATGTGAGCTTTTTAATGTTATTGTGAATGAGTTTATGTGTTATTATGTGTGATTTATTTTTTGATACATTTTGAGGCTAATATCTACCTGTTACAAAAATATACGATTTTTCTAAGAGAAATTTGATTAAATGCTGACAATTAGGCAATTCATCGGATTTAAAATTATTATTCATATATAAATCCCATTCAGTATTAGTTCTTTTGTCTAGTTTTGATAGAATGTGAGAAATAAGGAACACTTCAAAATTTTCAGGAGATATTTTTAATGATTCGTTACTACGAATATATTGCTCAAGCGAATTAGCGGCAGATTTTAGTGAAGTAAAATCGAGGTTTAAAATATTTTTTGAATGTACGTAAATAATTCTTCGACGTTGATTGAATCGATCTTTTAAAATATTGTACGCGACCATATAATTTCTGAACTTCCGGTATGGAACCATTTTATGAATAACCGCGTTAAATGCGTCCTCAAATGAACGCCACTTAGTAAAATCACTATCGAATGAAGATAATTGTATTGTGGGTAATTTAATGTTTTTAGATGAGTCCGTATTAATAGATTCTACTTTTCTAATGTCTTTTGGTTTAATAAGAGCAGACGCGACACCCAAAAACATATCAATTAATGATTCTAATTCAATTCGAATTTTTCTTTATTATAAAAATTCGGAACGAAGGACCATTGGTTTAGCCACGTGGAAATAATTGAATTTACGTCCTTACGCGGTCTAAGTATATTGGGTAGGTTTTTATAATAAACGCTGTCTTCTTACTCTATTATTTATTGCTGCTCGATTGCAAGTTTAATAATAACTAACTCTATTTTACATAAAATACAATATATATATATACAATTTATTAATGGGTAAAAGTGTACAGGGGGAAAAAAAGGGTGCAATGATTAGTTTTTAACAACGAGTAATAAAATTCATATTTCTGGGAATTTAAGGGTTAATCAGGTATAAAGGCTTAAAAATAAATACATCTGTACAAATAAAACAAATAATTACAAACGGATGTCATAATAACCATAAATATAAAATAATTAGATATAATAAAACGTATTAAATAATAATACAATTTGGCGGCGCCAACACACACCAACGTTGATTAAAACGGCTATTAAATTAGGAGACAATAAATGGAAAGTTTTACTCTATATATTGACGATAGACAACTTTAACTTAATAAAAAAATGTGCAGTTAGAAAAATGAAAAATACTAATTAGAGCTTGAGGATTGAAGAAATGAATAATTTTGATAAAGAGGAAACAATTTAATAAAAATCAAAGGACAATATAAAAATGTTTTTTTAGAACCGGTAAACTTGGCAACACTCTTTTCTGTGACATCTAATTTGACAGTTCTCGGTTGTTTTGAGGTTAGTTTGGTTTGGCAATTTATTATGTATCAACTCATGCCTCAGCAACTTTTGCAAATACATACTTCAGTTTAAGCAGCTCATCAGGCATTACGTGCATTGTATGTACTCATAATCGTCCATCAGAGCGATTAATTTGAGAAACTGTGCATTGTTTTTGCAATACGTTTATTCTAAACGATAATAAGCATCCAGTACGACGTCGTACAGTGCGCACACAAAAAGCAATTGATAATATTTAGCGTAGTATTAATGATGGTCCAAATACGTCAATTTGTCATTGTGTTCAACAATTAAACTTGTGTTTATCCACTTTATGGACAATTTTGCAAAAAGATTTGGTTTACGAGCTTACAAGGTTCAACTTGTTCAAGAATTGAAGCCACACGATTATCGTTCGCGACGTACATTTGGTAATTGGGCCGAAGAAAACATTGCTATTGTGTAATATGATTATGGATTGTATTTTTATTTTAGGTAAAAATTGTGGTTTTATATTTTCAAGTATTTCCGTTCAATGAACATCAATTTGTTTCTTATGCAGCTATATTTTCTGGTTCTCCTGTTTCACTTATTTGGGTTGTTGATCTACTCAAAAGCTTCAATTAAAGATCTTTCAATAAT
The DNA here is from genome assembly GCA_963932245.1 of Tachinus rufipes. Classification (NCBI taxonomy): domain Eukaryota; kingdom Metazoa; phylum Arthropoda; class Insecta; order Coleoptera; family Staphylinidae; genus Tachinus; species Tachinus rufipes. Next base: position 45,778,429 of record OZ010750.1, on the reverse strand, counting down.
TTTAATACTCGTTTTCTTTTTTTGTAGTAAATAATTATTCATAAAAAAATCTTATGACTTCATTTTCCTAGAGTTTTATTGTAATTGTAAATAAAGAATACTATTACAATATTTATAATATTTAAATAAATTAAATTTAGTTAAAATAACTTGATATTAAAATATGGACGGATATATGTCGACGATTAAAAAAAATCATTTAATAATATTTTTCCCATTTTTACAGTAACAAACTTTCTTATCCAAAATAAATACATTTTGTCAAAAAACACAAATTGGCATACTAAACAAATTCTAAAACCAAACCGCTATTGATCCGTAATTTTATTTGAAAATTTTGTTCATTGATGAAGCACATTTTTGGTTAAATGGCTATGTAAACAAACAAACTTGTCGCATTAAGAGCGATAATAATCCACAAGCCATTGTCGAAACAGCATTACATCCAGAAAAACTTACCGTTTGGTGGGCTTTATGAGTTTGTGAAATCATTGGTCCATATGTCTTAAAAAATGGTGATAATTGGAACGTTAGAGTCAACGGTGAGCGGTACAGAGACATGGTTGCCAACTTTTTCGTGACTTAATTGGACATCATTAATGTTGCAGACATTTGGTTTCAGCAGGATGGTGCCACATGCCACACAGCGCGCGATACGATTAATTTACTAAAGAAACCATTTCACGAGTTAACTGGCCACTTAGTGCGATTTCACGTCATTAGATTATTTTTTTTTGGGATACGTAAAATCCCATGTTCACACCGATAAACCAGAAACAATTGAGCACTTGGAAGCCAACATTTGACGCATTATTGCCGAAATTCAGCTTGAATTACTGCAAACATTGTAAAAATTGAACTTCTAGATTACGCCATGTACTCTCCAGCCGCGGCGGTCACATGCCCGAAATCATATTCAAACATCAATGCCGTAAAGTTATCTGTCAAATAAAGCCAGTTTTATGGATATTAAAAACATTTTTATGTGTTTTATTTCAATTTAAAGTTCTCCGCTTCTAAAAAAAAAACATCTTTTAGAACAATTTGAAGTGTGTTTTTTTTCAATTTTAAAATGTGACATTTAGGAACTATAACATAAAAATTATAACAACATAAAAATACTTTTGAATTTCAACGAGTGAAACCACACTTGCTGAAACTATCACATTAAAGACTAGATTTAAGCAGTCTGTAATCATCAACCTTGAATATTTGCTTATAAGTTTTGAGAAATACTAAATTTAGGTTTTATGTGTCGATAGTACGCTTACAAAAATGTCTTTTAAAAGTTTTGGTCCTACATCTCTGAACTGTCAGTGAATATTTGTTAGAATTTCTAGTCAGCATTGTACTACAAGTAAAAGTTTGTTTAGATGGCATTTCTCTTGTGTTTTGTTTGAACAATGTCCATGAAAATATCCATAGAAAATGCAAAGATCTGTTGTAAAGTATCTAAGTCATCAGTCAATTTTGGATCTGCAGTGATCCGAATAGCTCGATTTTGAATAGAATTTAAAAGAGATAGTGTAGTTTTGGATGCTTTGGAAACTTGGGAACAATATTCAACACAGAGACAAATATAAGTTTTATATATATGCAAAATATGAACTGAAGTAAAAGAATTATTTACATCTATTAGGAAATCTTAGTTTCTTTATACTTTGGAAGCTATGTCAACATTAGTTAATATTTGGAACAGATGATACTTCGGGATTTGATTTTGAAACAGTAAGAAGTTGAGGGGTTTTAGAGTTAAGTTTGACCTTGTTGGAAATAACCCATTCAGTTATTGTTTTGAGGTCTTTGAGGGTACTGAGGCAAATCAAAGGGGTTCTGCCTCATAAATTATCTTCCTTAATATATTTATGAATTAATATTTATTTTATAAATAAAATAAATAAACATATTTATTTTATTTATGTGCTCTACAAAAAAACTCAGGAATTCCACATTCTGTTCTCTTAAAAAATATCAATTCTACCTTGGGATAACCTGGTAAGATTAAATGTAATAAATTTACTCTTACCTGGTCCTTTTACATGTGAGCTGTTGTCTAGCTAACTTGCTTCAAAGTTTTCCTACTGCCTCTTAGGATCGAAGAAATACTTAACTGAAATATTTCATACCTGCGTAGGTTAGTACACTTTATCTTAAAATTCAATAAAATACCTCTCTAATTGTAAACTCACTTTTATTATAATTTTAACAATTATCTTAGCCATTTTATAACATAACCGCTACCGAACACATGTTGGTGGGTCTTTAACAACTTGTATTCTTTTAGGAAAATCTTGATTAACAAATTAATTATAACAGCAAGTGTACATTTGTTTATATTGGAATAAATATTGTGGATTCCTGGAAATCATTCAACTCATTATTGGTATCAACCCATAACACTAAACCCTAAGAACCTGTTTTGTCACATCTGTCGTCCAAGCGAGGTGCCAATTAATAATAATATTGAAGGGAAACCATGCCAATGTCACGAACCCCAAGGAGCAAGCACACCTATTTCTTCAGGACTCAGAATAAGACGATGGATGGATTAAAGGAGCTTCCCGATGATGGTTCGCAACAGAATGAATCGATGAACGCAGTATCAATTGAGGTTCCTGAAACATCGGACATACAAACAATTAATACAGATAAGATTAATTTAGCGTTTACTAACCAATTGCTTGATAATGTTGTAAATTTATCCTCCGTTTAGTGTTCCACTGGGTGCATGTTGACAAAATCAACCGGCACAATCCCAAAAGTAAAAATGTCACTTCACAACACAGAAACAAATTTAACAAATAAACTAACCGACTTTGATGTTAAATTTAAACAAACTAAACAAACACTGCATAACCTAAATGAGTCAATAGACAGATTGAGTTTGACAAATACACCAATACCAAGGCCATCCAGCTCTGACTGGTATGCAGCTGGAGATAAAAACCTGATTTACACAGCACAAGCGGCTAACTCTGTCAACTCAATAAATAATTCTAGTTTTGCAAATAACAACAACGATATGTATAATCCTCCACAATTTTATATGAATAATTCTGATTTAATTGAAACTTTGCCTGTTTATAATAATGTTAATTTAGATACTTTAGCGAAATTAAACGGTTTACTGTTTACAACACCATCTGTTATCACTAACATAAGGGAAAATGTTTCTAAACCGGCTTTAGGTACTGTGCAGAATTATATTTATAAACCATATAAATCTGGTGAATGTATTAACCGCAATCCGGCTATATCGGGTAGCGATTTAAATTGTAGTAATAAGAATATGAATAATAATTGTAATATTCAACCAAATATTTCATTACCATATGCGATGCCGACTACTTATATAGTTGCATCAAGTATTCCTAATTTTAATAACATAAATTTAAATAAAATATGTAAACTCATACCAACATTTGACGGTAGCAGTATGCACCCTACTTTATTTTTTGAACAATTGGAGAGTATTGTGACTGTTTATCAAGTGCCATATACCCATTTAAAACTGTGGGGATTTAACTTATTTACTGATAGCGCTTATGATTGGTTTGCTGCTGTTTCTCTCATATGTGGTAATTTTTACGAGTTTAAAGAAATGTTTTTTGAGCAATTCTTGGGACCTTCGCGGCAGCACGAGCTTCGAGGAAGATTAGAAATGGGTCGCTATCGTTCATTGGCTCTGGATGGAACTTATTTATCTTATATGCTGAAGTTAATGACGGAAGCAAAGTTTTTGATTCCACCATATGACGATGGGCACCTAATTCATTTGATTGCCCGTCACTTTCCCATTCATGTCGCTACGTCCTTAATAGGTAGTAACAATTTAAGGTATGCGTTGGTTAAATTGAGAACAGTTGAATTTATTACCAGAAACCAGAGTTTTTCTGAGGCTCACTACGATAATTCAGCTACCAATTGTGCTCAATTTAATCAACAATCTCAACGTGCAAATAAGTTTTCGCGACCAGTTGCTAATCAGCGACCAAATACAATAGCGCAGTTATCCTTAAATGATAACACTGAGGCCATTGAATATATATATATATTTCAATCACTTGATATTGCGGTTCTGCCAGTGCAAGGCATACGCGTCAGGGGTGCTTTTAAATCTAAGGAGAGTCTCGTGACCTATCAGGTGATGCTACCATTCACAATAAGCAAGTTTGAGTCTAATTTTGAATTTCTGGTTATACCAACCTTATGTTACCCTGTGTTAATAGGCATTGACTTTCTCCGATATTTTAATGCCAGCATTAATTTAAAGGAAGATGAGGGCTTAATCGGTTTAACAGTAAATGGAGAAAAACATCAGATCTCGGAGGTTGACTTTAAACACGGCAGTTTAACACCTGCTTCATGCGCATTAAAGATTTATATAATGAGATGTTTAAATTTGTGTTAAAAAAACTCATTTAGTAACTTGGGATACGTTGACATGTCTGTAGTTAAACCGGAAATTGATTTAACACTAGATCAAGAACTACATATGCGTGATCTTTTAACAAAACACGATAGAGTTTTTTTGATCGACCTGGCCTAACTACAGGTTACGAGCATCAAATTCATCTTACTGACACCAAACCCTTTGCGGTAAAGCAATATCCGATTCCGGTTGCACATCGGGCCGCGGTTCAGGAAGAAGTTGATCGAATGGAAAAATTAGGCGTTATTGGGCGCTCAGACACTCCGTTTGCAAATCCTTTATTAGCTGCCGTAAAACGAGATGGTTCAGTAAGGTTGTGTTTGGATGCACGTTGCCTGAATTCCGTCACCATATCTGAAGCGGAATTACCTCGATCAATAGAGGACCTTAAACTCAACTTGTTAGAAGTGAATTATATATCCTCATTAAATTTAACGGCGTCATACTGGCAGGTCCCAATTTGTAAGGATCATCGTCAGTATACCGGATTTTGTGTGGGTACCCGATCATACCAGTTTTGTGTGGTATCATTTGGTTTGAAGACAGCGGTCAGCTCATTTACGCGTTGCATTGACGGAATCCTTGGAGTAGAATTTGAGGGTTTTGTTCATGTATACGTGGACGATTTGCTCATCACGTCTCGGACATTTGCGGAGCATCTAGAACATCTAAATTTGGTACTATCACGACTCGGCAAAGCGGGATTAACTTTGCGTCTGCGCAAGTGTTCGTTTTTCTGCAAGTCCTTGGGTTACATTTTGGACTCGAATGGATGCCGACCCGATCCGCATCGAATTCAAGCGGTGCGCGATTTTCCTACACCACGTAATGTACGCCAGCTTCAGTCTTTTTTAGGTCTAGCCAATTTCGACAGAGTCTTTGTCGAGCGTTTTTCTACCTTGGCTGCGCCTTTGTCTGGATTGTTAAAAAAGGGTTGTAAGTGGAATTGGGAAAGTGTCCACACTGTATCTTTTAACGCCATTAAGGATGAACTGTCCAAAGAAGTGCTATTATTTCACCCTAGTCACAAGCACAGTTTTGTGGTTCTGTGCGACGCCAGTGATGTTGGTATCGGGGCTGTTCTTTTTCAGACAATAAAAGGACGTAAGCATGTAGTTGCCTACTGTAGCCGAATGTTGTTGGATCGTGAGTCCAGATATTCAACCTCTGAAAAGGAATTACTAAGCGTCGTATATGCTCTGCGAAAATGGAGAGTTCTGTTACTAGATCGGAAATTTGTCATACTTACGGACCACCGCGCGTTAACCTACCTCAACTCGTGCCGACTGCTATCACCCCGAATCACTCGGTGGGTACTATCTATACAAGAATATGAATTTGAGATCAAATTTATACCGGGCAACGAAAATTTAATCGCGGACGTCTTATCCCGAAATCCACCGCTACGCCTACCAACTCTTTTGGAACGCACTTTTCGTATTTTTGCAACCAGTATAGTGCCTACGATCTAGCCTTTGCTTGTTAAATTACCAAACGCTCAAAGAGCTGATCCTAAGCTTTCTAAAATTATATCTGCGCTTGAAAATCCAAATGGTCCTAATAATTTTTTTATTCATAACCAAATGTTGTTCTGTCGACGCGAGGCCGATTCCGAGGCCTATCTATGTATTCCTCAGAATTTAGTCCCCGATTTTATTAACTGTTACCACTCCTTTCACGGCCATTTCCGCGTTTATAAGACATGGTGCACGATAAAGCGTGATTTGTGGTGGTCTACCATGTTTTGTTCGATGAAACGTACCCTCAATTTTTGTGAACTCTGTCAGGGGGTCGATTCTGATCTCCGGTGACTTTTGTCACCGGTGGCTTTTCTCACAAAAATGACGTATTTCAATAAAATGTGACAAAATTTTGGTGAGTTTTGCCACTGGTGACAAAAATCGGTGACTTATAACATGCATAATTTAAAAGTGACAGTTCGCGTGAGTTTTCTTTAAATAATGATTTTAGTTGATTTATAAACAATTTATAAATTATTACATCATTATTATTAAGAATAGCAAGCAATATTTGCAGTAACAAGCTTATAGAATAATTTAATTACCTTTTATAACGTTAAATTCATAATAAGTAATAATAACCTAATTATTATAGGTTGACTTTGACCGCCGGTGACATTTCTCACCGATGGTTTTTCTCATCAAAATTACGTCACTTCCAGAGCATGCTATTTTAATATTTGTGAGTTTTGTCACAGAATGAGTAAAAGCGTATAAAAACCGGTGACTTTAAACAGGCACAATTAATACGGTGACTTTTATGACAGTTTGTGTGAGTTTATCTGTCATTATTAAAATTGAATAAAAATCTAATAAATATTGTGATATACTTAATTCTTTCAATAACCATTTATTTAAAATTGTGTGAATAATATACATAAATTAGTTGGCTCGCATATTGACGACACATACCGCATTATTATAGTATTCATGTACTTCGATGCATTTGCGGAATATATTATGATGCGTGCGTCTAGTGTGCAGCGGTCGTCTGCTTGTTCATTATTCACTTAATTAATATATAATATTATTTTATGTTAATGAAATTATGATAAGCATTAACTAAACTGCTCAAGCAAATTTAATAAGACTTTAGTCGAGTAAATTTTGATTATATATGTTTGGATTTAGGCAGATTGATATATGATATATTTGTAAAATAAAACAAACTTTATAAATTTTATTTTTAATATGCAAACAATAACATCATCAACTAAAGTACAATTATAAAACAAATATATACATACTTTCGTTACATTTAATTTAAACATACTTAATCAAAAGTAATTAATACTTAAATAAATTCTTAAGACAAAAGCAATTTAATTAATTTATTATGTTACTTATTGAGATAAGCAAATGTAACGTATAATGATATACTGATTGGTAGTTTATTATTAAATAATAATATATTTACATCAAAGATGAAAACGAAACTAATAGATTTGCTGTTATCGTATGACATAGAGCCAAAGATAGACAAACCAACACGGCTTTAAAATTGTCTAGATAACATTTACCTTAGTAAAGTGCAGGAAATATTATAGGAAATGTCTTAGAAATCGGATTATTATAAGATCATAATAAATATAAACATAATAGAATTCAATCTTATAAAACAAATTAAAACACCGGTTAGTTATCACAAAAATTTTAACAGTGCCAGCAATACTACAAAATTTATAAATTATCTTAGTTCTCACGACTGTAGTACTGCAACAATCAATAACGACCTTAAATAAAAATGTCAATTATTTTCTAAACACATTCATTTTTTGTTAGAAGCAGCGTTTCCTTTAAAGAATTTACCAATATAAACAATAGATCACAATGGAAATAACAATATCCGCAAATAGACTGAAAGATTTACACATATTACGGAGATCTGGCTTCAAAGAAGACAAGCTGTTTTATAATCGTTATAAATCCATCTATAAATAAGTCTTAATTTTATAAATAAATGCATTTTAATCAAAAATTAAGAGAATCTAATATATGAATAAACCGCCTGGACTATCATAAATGACGTTGTTGCGTCCAACAAACCCAACAGTGTTGTTAGTTCAAGTATTAACAACAAAACTAAAACAAATTCAGAAAATATTGCCAACCATTTCAATAACTACTTAAACATATAACTGAGACTATAGCAGTAAATAGCAATTCTACCCACGGAAGTAATATTGATCTCAGCACTAAGTAAATTTTTTTTATCCAGTGACACAAGATGTACGTGATGGAGTACAGCAACTTAAAAATACGAACTTTGCAGGGTCAGATGGAATTAATAATAATAATAATAATAATAATAATACATTTATTGTCAAAGAAATACATATACATTAATAAAATTAATATGAATTATATTAACAAAATCAATTGCATCTATGACAACTAGGTTCAGGATTAGATTAGCCCTAAAACGGGTTATCTATTCTTCCTCCTGTACCTAAAACACACACTAACATACAATACTAATATAAACATAAATTAACTTTGATCCTCAAACAACTGGTTTTTAAGTTTTTGCTTAAACGAATTGAGAGTGAGATCAATATAATTAAAAGGGATAGAGTTCAAACATTTAGCAATATTATATGTAAATGACCTTTGAAATAGTGAAGACCTATTAGCAGCAACTTTCTTAAAAGTACATTGACATTATTTCTAGACCATTTTACTACTATCAGAAAATAAATTGCTAAATCAAGGTATCTTTCCCAAACATTTTAAATTAGCAAAGATTGTTCCCGTGTTTAAAAAGGGAGATGAAAGTAACAGAGAGCATTATCGCTCTATATCAATTTTGAGTACTTTTGCCAAAGTGTTAGAGAGTATTGTGGCTTTCAAAATAACAATTTTTTTGATCAGTGTAATCTTTTTAATAATATGTAATATGGATTTAAGGAAGGTAAATCGACTTAAGATGCTATTAAATTTAACGCAAATAGTTCAAAGCTGAAATAAGCACATCGACTATTTATTATAAAAACTAGGGTATCTGTGTGATGTTGCTACAAAGCTAAAAAATATTGTGGACTTTAATATTCTCAAGTTATTCTACTATGCGCACTTTGAGTCTTACATATCGTACTGTATAGTTGCTTGGGGTAATTCTAGTAAGGTTGAAAAAAAAAATTAAGTTGCAAAAACAAATAGTTTTTAAGATTGAGACAAACATTGCAGACCATTATTTCAGAGCAAAAAAATAATGACTGGGTATTGTGTATATATTTTTCAAACACCGTTATATGTTAAAAACAATTTGTCAATTTTTAAAACACAGACACAACAGAAAAGCATATAACACAAGACATAAACATACGTTAAAAGAGTTATTATTAAACAGAGCCTATTTCAAAAAGAATACTTTAATGATAACTCCTTCAAATCGTAAATAATGCTAGTGATAATGATGTATATTCATTCAATTTATGTTTATTGTAATTATATAAGTTTTAACGCATTTTATTTTAAAAAATGTATGTTTATTAATGTAATATTATATTATGTGAATTGACTTGTCTTATATCATTGCATGATCTTTATATTAATAAAGTATTATTAATTACTATTGAATATAGAACAATTTGTACATAGCAAATAATACAACTTTTTTTATAAATCTTTAGATTTTGTCACAAATTATATTAATTTATATTTTTAATTATTTCAATGCACAATTGATTGTTTGAAAATATATTTAAAATAATTCACTTGAATATAGCAACTTTGACAGATTTAACAAAATTACTAGGTTGCCATGTAAAAACCATCGATGAGTTTTGTCACCACAAAAGTCAGAAATAAGTATCCATGGAAACATGTGAGTTTTGTCATCGGTGACAAAACTCACATAGATCAGAATCGACCCCCTGGTCTGCAAACATTCTTCCCTTCCAAAGCCGACGTTCGAAGCTATTATACCAAAAGAGCCCAATGACCTTATTTCGGTAGACTTTTATGGTCCATTGCCACGGTCCACCGGTGGTGTGGCTTACATCTTTGTTGTGCTTGATGTATTCACAAAGCTTGTTACGTTGTATCCGATTAAGAAGGCTACGACTGCCACCATTATTAATCGTATGACGAAGAATTATTTTCCTAATGTGGGTAACCCGTCCCGATTATTGTGTGACCATGGGACGAAATTTACTTCGAAAGTTTCAATGTGAAAATAAAATCCAACCCATATTTTTGTCAGTTTGGCACCCCCAGGGTAATCCTGTCGAAAGATTTATGCGAGAACTGGGCTGACTATTTTGCACCTACTGCCACGACAAGCAAGGTGGATGGGCTAAAGTTATACCTCAGTTTATTAGCTTCCTGAACAACGTCGTGCATGAATCGACAGGGTATGCTCCGGTGCAGTTGCATTTTGGCCGTTTTCTTTCGTCGCCGATTCTGGATCCAGATTTCTTTCCTGGTTGTACCAACCTTGACTCCAGCGTAGATTTAGTGTTGGCTCAGGAAACTTTAAAGAAACGGTCGCTTAAGCGCATAGACCGTAGTGGTAATGGTAAGTTTGTTGGTTTCTATGTAGGAGACGTGGTATGGCTTAGAGCCAATCCAACCTCTAACGCAGTTTCACAAGAAACAAAAAAGTTTTTACACCTTTTTGAAGGCCCATAAACCATAAAAAAGTGTGTTGGAACTAAGACCTATGTTTTGTTTAATACAAAGAATAATATGGAACGGAGTACGTTTCATTCTTGCCATTTAAAGCATTTCTATTCTTCCGCGAAGTTCGATGAAACTGTTCTTCCCGGAATGGGGGCAGATGAGGCAAATCAAAGGGGTTCTGCCTCATAAATTATCTTTCTTAATTTATTTATGAATTAATATTTATTTTATAAAAAAAAAAATAAACATATTTATTTTATTTATGTGCTCTACAAAAAAACTCAGGAATTCCACATTCTTTTTTCTTAAAAAATATCAATTCTACCTTGGGATAACCTGGTAAGATTAAATGTAATAAATTTACTCTTACCTGGTCCTTTTACATGTAAGCTGTTGTCTAGCTAACTTGCTTCAAAGTTTTCCTACTGCCTCCTGGGATCGAAGAAATACTGAACTCAAGTATTTCATACCTGCGTAGGTTAGTACACTTTATCTTAAAATTCAATAAAATACCTCTCTAATTGTAAACTCACTTTTATTATAATTTAGTCATTTTATAACATAACCGCTACCGAACACATGTTGGTGGGTCTTTAACAACTTGTATTCTTTTAGGAAAATCTTGATTAACAAATTAATTATAACAGCAAGTGTACATTTGTTTATATTGGAATAAATATTGTAGATCCTTTTTTTAGGTGGAATTTCATTTATACCTGATGCTTTACTGGTTTTTTTATTTATTTATTTTAAAAAGATATTTTTTAACAAATAATTTTACCACTAGTCAGCAATAAAGGTACAACAGTAATATGAGTTAGAATAGTCTTTATAATAATATTATAAGAAGAGTCTGATCGGGAAAGATTTAGTTTATAGATATTACATGTGCTATATTAGTTTTAGACGTTAACTACACTTTTATGTGTGTTCTATTTAAGATTTTTTTTTAAATATTTTAACTGAAACAAAAGAACAAGTTACCTTTTGTCAGATTTTTAATAACTTACATGTGTTGTTTCAAAACCCTTAAATTTATAAATTACTTAATATTTTTTTGTAACATTTCGTATTGAAAACTTTTGTTAAATCAATAATTATTGCAAAACAAGTTTTTTTTTGACAACGTTGTTAATTTACAACATTGAAAAAATGTTGGGTCTGTAGTTTAGATTTTTGGTCAAAACTAAAATTGTCTAATTAACAGCAAATTACAGTAGTTTAAAAAAAAATAGTTTTTAAAAGTTTCTCAAAAACTTGTAGAATAAATAGTAGATCATTTTCATAATTGTACAACAAAAATAAAAATAAATCTTTTTTAATATTTTTGTTATCTGTCTTTTTTGTACAATTTTGATAAAATTACAAATTATTATGTTAATAATAACATGTATAAATTCTTGACAGATTTAAAAATATCTTTTATAATACAGTATTACCTACTGTTATTTATTTATTTTTTGCAAACTTATGTTTTTTTTTATTATTGCCTTGTTTAGAAAGCGACACCTGGATACATGTCACAAAAGTTTATTATGTGTTTGTTGTATTTATTATGATATTATTATTATTAATATATTGCCACGTCAATATTTTATACTAACGTCAAGTTTTGAGGTTAGTATTTTTTTTTAATTACTTTGCTTTACATACATAGGCACACACATAGTTTTCTTTATCTACACACTTTAAATTTACTAGTAACTTAGTAACTAGTTAAAATATTTGGCATAACAGCCTTAAGACTATTAATGCCGTTTGTAAATAAGACATTTCATTACAGCAGTTGAGTGTATCAATATTCAAGCAAGTTATGCATCACTTTTTTATTGACTCGGAGCGTAATATACACATTTACTACAACCTACCTGTGTGTAATAATAACTATTTAATAAATTACACATTTCAGTACAGAAGTAGAAATACTCAATTCAGTTTTAGTAATTAGGTATTACTGTTGAATGAAGAAATATTATGAAAATGCGCAATGCAAATATATTTGTGTGTACTCGTGTCTGATAAATATATACATCATCATTATCTTAAGTTTAAATTTTGGGTTGTCTACTAATATTCTTTCACTCAACGGTATTACGCAAAAAAAGATTAATGGTGATTATAGGATATTAACATCCCTAATTTGTAAAACTTGTCTAATGAGAAACTGACTAAATAAATATATAATTTTATTCCTGTTTGGCCACATATATGTCTCTGTAATTGCATTATGACTCCACGTACAGTGCTTAAAATTGGCGCGGGTCCAAATATTAAACTAGCGGAGCACCACAATTTTATAGTTACCTGGATGGGTTTTAATTATAAATTAAAATTATATACGCGCAACTTTTTAAAAAACTTGTTAACGTCGTACTATTGATCCTGTCTTGATAAAAGTCATTTTTTATTATCGTGTTATATTAAATTTATTAAGTTTAATAAAAAATATTCTTTTCATAAATTTGTAAGAGAACTTTTATTTTGTGCAAAGCTTTTCAATGTGTAATAGCGGCACCGTATGTGCCCTGCCATCAGGTAACCGCAGCTGAGTCAGTCCCAAGTGATGAATATAATTTATAGTGTGTTAAATATATAATTGCTGTTTGTCCCATAAGTGTGATTTCTTCGTTAGTCCCTAAAAGGAAATGTCAGCGTTGGTAAGAGCCTGCAGGGCTTAAGGATACGCTCCGAGTTTGGATTATACACCAAGTTACAACTTGCGTACATTTGCGTTTAATATTATAATTGATATATTTACATTTAAACGTTATAAATTATCTTTAGTTTAAATTATTCTGTTTGTACTCATTAATAATTTATGGAATCATTGATTCAAACCATAAAATATTAAAAGCGGTATAAATCTGCATACAAAGACTTTGTATGCTGTTCAGATAAGTAATTAGGTTTATTAATCAACTTATTTGTGGTAATAATAACGTTTATTTATGCAAATGAATAAAAGATCTAAAGATATGTCAATATTAGTGCGTTACATATTCATATCCGTATTCGCAGATGATTTGCTAAAAATAAAAAACATAACATTTGTTCTAGGAAGAATCTTCTTTTCTTTTATATTTTGTTGTTTGTCTGTTTTAACCGCAAATCATGGTTTAATTATTAGAATACTGCCCTGACTCTAATACATGATTAGTGTCTATGTAAACATAATTACATTTAATATGAGAGTATGGGTGGATTAGATACTAGGTTTTGTCAGTATCTACAGCGTCTCTATTCTTTCAATTAACGGGTTTGGTAGTATAAATTATGTAATTAATTTACAGGTATATATTCAATGGCAGTTTCTGAGGTAGTAACAAGCATAAGCCCTAAAATACTAGTCCTGGTACCTGAAAAAAAATCAATACAATTACCATCGCAAATAATGTACATTAACATTGCCGCCAGTTTTGATCTTTTAAGTTAAATCAGGTAAAATAATTTTTCTGTGTTGAGTATAATTTTTTTAAATATTAATTTAATTTTATAAACATATGGAAATTTTGCTGCCGCAGGTTATAGACTGCATGGACTACGTACAGATAGGCAAGCACTGCAGTTATATGAAGCTTGTTTACTTTTTTTTATTTTTTGTAGAATATTACTATATTTTTAAAACTATTATGTTACAACTAATCTTGGAATTGATATTTAAATTTTTTTAAATTTATTTAGAGGAATTATATTTTGTCTAATAATTGGATACATCAAATCTCGCTGCCCTTGATGTTAAACAAGTCTACTATTAGTGGAGACTTTTTATTTAATATATTTTAAGTTTGCAGTTTGTAAGTGATAATACTAATAGTTGTTTAAATGTTAACTTTCTATATGTAAAATAAAGCTAATTGGCAAAAGTTGTTTACAACATTTTATCTCTTTTAATTTGTAGTATTATAGCGAAAACAGCAACTTTGTCGTCATTTCTTAATTATAAAGGATTAAACTATGTTTTATCAAGTATTTTTGATAAATTATATTTGTAAATAGCATTCAAATCCATTTAAAAATACCTAAAAACGTTACAGATTAAGTAAAATACTTTGACAAAATATAGTTTGCTTGAAGTACTGATGAAAAAATATATTGATTATAAAATTACATGTAGAAATAAGAATGACGTCAAAGTTGCTGTTTTTGATAAAATATTAAAAATTAAGGTAGTGACCGGGGTGCTCTTTTTACAGTGATATTATAACAAATAAAAAATTCGTCACTTGTGCTAACCATTTATTTTGATCAAACACATCACACACACGCTCAATTATAATTGAACAAACGATTGTGCAAGTTTTTTTGTCAATTATGCAGTTACGTGTATGGCCAGCATAATATGCGTATAAGAAATACTGCACAATAATGCTATTTTGGTTATGTTATTAGTTTATGTAGTATATTAATTTTAAACTCAAATGGTGTAAAATATTCAATCATAAATTTATTAATGGACTTATTTTCAAACCCTTTAGCATATTATGAATTTAATTGAGTTTTATATACTTTGAAGGTTTTGCCAACAAAAATATAATATATTGATTATATAATGTAATATATTTCCAGTAAATTTCGATTATATCTGCTCAAAGTTACATTTTCTGTTATAATTGTTTGTTCACGAATACATGCTTTAGTTTTATCAACAGATGATAAGCTATTCATACAGATTCAGTTGTTCCAATTGTTTTGTTTCAGTGTTTAGGAAAGGTAAAGTTGGTATCAATAGATTGGCTACGTTGAAATATTGCTATTTCTAGTTGCCGTACATACGATACGAATTTTCTTTATGAATTTATTTATTTTGCAAGTCCTATATTTTAAATACAAAAAGTAACAGTTTTTATTTAATATTTGTTAAAATTTATAATCTGTGCATTTGCCAACATATATGCACAAAGAAATAGATTTATAGTTTTTGTTGCTTTACGCGAGCAGCATTTCTGGAATTATGACTGCATTTCCACAATGAATTATAGTTTGAAATTACCATACAAAGTCGAGTAGCAAACATAATAATATTAGTATCTCTTTAGTATAACAAAATGAATGTAAATTGAAGCACCTATTGATATTTAATTAAATCTGTTGTGGTTGGAAAAAGACTTTAATAAAAGGAATAATTTGGAATTTAAACGACGCATTTTCTCCGTTTGTTTGCATATTTAAAAACTAATAGAGCGCCGTTTCCGACCCAGCAAAATAATAATTTTAATATTTCATACTCTTTTATATAAACACTGCTACTGTTTTGACCTACTTTACTAATAACATTGTTACTGTGGAACGTGTGTTTCATTATTTCTTACATGCCTCCATTTTCCCCTGTACAAAAATATAAATGTACACGAACTGAAAGACGTTCGCTTTCTTGTCTTTGACTGATATTTCGCGTCTTGCAAATATAAATAAATGATTTAAATATTCTAAAAATCTTTTGTAAATATTTGCAAAACCTCAGTACACAAATTATAATGATAATTATATCTGCGTTACATAATTACATAGTGTGTTAGTTTAAAATAGTTTGACAGCTAAAGAATTCATGTTTTATTTGTCGATCTATTATAATAAATGACTAAGTTAGCTTATTTGTTGAGGTATTAACATAACTATATTAAGTGTAAGATATTATGCAGTAATGTAGCATATTAAGAAAATAAATGAAATGAATAACAATGAAAAAATAAACTATCACAATCTTACTATAAACAATAACAAAACATGATTAAATTTTCCTATACAATGTCTATAGTGTAAAAGGTCTTGAACATTGCTGGACTTTAAACACATAAACACAGTATTGCACCTAAAATTGTTGATAATCCAATACAATATAACAAATAGTTAAAGGAACAAATTTAATATCACAAACTGAGATTTCTCGGATGACATCAACCACATGTGGGTCTACCGGTACTGACCGATAAGTAGTTGCTTAATGATAACTACTTACGCTTAAGCATACGTGACAAACTCAACTCTAATTAGATTTTGCGTACTTTGCAGTTTGTTGTTTTAAGTAGCAAACTACTTTGCTTGGCCAACAAGATAACATTAACTGCAGTAGAAAACTACAAATATCTTAAAAACATGTTTTTTCTATATTTTTTAAAGAGAGTTATTGCTAAAATTGACATTTAATGATTAGATAATTGATCATTTATGGCTTTTAATGCACTTAACTAGTCTGTACATACAACATAAGATGTACTTGCACTTAGTTGGATTTAGAGAAATTCCTGGATAGTATGCATTTAAGCTAAAGCTAAATTATAGCTTTAGTTACAACAAAAGCACAACCTACACCTTAGTGGTAGTGATACGGGTAACGGTATACTGGCCTACAAGGCAAACGTGACTAATATTATTAGGGATAGTGCAAGCTTGCTTGACACGAAAGACTTGGCTAAATTATGCCAACATTGGACGGCACCCAATATGTAAATCATTGCAGTAGAAAATCTCACAAATACTATTCAGAATGTTATCAAAAAATTAGCTGCGTTCTTTGTTATTAAATCAAAACACAAGTACTTAAAAGTATTCAATTCAGACAAAACAGGCAGTTAATAATAAGAAGTAATCAGCATTTAACAAATACATCAGTAATTAGTTTGATCATATTTATCAAGATTATAAAAAATCTAATACAATCTGAAAAAGATAGGATTGACAAAAACAAAGCTAATCCAATTTTTTATGTTTCCATAAACAACAAAAGAATTTGAAATGATCAAAACAATCTAGGTATTAATCCAAAAGAAGAAGCAGATATTTTTGCAAACCATCTATTTTTTTTGCATCTAATCCTAATAGCCTAAATTTTCTTATCCTATCCTAGAAACAAGAAAAAATATAAGTAATACATGTAAAATATTCAAAATGGCTGCTAGGTTTAAACAGAAAAACTCTAGCATATATTGTGCTGAAAGAAGTCAAAAAGGATAAGTTAAGAGTAGAAGCAAGAAAAAGAGCAATGGAATATGAATAAAGAATGAGACAGAGGCACGAATATAAAATCTCACAAAAATGCATGAAAGAGAAAATGAGAGCAAGAAATGGAAAGAGGAGACTAGGAAAAATTATTACAACAGAAATGGTTATGCTAGCGAAGAAATTGAAAGAATGAGAGAAGCTGAAAGAGATACATGGCACAAAATTAAAGAAAGAGATAGAGATATACAAAAGCAAGAAGGGAGAATACGATTGAAAAAGTCTAGGTACAACACAAATTATGAACATATTATAGAAAGTGAACTGCCAATGTACACATAGAGCAATAGATAGTAATAATAAAGTAATAAAAAGATGATGATGAATGAATGATGAATGAAAAAGTATTTGAAAAAATGCAGAATGTGCGGAGAGACTAAGGAAACTTTGGAAAGTATGTTCAAAAAGTTTAGCAAAGTAAGAAAAGAACAAATGGGTAAAAATGAAATATTGAAAGGAGACGGAAGAGGGATAAAATGAATGAGGGCAGTTAAAAAACGAAGAAAAAAGTAGACAAACAGAGAAGAAAAATATTTTAATTTATAAGGATTACGATTTATTATTTTGGGAAGTTATAAATATATTTGTAAGTGTAATTTTCAATGCCGAAAGGCATGAAATATACGTATTATTAGTCTTAATCTTTCTATTGCTGTACCTACAATGCCGATTAGTAGTAAAATAATGTGTTGTGATAAAATTTCACTTATTGTTTTTAAAATGTTTGCAAATGAATTAGTTTTTTATTTTGGTTAAATTAATTGCTTTATCATACAAAAAAGAAACATTTCTAAATTGTTGGAAAATTGTTCAATCTATACCTAAAAATTAAGACAGTTTGATTCTTTAAATTAAAGACCAATTGCATTATTGTCCAATCTTTTAAAAATAACTTTATGTCAAATACTCAATATGGATTCTGATTAAAACAAATTTTACTTTAGACAAACATGTAAAAAATCTTGCTGCATCTCTAGACATTTCGAAAGCATTTTATAGAGTATGGCATCTTAATCTTATCAACAAGTTCCATTGCATAAGTCTTGATGACAAATGATGGTTTTAACTTTGACCCTGAAACTATAAATGCAGGTGTTGTATAAGGTTCTGCTTTTTTGCCAACTTTATTTTTGAATTACATTATTGAACTTTTTCAAATAACTAAAAGTCTTATTTATAGTTTTGCAGATGGTAGCACCCTTCATACTTCCTACTTTAGAAAATCCAATATTGACAAATATGGTAGAGCGTCTTGAAATTTTTAGGTTAGAATGTGTAGCATCTATAAACAAAGACCTGAAAACAATATCTGAATGGAGCATCTAAATAATTCTCCAACTGTAAAAAAAGTTTTTTGGTACTATTTTATAAAAATATTTTTAATGTTTATCTTATTGTATAAAGTAACTTTTTTTCAAATGAAACACTCTATATATTTTTACATTTACAAGATTAATTTTGTGTATTTTTTGTAAAAATATTTTTTTAATAAAATGCACATTTTTGAGTTTAAAGCAATTATTTAATTAGTTAGAGTATGAATCTCTAACTAAAGAACATTTTTTTACAAACACATATTTATTTTAACTAAACACATAAAAAGAACAATAACATCAAATACAAATAACAAAACAATTATTAAATTATTAAAAATGTAAAAATATTCAGGGTGTTTTGTTTAAAAAAATAAAAAAATTCAAATTTCTATAATGAAATAAACACTCTTTTTATTTCATTATAAAAATTTATTTATTTTTTATTTTTTTAATCGGTTGCCTCGTATATTTTTACATTTTTTAATGATATAATAATTGTTTTATTATTTGATTTTGATATTTTGTACTTTTTATCAGTTTGGTTAAAAAAATGTGATGTTTGTGGGAAAATGTTTTTTATTTGTACTTCAGGAGTTTAAATTAATTGCTTATAATTCAAAAATGGTACATTTTATAAAAAATACTCATAATTAATTTTGGAATAAACGGTTAGAGAATTATTTAGGTGTTTCGGTAATTTTGACTAATGGCGTAATGTTGCAGATCTTTGCATTTTCTATAGATATTTTTTTTGACATTGTTCAAACGAAGTACAAGACATTTTGCTATATAAACAAATATTTGCGTGTAGTACAAGACTTGCTAGGAATTTTATTAAATATTCACTGAACGTTTAGAGGTGTAAGATCAAAAATTTTTAGAGATTTTTTTTAACTTATAAGCCGCAAATATTTAAGGGCAATGTTTACAGACTGCTTCATCTACATCTTCAATGTAATAGTTTCAACAAGTGTTGTTTTACTCGATGAAGTTCAAAAAGTCATAAGTAATTCCTAAATATCATATTTTAAAATTTAATTAAAAATTTCTGAATTGGCAAACTTGATGCCTTGCTCTTGTTTGTTAGCGTAGTTCACTTTAGATGTTGAAATGTCTAAAGAAAATTAAACAATAAGAGAGTAGGTAGTTTTTAGGAAGTTAGAAATCCTTTTTCTTATATATCTGTACAGCATGTGGTTTTGGAACCGTAATCTAATGTATACAAATTTAAGATCATTGGGACAATAAGTAATGTGGACGGAGATGTTGAAGCATAGATTATAAAATTATAATCTAGTTTTAGTTATTTAATGATATGATGATGAAATGATGTTCCATAAAGTATAATAGACAGCTACGTTATTAATATAGATACATCCGGTGATGAACTGACTTATGCCGTATCATAAATAACGTCACGATTAAAATGCCTAAGATGCTATTACGTGCTTGTAGTGTTTTGGAACTAACACTTTTCCAAACTTAACCAAGATTCTATTAGGTCACCGCGCACGGCAAACACTCAAGCAAGTTTCACAACATGTTATGGGAATGATAGTCAAATGAGATTTATGTCAAGATAAGGTCTAACACTCATAAATAGCATATTATAACTTTGTTATTAGATGTAAAACAAAAAACTGGTAACGTAAAATAAATTTCAAACAGTATTTAGAAATAAGCAAGTTTATCCTGAAACACACACAGGTTTTTTCTGTTTTTTTTTTTTAATAAGTAAATACCTAATAATACTTAATGCTATCAATACACTACTATTAAGTATAATAAAATAAAACAAAATGAACAAATTAAATATAAAACACAATAACAATAATGTGAAACACAACTGAAACATAATTTTGTCTATTACCAGTCTAATTAAATTAAATATTAATGTGTTAATAATTATTATTAATTAAATTTATGATTGAAATCGGTAAAATTTAAACTAGCCGATACGGATTCGAATTTAAATTGAATGATATATATCCACAATTGCCTTCAGCGTTTTAGCAGCAACAAAACTTTGACGAAACGAACAATGCCTCTTGAATAACAAGTAAATCGGAATGGAAACAAAGAGACGATAAATTTATAAGTTTGACGTTACAAATTGTATTTCATCGGGATGTT
This sequence comes from Tachinus rufipes, assembly GCA_963932245.1. Classification (NCBI taxonomy): domain Eukaryota; kingdom Metazoa; phylum Arthropoda; class Insecta; order Coleoptera; family Staphylinidae; genus Tachinus; species Tachinus rufipes. The sequence goes on along the minus strand of OZ010750.1, from coordinate 45,757,409 downwards.
ATAATCTGTCCTATTCCTATGCATAGAGTTGCCACTACGATATTTCCCAAAGTTCCGTCTTATGTAATGCATATATGTTTTATTATTTATATTAATACAAATATTCTATTTAAATTTTCTAAATTGGAACAAAAGTAACAAATCTATACAATAATAAAAAAATTTAAGATACAAATCATGGTTTTTATTAAATTCTGCCATAACTATAGAATCGTGCACAAAAAACAACAGCGACATGTTTATTGAATAAAGAATTTAAATGATTCTGTCTGCGGCCGGAAAAGAAGTGAAAAGAAAGCTGCGTAAAAGCTGGTAATAAAATTAAAAGAAGTGCTACCAAAAAAATAGCATTACCTACTTCTTACTATAAATTTGCGGATTACTAATTGCCTAATCTATTGTATGATAACAAAAACAATAATTTGTCAGTTCAGTAGAGAAATTTAATCTAATACAACTAGCAATTGATTCATCTGCTCTATCACGTTGCATCGATTTGTTTAATGCCAGGTAGGCCCTATCTTCAATAGTATACAAACAGTATCAAATCGATTGCTACAATTGGCACTTTAAACAAAAGTGCACATCTTGATTATGGAAAGATTAGATAACTATGTTACGGTGCAATGTAAAAATTTTAATTGATTTTATTTACATAACTATTTTAATCTGTTTTACTCAAATTAAAACTTGATGTCTATATCAATACTAGATTTTTTTTGTACGGGCCAATATTTCACAGCTTATGCTTGTGTTACAACCTCACAGCTGTCTTTTACTATGTACTTGTAAATTACTTACGTAATATATACTACCGAATCCGTTAATTGAGAGAATATAAATACTGACAAGGCCTAGTATCTGCTCTACCCACACACTCATAATAAATGTAATTATGGTTACATGGACACTAATCACGTTACTTATTATTTATTATTATGAGCATGACTTACGATTACCATACTGAAATGGAATATATCATCAGATTTTTTATTTTTTTATTTATTAATAGTTGTTTCAACAGAATATTGTTTCTTTAGTAAATACATACATTTTAAATTTATATAAATAGTCAATACTCAATAGCAAAATTCTAATTAATCTAGTAGGTTATCTAGCAAGTAGGCACATACGTGTTACAATTTTAATTTGATCCGGGCTTGATGTGTACTTACTTAAAGGTTATGATATTAGGTAGCCTGAGTACGCATTGGCGTGCATCACAGCTGTCCATTAAATAAAAATAGTAAACTGTATAAACAGTGCCAGTACGTATCATAACATTGCAGATAGACTGGACTCTATCTGGCAAACAATAACATTACGTTGAAACGCCTGTGAGTGATTTTGCAAACACAAACGTATTTCTTACCGATTACATTTGATAGATACATAGACAGCAGTTGAATTGTTGATTTTGATTAAAATTGTTTAAAACCTTGCTTCCTTTGTTTTGGTTCTAAACTTTATTAATTAGCATTAAATACACTAAGGGTTATTTATTTATTTAGTAATTTAGGCATCTCGGTTACATCAGAGCTGCGCCAGTTGTTGCTACTGAAGATGGGTATTAGAGTAGTAAACAAAGATACTTCAGCATACATTGTAAAAAGTTAAAATGGATAAATTAAGAATATAAGCAGGAAACCGTGCAATGAGATATGAAGAAAGAGCGTGAGAAAGAAATGAATGTAAAATATTACAAGAGAAAATGAAGGAAATATGTGGAAAAATGGTAAATTTTTTTTTCTTTTTATTTGCAAGGACTAATATTTTAGGACTTACGTTTACGCTACTACTACACAAACTGCCTTTGACCATGAATTAATAAATGCCATAATTTTTTAAATTTTTGCCGGAGCTGAGGCTCGATCCTGCGACAAATTATGCGCCAAGATTTGAGTTAGGCTCTTCACTCAACTGAGCAGAAAAAAATAAGTATAAGTAGAAACATTAAGAATGGATGGTCACTGGTCGGAAAGACAATTTACAATAACTACAGTTTATGTAAAGAAATGTGTCGGAGGTAGTTACGCAATGCCCCTTATTAAGAAAAACTTTGAACTGTAAATTTGCATTATATTATTGTAAAACAATTTCTTTTAAATAAAATTTTTAATTTGATTTTGAAAATATAAAGAGTTATAATATTACTATAACTTATAAGATATGAGATCACTATTTACTTTGTTACTATATTTGCGACCTGAAAACGACTCGTTAATAGGAAACACCCTCAGAAATGGTGCCGCTGATATACCAAAACACGGCTGATGAAACCTATCAGCCGGGTTTGGTATAATTTTGATTTTAGTGTTTTGTTGTCAACCGGTTCTTAGACAACTGCATGGAGATGTTTTCCATGTATGGAAAAGGATTCTGGCTGTTGTTGTGGTTTCTTGTGTTACAGGTTTGTCTGAGTAGCCGCCTGAATTACTTCAGTGGCGGTGTGTGCAACGCTACCAAGCGCGTGTTGTCCACGTCTTGAACCACTCTTTTGGCGTAAGAGTCGAGCGTTTATTGGTGTGCAGATAGTTTTCATTACTGTAGTTACCCAGTTCATTGAAGGGGTTGTTGTTGTTGTGCATCTGTTCAGTTGCTGTGTTGCGGATTTGGTCTGTTGCTACACAATTTAGTCTTAACCTTCAGTTGGAACTTTGCTTACATTTTTTTTGCGGAGCAGCTTCTGTTTTGCCATCTGCACTAGGCCAATAGATTATACTAATCATTATACTATACTTTTGTGATCAATAAATTTATTATTATTATTATCATATGATAATATGATATAATGTTAGTTTTATAGAAATGAAAAATTTACCAATACTCTCAAACTTTAAAATGTTTAAAGGGAACTTGACGTAGCTTGCATTAGTTGTTTTATCTGTCATCATGTTATAAGTGACTTCATTATAATTGAATAAAAGCTGAGCTTTTTATTTTTATATTCTAAGCATTAACAAAATTTATATTAAAAATAATATTTATTTATTAGATGAGTTAAAAATATGACAGTAATAACATTAAAAATGTTATTAAATTTTATTTACTTTGAGTAAGAAACAATTAGAATTTTATTATTATTATTTTAAACAATATAAGTTAATAATAAACACTGAGGTATTAAGTATTATTTTATTTGTGACTGTAATTATATTATATGGTAAAAGTAAAGATAATAAAATTCTATTTTATAAATATAGAAAATAACAATATTTTATTTTTTATTTTCAGATAATGAGACAAGCACATTTTTATCCGAGGACATTACTCCGCTAGTAGAAAGGGAGAACGCAAGCCTGATGGTAGTTATAACTTCCGCATCTACAGAATTAACGGTCGAAAGTGTGAGTGCCAGTGTTAGCCCAAAGATGGAAATTCGACCCCAAATTGAAAGGAAAGAGCTGATTCACGCACACTCTCAGATGGAGAGCCAAGTCCAATCACACGAACGAAACCATGCAAACACCATTATGAACCCTACCGGGGCAACAGAGCCCGTGAGACACAGCTTAGGCCGTGGTTTTCCGGTCCCACATTTTCACCTACCGGACTCTCGATGGGGTCCTTTCTTTGAGGAAGGACCAGAACCACATAATATAACAGCCAGGGTCGGCTCGACCGCCAACCTCGACTGTCGGATCGGATTGCTCCAAGATAAAACGGTCAGTATACAATTCTATTTATCGATTGCAGCTTCAACTCAATTACAAATTTAAACACCTTGTTTATAATCACCATAAAACTCAACGATGTACAGGTAGCAAACAATTTAATTAAGATTATCACCGACATTCATTCATTTTATAACAGCCATTAAGTCAAAATCTACCCCAACAAATAATATAATATTTAAACAAGGTGTTGTAAGCAACACATGACAAATATTCTTAACACAAAATTTAAATTATATTATACCTAGCATGTGGTAGATTTAAAATAACGCCACACAATACAATACCTTTTGGAGACGAATATAAAATACGAATGTATTCTCATTTAGTTTTAAAGTGTAATATTACATTTCTTATAATGTCAATATTGACTAAAGTACAGTGTTAAATGATTATTTATATATGATATATTTTGTAAATATTTTTAATTTCATCTTTTTTAAGATCTTGATTATATATTATAAAATATTTAATAAATTTGCAATGTAAATATTAAAATATGTTATAATAGTAACAGTTAAACACTTCTGTGTAATATTAAGTCTGCTACTATCTAGAATACTTTTATTTGATACAGAATCGATATCTCCATTTAGTTGACACTAGTGATGTACTTAGCTGCCTATGCCAACAATCACGCAGTTGTTGTGTTGATAGTTTCATAAAGCTTATACAATGAGTTAAGCAAGTTCCACCTATCCATTTATTTTGATTGTTTGAGGTCTCAAATTTCTTTAGTGAAATATTCAATTAATTCAGCAGATAAATCTAAACATACATTATTTAAATAATCAACTACTACTACAACTAAGAATTATTTTAATATAATAAACTTATTTAATATAAATAAAAACAAGAAGAGGGCCAGGCAGATGAACTATTCATTTAGTATGTGTCTCAATTCCTACTTAGCCACACACTTAATAAAATAGCGGCAATTTAAAAAGCATTATTGAACTTGAAAGAGATAAAATTTTAGACAAATTAGAAAAAATTGGATGAGAGAATGAATTTTAATAAAGAGCACAATCAAAAGAAGATTTTGAAAAAGAAAAATGAGAAATAGAAAAATTGTTGATAGAAAGAATAGCCAAAAAGTTATAAGACAAAAAAAGATAACACATAAAGAAGAAGCAGTAAAGTTGCCGCGGTTACAAAATTAACTGACCAGTTTTATATTATTTTGAACATAGAGGATGTAGTAAGACTGGGAAAGAAGCGACGAGTGCTAGTAAAAACATACTGGGCAAAAAAGTGTTTTGAAAGTAATATTTATATAGATAAAAAACTAACGAGATATAAGAGAAAGAAATACAGATGATAATAAGATGGAGTGCAAATAAAAGAAGTAAAAGCAAAACAATATAAGTAAAGTATCAGTGCATTGATAATAAATAGCCGACTTGGTAAAATAGACAAAATTCAACAAACTTTTAAAATAACGGGAAAATTGAAACGTGAGTGGATGAAGAAAGGTAATAAGGGCAACAAGGACGTCTTAATAAGTGCTGTGTAAAAAGAACAAATTAAAACATGTATTTGCTGTAAAAGTACAGCTTATATTTGCTTTATTTGTGGGAACTCAGTTTTATCTAAGTTGCATGACAATAAAAACAAATGATTTGGTTAAATTAATAGAAAAAAAAAAACACGATGAATCGTCGACAATAACGAATTAATTAAAATAAACTCGAACAAGTAGCATAAATGCTATAAAAATACACTAAAGCTAAAGAAAACAGATAAAGTACGTTGAGGTTGACAACAAGTCTAAGAAGGATATAATATCAGCTGATAATTCTAATTCTAATGTAAACAAAAATGATAATACTGACACAGAGGTAGAAATAATATCTGAAGAGAGTGTAAACTGTAAGCAAACAAGTAAAAAGATGCTAATGTTTTTAAATTTAAAAAGGCAAGTTACAAAAAATTATATTAAAAAACCTGTTATTATAGAGACCATGTATAGAACGAGAGACAAGTAAAGAACAATTTCAAAATACGTAAAAGATTTTTTAAATACCAACGACTTTAAATGTTTACAGTAAATGACAATGTCTGCTCATTTAAAGTTGGCGTGAGGGAATCTAGTAATTGCTAGTGTCAGATGTTTGGCCACTTGGCGTAGCTGCAAAGGAGTTTATACTACTTATGAAGGAAATCAAACATTAAAATGGACATTTTTATAAACTTGTGCTTTATATAAAATTGTAGTACAAACAAAAAAGTTTTTTCATATCAATATATGTATAATTTGAAACAAAGGCTACTAGCTTCAACATTACATTATTTCTTAAAATTGTACATCATTTCAGTCAATGAACACGGGCTGTTAATAGAAGTAATAGAATAAAGCAAGATAATAATTGATTAAAGAAGTTTACTTTACTTTAAAAGGGAAAAAGTCAAGAAGATTACAGTGTAGAACAGAAACATAAAAAATATTAAAACGTCATTGGAAAGAATTATACAAGAAAGATAAGAAAGGCCTGTAACATGAGAAAACTTTAATGGAAAGATTGGAAATAGAGGTAAGATAGTTATATACGAATAACCAAAACAAAAAAACAAAAAAATTAAAAAAAAAAACTAAAAGTATTAACAAACGAAATTTAAGGTGTGACGTCATAATGTAAAAATGTGATTTACAGCTAATCAAATGCCAAAAATGTTAAAAGTTTTTTAGGCCCAAGGGCCTTTAAATCGTCGTTTTGGTCCGCATTTTAGGGCCAAAACAGATGGTTTTGGTAGAAGCAGGCGAAAAAGTTATTTGTGGTATTTGATTGTATATTACTTTGAAATTTCCTGAAACAATGTTTTTATTTGGAGCTGGCAAAAAAATATTGAATGCAACTTGTGCCAAAATGCTTTAGCTGATTTTACTCGCTTTGTTCCTAAAAGTGGAGGTCTGTTAAAGCTTATTTTTGGCCCTTGATACATTATATACTATAGAGGTCTTTTTTATAAGGGTTACAATACTTGTTGTTTATAAGGGTTGCAATACTTGTTGTCGTATTATAGTAGTAGTATTATTATATTTCTTCACAATTGCAAACTTCAAACTTTAAACAACCAATTTATCAATTTTATTAAATTTATAAACCAACAATTTGGAACATATAAGAAAAATAAATAAAAAGTAAAATGTTTTTAAAATAATTTAAGAGTAAAGCGTTATTGGGTTATACTGGTTATAGTATATTATCTATATATGTATATATATATATTGTGATTTGAGGTAGAAGATAAATTTTGAGGTAATAGTACAAATGTTACATTAATGTTTGAATACATAAAATTTTATTTATCATCAACCTACAAATTGAGCTATGCAGATAAAATTACGATTGTCTTAGTTTTATTCAGTTTTAATTATTTTAATTAATTTAAATCCGGCTGCGTAGAACCTATTTTATGTAAACAATCTACATTTATATAACAAATAAAACATATTTAATTGTTGAAAATTGAATGGTGGCAGCCGTTACTATGTGATTATTTATTTTACTATAGTACATAGTAAATTTGTTTTATTTATCTTAATATATAATTGTGTTGAAATTGCAAAAAATTCACAGTAGTTTACAGCATAACTACATATATTATTATTTTTGTTTAATTATTTATATATTATATTTGTCTGTTGATAACTAACACTAAAGTGGGTGGGTGAGCCATTCCAATTTAAATTTAACCTACTGACTTGCTACCAGGATATGGAGTGACCCACCTACCCATCCAATTGTCCGTCATCAAGAAATTTAGTGTTTGACTTTTTTACAAACGTCAAAAATCACTTAATCACAAGAGAAAGTTGTGGTCCAACCTATTGATTTCTAACACTTGGGTTGGTGGGTGGGCTACTCCAATTTAACAATCCAAACTACTAACTTGGTATTTGAGTATGTTGCCGCGGTTACAAAATTAACTGACCAGTTTTATATTATTTTGAACATAGAGGATGTAGTAAGACTGGGAAAGAAGCGACGAGTGCTAGTAAAAACATACTGGGCAAAAAAGTGTTTTGAAAGTAATATTTATATAGATAAAAAACTAACGAGATATAAGAGAAAGAAATACAGATGATAATAAGATGGAGTGCAAATAAAAGAAGTAAAAGCAAAACAATATAAGTAAAGTATCAGTGCATTGATAATAAATAGCCGACTTGGTAAAATAGACAAAATTCAACAAACTTTTAAAATAACGGGAAAATTGAAACGTGAGTGGATGAAGAAAGGTAATAAGGGCAACAAGGACGTCTTAATAAGTGCTGTGTAAAAAGAACAAATTAAAACATGTATTTGCTGTAAAAGTACAGCTTATATTTGCTTTATTTGTGGGAACTCAGTTTTATCTAAGTTGCATGACAATAAAAACAAATGATTTGGTTAAATTAATAGAAAAAAAAAAACACGATGAATCGTCGACAATAACGAATTAATTAAAATAAACTCGAACAAGTAGCATAAATGCTATAAAAATACACTAAAGCTAAAGAAAACAGATAAAGTACGTTGAGGTTGACAACAAGTCTAAGAAGGATATAATATCAGCTGATAATTTTAATTCTAATGTAAACAAAAATGATAATACTGACACAGAGGTAGAAATAATATCTGAAGAGAGTGTAAACTGTAAGCAAACAAGTAAAAAGATGCTAATGTTTTTAAATTTAAAAAGGCAAGTTACAAAAAATTATATTAAAAAACCTGTTATTATAGAGACCATGTATAGAACGAGAGACAAGTAAAGAACAATTTCAAAATACGTAAAAGATTTTTTAAATACCAACGACTTTAAATGTTTACAGTAAATGACAATGTCTGCTCATTTAAAGTTGGCGTGAGGGAATCTAGTAATTGCTAGTGTCAGATGTTTGGCCACTTGGCGTAGCTGCAAAGGAGTTTATACTACTTATGAAGGAAATCAAACATTAAAATGGACATTTTTATAAACTTGTGCTTTATATAAAATTGTAGTACAAACAAAAAAGTTTTTTCATATCAATATATGTATAATTTGAAACAAAGGCTACTAGCTTCAACATTACATTATTTCTTAAAATTGTACATCATTTCAGTCAATGAACACGGGCTGTTAATAGAAGTAATAGAATAAAGCAAGATAATAATTGATTAAAGAAGTTTACTTTACTTTAAAAGGGAAAAAGTCAAGAAGATTACAGTGTAGAACAGAAACATAAAAAATATTAAAACGTCATTGGAAAGAATTATACAAGAAAGATAAGAAAGGCCTGTAACATGAGAAAACTTTAATGGAAAGATTGGAAATAGAGGTAAGATAGTTATATACGAATAACCAAAACAAAAAAACAAAAAAATTAAAAAAAAAACTAAAAGTATTAACAAACGAAATTTAAGGTGTGACGTCATAATGTAAAAATGTGATTTACAGCTAATCAAATGCCAAAAATGTTAAAAGTTTTTTAGGCCCAAGGGCCTTTAAATCGTCGTTTTGGTCCGCATTTTAGGGCCAAAACAGATGGTTTTGGTAGAAGCAGGCGAAAAAGTTATTTGTGGTATTTGATTGTATATTACTTTGAAATTTCCTGAAACAATGTTTTTATTTGGAGCTGGCAAAAAAATATTGAATGCAACTTGTGCCAAAATGCTTTAGCTGATTTTACTCGCTTTGTTCCTAAAAGTGGAGGTCTGTTAAAGCTTATTTTTGGCCCTTGATACATTATATACTATAGAGGTCTTTTTTATAAGGGTTACAATACTTGTTGTTTATAAGGGTTGCAATACTTGTTGTCGTATTATAGTAGTAGTATTATTATATTTCTTCACAATTGCAAACTTCAAACTTTAAACAACCAATTTATCAATTTTATTAAATTTATAAACCAACAATTTGGAACATATAAGAAAAATAAATAAAAAGTAAAATGTTTTTAAAATAATTTAAGAGTAAAGCGTTATTGGGTTATACTGGTTATAGTATATTATCTATATATGTATATATATATATATTGTGATTTGAGGTAGAAGATAAATTTTGAGGTAATAGTACAAATGTTACATTAATGTTTGAATACATAAAATTTTATTTATCATCAACCTACAAATTGAGCTATGCAGATAAAATTACGATTGTCTTAGTTTTATTCAGTTTTAATTATTTTAATTAATTTAAATCCGGCTGCGTAGAACCTATTTTATGTAAACAATCTACATTTATATAACAAATAAAACATATTTAATTGTTGAAAATTGAATGGTGGCAGCCGTTACTATGTGATTATTTATTTTACTATAGTACATAGTAAATTTGTTTTATTTATCTTAATATATAATTGTGTTGAAATTGCAAAAAATTCACAGTAGTTTACAGCATAACTACATATATTATTATTTTTGTTTAATTATTTATTATTTATAATGTATATAAAGTACATCAATTGTTTATGCAAATTCCTCTTTTGACATTAAACGATGCCATTGTCCGTACAAGGTACACTGGCATTGTTTTCTGGAAACTGAAACCATAAAATCTGTTACGTTAAGTCGCATAAGTCATTAATTATCCGTATATAACAACACAAAACACCTTTAAAAGCACACATTTTGAAACTATGCTATTAAATCATATGCATGTAACTGTTTAATAACTTATATAAATTTTGTAAAAATGTTTATTATATAAACTTAAATACAGTTTGTAAAACTAGCTGCAATCCCGTCTTGAGTTAAAATACTTATCTACGTAATATTTACAAATTTATATTTTTAGAAATACATTTTTGTTTACAAATTTATTTTTTTTATGTAGAAATTAAAAATTTAATAAAATAAATATTTAAAATTGCCACCTGATTTAAATTGTGAGGTTGTAAAATCCATTCAGTTAATGCAAATATTAAAAAGTGCGTGAGAGCTTCATCATGGTAATACTATGTCCTCTTTCTAATTGATAAAATTATCCCCTAAAAGATTTAACAACTATTTAACATATATTGTAAAGAAATGGCTGTTTTAGACTTATAAGATAAACATTTTTGGTAGTGAATTTAGAAACTGGAGAAATATTGATGCAAGTATGTAGAACTTTGATGAAATTAAAACAGATAAAAACTAATGTTGTTGACAATCAACAAGCTTCTAATTTTCTAGAAATTAAGGTTATTATAAAAATATTAATTGAATCTAAGATTTATTCAAGAAACTTCAGTATTCAAAATATGTGCTATACTTAAGAAAAACAAAAGATATTTACCAAACTCGTTTTAATTAGAAGAAGCATGCTGGCCTTATGTTTTTTAGATATCTTAAAAAATTATATGTGAACAAACCAAACAATCAACTTGCAGTGACCTAGCAGAAACTGTAAATTAATACATATGTATACTTTTTTTTTAAATAATAATTTAAATGTTAATTATAGTATATTTATATATATATATATGTATATTAATCCGTCAAGTCGGGCTCTTTCTGGGTACGAATCCGGCAAGTCAGGCTCTTTTTGGCAAGTCGGGCTCGTGTGTCACGTTGCCGTTCACTTTCGGAAACTAATCCGGCAAGTCGGGCTCCACGGCACCTTCACCAAAAATATTTTGATATGTAATAAAAATAATTTGACTTCACAAGATAGTATACATACATCCAATACATTTTTTATTTAATTGCCAACAACCCTATATTAGTATTTTGATAAATAAATTAAATAACAAAATTTTTAGAGTAATTGCTTTTTGGAATAGCAATTAATAAGCACAATTAAATTTATTTTATTATTTTGCGCAGTTTACCCTTAACAACCGTTAATTATAAAATTCATTATTTTTAATTAAATTTGGTTGACAAACGGCTTTTGAAGTAAGCGGATTACAATGGTAGTGTTAGATTATATGTATTAGAAATAACAATGTCAAAAAGTTACAAATTAAGTTAAATACTTTAGAATTTTGCAAAATTCATCAAACATGCTTTTTTTAAAGTTTTTGAAAATTTTAATGATGATTGAATTAGATTATGAGTTATTACAGTAGTAATTCAATATTTTTAGATTTTACCAAAATTTTGCATACAAAGGTTTTACCGTTGGAGGATTACAATGATAGTGTTAAGTTATAAGTATTTTAAATAGTTGTGTCAAACTTTTGGCATTTAAGTTAAATCCTCAATTTAGCTATAAATCAGCTTTTCAACCAAGTGCAAAAAGACTATCCACTGCAAAGAAATTTTGTTGGGACCTTTCTTAGACATTTAAGAAGCATTTGACAATACTTCATTTTCAATAAACTGCTACGGGAATTGAAAACAGCAGCGCTTTACTTCTTGTTAGATATTGGGTGAACTTCATGCTCAAAAATCAAACTAAAACAATTACATTATAGTAAAAAATTAGACATAAAACGTCAGATTGATAAAATTTTGGCTATTTTAAATTAAAGTTATTAGAAGTGTACATTGTTTACAATGAATGTTATAACACCAGACCATCTTTGGTATGGAATAAGAAATGTAAGAAGATGTGGAAATTGATGCAGTTTAAGTTTAGAAAATAAATTATTGTCAAAATTTAAGGTTAAGTGGAAGACCAGTGCTAAAACCATGGCTAAAACTGAACTTCGCCTTTTTCTATATAAATTATATTAGAAATAAAGACGCTATTATTATTATTATTATTATTATTATTATTACATTATAGGAAAAGAGCTAAAATTGCTGGCGAATGTCTCCCCCCCCCCCCCCAAGCTACAAGTCAACGCAATTAAATAAAGAAAGCAACGAAAACAACTCTCACAGCAGATATGGAAACACTGCTTTTGCTACCACTTATTTGTAATAATGGAGGGGAAATAAGCAATCAAATATAGATAAACAAACACACTGTAAATCTTGAGGTTCCTAGACCTACAAACGTCTTACATGAGAAAGAAACACTAAAAATAATATCACACTTTATAAAAAGTTATTGCATGAAAAAATCTTTTCATTTAATACTACCGTCGCAAAGCAAAAGAATTTATATGATATACAGATGGATCTAAACATTACAATAGCATCAGAACCGGAATTATCCCTGGGCAAACATGCTCTTTCAAGCAAAATTAGCTATTATTAAATGTAGCTCTAAAAACATCAAATCAAGACAATACTTTAACTGACCAATAACTATCATGTCGCAGAGCTAATCGGTTATATAGGCTATACGGTTGTCAGTAATTAAATGTAAACTAGTGATAAACTTCATAAACAATCTGCCACAAACAACACAGTCCGTCTCATCTGCATACCAAAAGATTATAATCTAAAAAGGCTTACAATACGCAACGTAGAGCCTTCTTTGGCAAGCAGAAGCTAACCAAAGAAAAGCTTAAAACAGTCTTTCTCTTAGCAAAAGTTTCTAAAAAAAACTGAATTTACTAAAAAAGTAACAAGGTACACAAGAAATTGTAGTCGCTAGACCACCTCAAAAACCAAAAGTTTTCAAAATTCTATCAATTATAATTAGAATTTTTGAATTCTATTGCAATTTAGCAACCACGCAGTAATAATAATAAACAATCATTGTAAACTGCACTTGATCCATAAATAACTATTTTGTATAATTGAATAAATATATATATATAAAAAAACCTGCCAATTTTAATTGAATCAAAAAACGTAATTAATTTAAATTTATATTGTGTTTCTTAATCATTGTTTACTTCTGTATCAAATAAAATAATTTAGGGTAAAATCAAATTATATATTATATATTATGATTATTACATATTTGAATGAAAACATTGCCGCTTTACGAGCAAATGTTTCCAAGTATTTGACCCTAAATTCTTTACATTTATTTATGATCTTTTTTGTAATCAGCCTTCACCACAAACCAACGACTTTGAGATTTAAAATCTACCAGCAAATGTGTATATTAAGTCGTGTTCCGACGGCAAGAAATTTTGTATATTCTTATTTTAAATGTTTATTCTAATTGTTTTATATGCATTGTACTGGAACATTTTATAGCCCAGATGTGCAGTTTCATTTGTAAAAATCTTTCTTATTCTATATTTTTCATGTCATTACTAAGCCACAAGTTTTACCATTGGCTAATTATCTATTGCAATCATTTATCCTTATCTTTTAAAAACAATTTGTATTAATTTATATATTTAAGTATAACTTTTCAAATTTTATTTATGCAATATTAAAATATAATAATAATAGTATAACAAAATTAATTAAAATCTTAGTATACCTAAACATAAATATAACAAAACTAACTATTTTCACCAACGATTGTTTTCATTCTCCTAACGCGGCTTCATTATAAAACACGTCATTAATTGCATCTTTGCAATTAAATAGCAATAAGTAAAACAAAAACAAAAAACTGTTTTAAATATTTATTATTATTCAATTAGATATATATTATAAATGTAAGAATATTAACATTGCATTATAATACGATTCTGTGTCGGACATGAGAAGTTATCACTTTAATTTATGACACTACCTGCTGATATAGACCCAATTGCGGCCTATAGAAATATTTTAAACATAAATATAATAGAATTATATTACATAATATAATGTAGTGTTGTTTTTGCAATAGCTACACAATTAAAAATATGTTCAACTTTTAGATAATGTGTATCTTACATTGATTGCATTTTCTTCTGATGGGATAGATTAATTTAAATTTCTATCAAAACAGGTTATTGTGCTATTTATTACAAATGCTCAAAAGTCAGCAGCATTCTGTTTTAGTTTTTGATTTTGTTGAAATAATGATATTGCATACTTACATAAAAATATCTACAGAGAGTTCATTATTTTATTGCATGATGTTAACATCTAATGTATGCTTAATTGAGTCTTATGCGGATAATAAAACATACGACTAAATATCTTTGTTTTTCTACCGATTGCATCTATGTTTTTAATTTTAGTATTCTTCAAACTTTTATAACAAAATGTTGTTGACCCACAATATATATTTCAAAAACGAAAAAGATGTTAACGCGTTAGTTTAATTAACATCTCTTAAAAAAACTGATTATTAATCTAGAACAGTAGCAATTTTTGATTCTTAGAAAATTATGAAATTAAAAACCAAATAGTCTTGATAGTCCAGTTAAAAAGAAATTTGTAAAAGTTTTATTCTTACATATCTAAATATAGTATCTAAGTGTTAAAATGCTTTGCTATGTACTAAGAGTTTGTTTAAACATAATTGTTTTGAATGTTTTTGAACATAAATCATATTTATAACAATTGCAAATAATTGTGTGTACTTAATGCGCTAATCCACCATCACTGCTAAATTTAAGCTAGTTTTATTAATTTTTAAAATAAATTTTGATAACATTACTTTGAATAATATTAGTTTGGTATTATTATTATAATCCGCATACAGTAAAAGCACGGCCATGTGTATCAAAACATCAAACTGATTCTTTGAATTACTTTTATGTACTGCATAATTTAAAACCAGTATTCTCTAAATATTTTGAAATTGAAATTTTTATTTTTCATTTATTTGATATTACGCTGTTTGCTAAACTTTACTTAAATCCATACTTTTTAACATACATGTTGACATTTTGACTTCATCATTATTAGTGTTCTGCTTTTTGCAGGTCCTAAATGTATCTTCTTCAGTTTTCTTGGTTCTTTGTCTTTTGCTTTGTTCACTGTACCTTTCCCTATTCATTAAAACATCAGTTATCTTGCATCTTTTTTTTAATCTTTTTCTTTACGGATTTGCACTTACCATTCTTTTGATCACGTTCTTTAAGAAACAATTTCTTCTCATTGCATGTACTATCTGTCTTTTCTCTCTTACTAGCGCCCTTTCCTCACCTGACATTCTTAATACTCCTTTATTCCAAATCTTGTCTGACCACGTAATGTCCAAGCTTCACACTTTATGCTTAACATATCACAATTGTTATTTGCAAATTTATACTTAACTTGCTACTCAAAATCTTTCTTTTCTTTCTAAAACCTTTTTCATTATTCCTATGCTAACTATGATTTATCTTTGTTTTTCTAATTCTTTGTTATTTTAGTAGCAGTACTTTCTTACTTGCTCCAATTTATCTCTTGTAATGTACGTTTTTTCTTTCTCATAACCTTTGTTTTGTTTTTGTTTATACTCAGTCCATACATTGATTTTATTTCTTTCTTCTTTAACTATGATCTTTAGTGCTTTTGTGCTCTCTGCAAACACGATCATATCATCGGCAAATTAAATAGATTATACTCTTCTTTCTCCTATGCAACAAAGGAGTGATCTTTCCCTTTTCAGCACTTTGCTACCATCTTTTTGGAATGCATATAGAACAACGTTGATGATAAACAACAACCCTGTCTCACTCTTTTTTTAACTATAATCTACTTAGTACTTTGGTCATTTAACCTCAATGCTACTTAGTGTCTCATAAACACTTTCAAAATTTCAAACAAATTTTTTCACAAAACACAGTCAATTGCTTTTACTTATTTAATTTAGTCAGACTTCTTTCAATTTGTCATTTTTATTGAAATCCGCAAACCATAAAACTTATGATTTCTAAATTTCAGTTAAATTTAAGATATTGCATATGACCACACATATTGGACCTGCTACTTTGAAAGCTTATAATTCAACTTTACTTTTGACCGCTTGCTTTGAAACTTCTGTATCAAACATTTTTATTGAAAATGTCAGCTAAGTCTAAGTAATAAAATCGTTGTTAACCAAATTTTAAGTAAATCCAAGATACTGCACAGGCATATCAAAATTTTGACCCTGTTACTTTGAATGCTTATAACTTCACCACATTATTGTAATTTGCATACTTTAAACCGCAACTTTTAGCTAAACCAATAAATGTTGTTATTTTATCCTACTTTTAATACTCCTACTTTTAATACTCCTAATTTTACAAATTTTCTAAATTTTTGAAGAATTTATTAATCCTTAAACTAATATCAAAGTTTTGTCTGCTCATAATTTAACAGCTATTTGTCAAGTTAGTAGAATTTATTGTATTTGAACAAAAACATGATTCAAATTATTTACTTAAATATTGATAATTTGATTAAAACTTTAACATTACTTTGAATGCTCTTAATTTCACAACAAACAAACATAAAATCATAAGATGATAGCCATGTAATGAATCACATGACTTAAGATTTTAAATTAAGTCTCAGTTTTCAAAATTACAATGATGGTGATTCTACAATTAACAATATGTATAAAAATTATTTTTAAAATTTTCAACCTATTTGTTTGTTGCAAATGCAAGTGGAAAATAAATATTTTTCTTTTGCACTATTACTAATTTATATAAATTTTAAGAAATATTAAAATTTATTTGACTTTTAATAAATATTAAAATTTATGTAAATAACTTGTTACTATTGCCGCTTGTTATTTTTTGCAACTATCCAGATGTAAGGAAATTCTGAATAAATATCAGGACAATAAAGAAGTCGTAAATTAAAAAAAAAAACATGCATGAATAGACTGACCTTAAAATAGTTTTACTGCTTTTAAAATAATTCATCATAAATTCATTGATAATAATAAAAATTAAAGATGTAATACTTTGAATATTGTTTATACTTGTTAATCAATAATATAGTAGTTTCAAATACATGCAACTATTTTGTTGTAGTCTACATCATTAAATTATTTGACAAATAAATATGCAAAAAAGTCTTTCTATAAAAGAATATAATAAGTAATATTAAAAAAAATTCAAAATATAAATTGTCGATGTTATGCATAAACAATCAACAAAACTTACTTAATTTATATTTTTTCATCGTAACTGTGTAAGTAAACTTTTAGAAACAATTTAAATTATCATAGATTATAAATATTTCTGTAAAACAATTTCTTATAACTTTTACTGCAAGAGTCCAAGTTGTCGAGTTTATAAACAAACATTCAAATAAACATTTATAACTTTTTTATCACAAATGTATAAGAAACATTTCAAAACAACTTAAATGATAATAGATTTTGAATATTTTTATAAAACCATTTCTTAACTTGGACTTAAAATAAATTCTAATAAAAGCCCACGTTGCCGAGTTTATACACGAATATTCAAATAAGCATAAGTTATTTATAAATTTTTTTTCATAAAAGTATTAGCAACGTTTACAAGCTATGAAAATAACAATAATTTATAAATATATTTTAAAAATATTATATCCACTTTGAGTTACAATAAGTAGCAAAGAGCCCGACTTGCCGGATTTATACCATTGTGGCTATAACTTTTTTATTTGAAGTAATAGACAAGGGTTTGTTTGTCCCTAGGAGGTTAGTTTGACAAAATACATTAGAATATGACATAATATAAATATATATTTTACGAGCCCGACTTGCCGGGTTAACATATATATATATATATATATATATATATTAGTGATTATATACAGAGATCTACTTCCAGAAATCAATAGAAGAATAATGCTAGGGTGGTCAGTTTTTGGGCGGAACTTTCTGATATTTAAATCAAACATAAAAATGCACTTGAAGAAAAAGGCTTTATGACCAGTGTATCTTGCTGGAAGCGAAACCTGGACAATGAATGCATTAATAAAATTTCAAGTTGCACAACGACAATGCAAGTTTGGTATAACAAGAAGACATGGCAAAAGGATTGAATAAATCCGCTAACAAACAAAACTAGTTAACATCATTGAGAAAGTAAATTCTTTAAAATGGCAATGGGCGGAACACGTAGTCTAAAGGACAGACGAACGGTGAATATGCAGAATAATTTAATTGTCTTCAAGAAATGCAAAAGCAACTTCTAAACAGATGGGATAGAAATATTATAAACATAGCCGGGGCAACTTGGCAGAGCAGAACTAAAATCCGCAATGACAAACAAAGGGAACGATATTAAAAATATATAACTGGAAGGACCTTGAAAATGGAAGGATGAAGCTGCGATTGAACTAATAAATTATAAAAAAATTTATCAACATTATTTTAATAATAATAATAATAATAATAATAATAATAATAATAATAATAATAATAATAATAATAATAATAATAATAATAATAATAATAATAATAATAATAATAATAATAATAATAATAATAATAATAATAATAATAATAATAATAATAATAATAATAATAATAATAATAATAATAATAATAATAATAATAATAATAATAATAATAATAATAATAATAATAATAATAATAATAATAATAATAATAATAATAATAATAATAATAATAATAATAATAATAATAATAATAATAATAATAATAATAATAATAATAATAATAATAATAATAATAATAATAATAATAATAATAATAATAATAATAATAATAATAATAATAATAATAATAATAATAATAATAATAATAATAATAATAATAATAATAATAATAATAATAATAATAATAATAATAATAATAATAATAATAATAATAATAATAATAATAATAATAATAATAATAATAATAATAATAATAATAATAATAATAATAATAATAATAATAATAATAATAATAATAATAATAATAATAATAATAATAATAATAATAATAATAATAATAATAATAATAATAATAATAATAATAATAATAATAATAATAATAATAATAATATATTAGATATATGAATTCAACAAATTTAGAACAAACAAATGAAACTCCAACTAAAACTGATATAGAATTATACTGGTCTAATATTTGGTCAGAAAACGTAATTTACAACAAAAACGCTAGCTGGTTAAAAAATGAAAAATTAAATGCAGAAAATATAAATAATATGCAGTTTATACAATTTTCAGAAAATGAAGTTACTGAAGTAATAAAAAATACTCATAATTGGAAAACTCCAGGAATAGACGGTATACATAATTACTGGTATAAAAAATTTGATGCAATACATTCAATATTAACTAAATTTATAAATCAATTTATAAAATATCCACAGAAAGTACCGCATTTTTTCACGCAAGGAGTAACTTCATTAATATATAAAAAAGGAAATGCAAAAGATCCCAGTAATTATAGACCAATAACCTGTCTACCAACTATTTATAAAATAACCACAGCATGTCTCAGTCAACTAATATATAATCATTGTGATAGAAACAACATACTTGCAGAACAACAGAAAGGATGCAAAAAATTATCGCTAGGTTGCAAAGAACAACTTATAATTGATTCAGTAATAATGAAACAAGCATACAAAAAGAAACGAAATATTTACACTGCATACATTGACTACTGTAAAGCTTTTGACTCAGTACCTCATACATGGCTTGTTGAAATTCTTAAAATTTATAAAATTGATCCTATTATTATAAAGTTTTTAACTGCCACTATGTCTTCTTGGCAAACTATAATAAAATTATACAAAGAAAATAATTACATAATTACTGATCCAATTAAGATAAATAGAGGAATATATCAAGGTGACTCATTAAGCCCACTTTGGTTCTGCTTAGCATTACAACCTCTTTCAAATATGCTTAATAAAACTACTTATGGATTCAATATTAAAAACAACAGAAGAACTATCTACAATTTAACTCATCTTATATATATGGATGACATAAAATTATACAGCAGTACTCAACAAAATCTAGCACATTTGTTAAAAACTGTTGAGGTTTTTAGTATTGACATTCGCATGAAAATGGGTCTTGATAAATGCAGAACACAAAGTATTAACAAAGGTAAACGTGAATTATTAAACTACCAACTACAAAATGACCAAGAAATAAAAGGACTTTTAGAAGATGAAGTATACAAATATTTAGGAATGAACCAATCAAAATTAATTGATCAAAAACAAACAAAAAAAGACATAACAGAAAAATATCTTAAACGAATTAAAAAAATAACTAAAACTAAGTTAAATGGCAAAAACATTATGAAAGCAATTAATAGTTATTCAATTCCCATACTTATATATTCTTTTGGTATAATAAATTGGACAAATACAGAAATTAAAGATTTAGAAAGAAAAACTAATAAATTACTAACTTTGGCAAATTTTCATCATCCTAGAACAGAAAGATTAACATTACCAAGAAAAAATGGTGGAAGAGGTATAATCGATATACAAAATATGCATCACAAACAAAAAATAAAAATTCGAAAATATTTTTATGACAAAATAGAAACATCAGAACTACATCGAATTATAATCAATGCTGACGAAAACTACACACCATTAAATATGGCTAACTTAATAGAATTTAGAATTACAACAATTGATGAAAAAATAGAATCTTGGAAAGAGAAAGCATTACATGGCAAACATTTACAAGAACTAATCCAAGCTCATGTTGATTTCACAGCATCAAACGCTTGGTTAACTTATGGAGCACTCTTCCCTGAAACTGAAGGATTTTTAATAGCAATTCAAGATCAAGTGATTAAAACAAAAAATTATCAAAAATTTATTATCAAAGACGGAACACAAGACGACAAATGTAGAAAGTGCAAAACACATAACGAAAATATTCAGCACATAATATCAAGTTGCTCTATTATTGCAAATACCGACTATAAAAATAGACATGATAATGTAGCTAAAATTATTCACCAAGAGCTTGCACTTCAAAATTCTATAGTAACTAATAAAAGACCATATTATAAATATACGCCAGATAAAGTTTTGGAAAATGAAAATTACAAATTATATTGGGATAGAACAATTTTAACGGATCAATCAATAAGCCATAACCGCCCGGATATAACGTTTGTCGATAAAATTAATAAAATTGCGTTTTTGATTGATATTACAATACCGAGTTCAAACAATTTACAAAAGTCTTACACGGAAAAAATTACTAAGTATACAAATTTATCTATAGAAATTGAACAACTTTGGAGCATGAAAAAAATACGTATAATTCCTATTGTGATATCTGCTACCGGCATCATTCCAATAACATTACATGGCGCCTTGAAAGAATTAAAGCTGGATAAAAGAATCTACATTCAATTGCAGCGTGCAGTTATATTAGATACCTGCAGCACCGTTAGAAAATTTTTAAAATAATAAAAAATATAATATATTTATTTACTTTAACCGAAAGGTTCGTAAATTAATTTATCTTCCGTATTATGTAGTACGAGTTATGAAAAATAAAAATAATAATAATAATAATAATAATAATAATAATAATAATAATAATAATAATAATAATAATAATAATAATAATAATAATAATAATAATAATAATAATAATAATAATAATAATAATAATAATAATAATAATAATAATAATAATAATAATAATAATAATAATAATAATAATAATAATAATAATAATAATAATAATAATAATAATAATAATAATAATAATAATAATAATAATAATAATAATAATAATAATAATAATAATAATAATAATAATAATAATAATAATAATAATAATAATAATAATAATAATAATAATAATAATAATAATAATAATAATAATAATAATAATAATAATAATAATAATAATAATAATAATAATAATAATAATAATAATAATAATAATAATAATAATAATAATAATAATAATAATAATAATAATAATAATAATAATAATAATAATAATAATAATAATAATAATAATAATAATAATAATAATAATAATAATAATAATAATAATAATAATAATAATAATAATAATAATAATAATAATAATAATAATAATAATAATAATAATAATAATAATAATAATAATAATAATAATAATAATAATAATAATAATAATAATAATAATAATAATAATAATAATAATAATAATAATAATAATAATAATAATAATAATAATAATAATAATAATAATAATAATAATAATAATAATAATAATAATAATAATAATAATAATAATAATAATAATAATAATAATAATAATAATAATAATAATAATAATAATAATAATAATAATAATAATAATAATAATAATAATAATAATAATAATAATAATAATAATAATAATAATAATAATAATAATAATAATAATAATAATAATAATAATAATAATAATAATAATAATAATAATAATAATAATAATAATAATAATAATAATAATAATAATAATAATAATAATAATAATAATAATAATAATAATAATAATAATAATAATAATAATAATAATAATAATAATAATAATAATAATAATAATAATAATAATAATAATAATAATAATAATAATAATAATAATAATAATAATAATAATAATAATAATAATAATAATAATAATAATAATAATAATAATAATAATAATAATAATAATAATAATAATAATAATAATAATAATAATAATAATAATAATAATAATAATAATAATAATAATAATAATAATAATAATAATAATAATAATAATAATAATAATAATAATAATAATAATAATAATAATAATAATAATAATAATAATAATAATAATAATAATAATAATAATAATAATAATAATAATAATAATAATAATAATAATAATAATAATAATAATAATAATAATAATAATAATAATAATAATAATAATAATAATAATAATAATAATAATAATAATAATAATAATAATAATAATAATAATAATAATAATAATAATAATAATAATAATAATAATAATAATAATAATAATAATAATAATAATAATAATAATAATAATAATAATAATAATAATAATAATAATAATAATAATAATAATAATAATAATAATAATAATAATAATAATAATAATAATAATAATAATAATAATAATAATAATAATAATAATAATAATAATAATAATAATAATAATAATAATAATAATAATAATAATAATAATAATAATAATAATAATAATAATAATAATAATAATAATAATAATAATAATAATAATAATAATAATAATAATAATAATAATAATAATAATAATAATAATAATAATAATAATAATAATAATAATAATAATAATAATAATAATAATAATAATAATAATAATAATAATAATAATAATAATAATAATAATAATAATAATAATAATAATAATAATAATAATAATAATAATAATAATAATAATAATAATAATAATAATAATAATAATAATAATAATAATAATAATAATAATAATAATAATAATAATAATAATAATAATAATAATAATAATAATAATAATAATAATAATAATAATAATAATAATAATAATAATAATAATAATAATAATAATAATAATAATAATAATAATAATAATAATAATAATAATAATAATAATAATAATAATAATAATAATAATAATAATAATAATAATAATAATAATAATAATAATAATAATAATAATAATAATAATAATAATAATAATAATAATAATAATAATAATAATAATAATAATAATAATAATAATAATAATAATAATAATAATAATAATAATAATAATAATAATAATAATAATAATAATAATAATAATAATAATAATAATAATAATAATAATAATAATAATAATAATAATAATAATAATAATAATAATAATAATAATAATAATAATAATAATAATAATAATAATAATAATAATAATAATAATAATAATAATAATAATAATAATAATAATAATAATAATAATAATAATAATAATAATAATAATAATAATAATAATAATAATAATAATAATAATAATAATAATAATAATAATAATAATAATAATAATAATAATAATAATAATAATAATAATAATAATAATAATAATAATAATAATAATAATAATAATAATAATAATAATAATAATAATAATAATAATAATAATAATAATAATAATAATAATAATAATAATAATAATAATAATAATAATAATAATAATAATAATAATAATAATAATAATAATAATAATAATAATAATAATAATAATAATAATAATAATAATAATAATAATAATAATAATAATAATAATAATAATAATAATAATAATAATAATAATAATAATAATAATAATAATAATAATAATAATAATAATAATAATAATAATAATAATAATAATAATAATAATAATAATAATAATAATAATAATAATAATAATAATAATAATAATAATAATAATAATAATAATAATAATAATAATAATAATAATAATAATAATAATAATAATAATAATAATAATAATAATAATAATAATAATAATAATAATAATAATAATAATAATAATAATAATAATAATAATAATAATAATAATAATAATAATAATAATAATAATAATAATAATAATAATAATAATAATAATAATAATAATAATAATAATAATAATAATAATAATAATAATAATAATAATAATAATAATAATAATAATAATAATAATAATAATAATAATAATAATAATAATAATAATAATAATAATAATAATAATAATAATAATAATAATAATAATAATAATAATAATAATAATAATAATAATAATAATAATAATAATAATAATAATAATAATAATAATAATAATAATAATAATAATAATAATAATAATAATAATAATAATAATAATAATAATAATAATAATAATAATAATAATAATAATAATAATAATAATAATAATAATAATAATAATAATAATAATAATAATAATAATAATAATAATAATAATAATAATAATAATAATAATAATAATAATAATAATAATAATAATAATAATAATAATAATAATAATAATAATAATAATAATAATAATAATAATAATAATAATAATAATAATAATAATAATAATAATAATAATAATAATAATAATAATAATAATAATAATAATAATAATAATAATAATAATAATAATAATAATAATAATAATAATAATAATAATAATAATAATAATAATAATAATAATAATAATAATAATAATAATAATAATAATAATAATAATAATAATAATAATAATAATAATAATAATAATAATAATAATAATAATAATAATAATAATAATAATAATAATAATAATAATAATAATAATAATAATAATAATAATAATAATAATAATAATAATAATAATAATAATAATAATAATAATAATAATAATAATAATAATAATAATAATAATAATAATAATAATAATAATAATAATAATAATAATAATAATAATAATAATAATAATAATAATAATAATAATAATAATAATAATAATAATAATAATAATAATAATAATAATAATAATAATAATAATAATAATAATAATAATAATAATAATAATAATAATAATAATAATAATAATAATAATAATAATAATAATAATAATAATAATAATAATAATAATAATAATAATAATAATAATAATAATAATAATAATAATAATAATAATAATAATAATAATAATAATAATAATAATAATAATAATAATAATAATAATAATAATAATAATAATAATAATAATAATAATAATAATAATAATAATAATAATAATAATAATAATAATAATAATAATAATAATAATAATAATAATAATAATAATAATAATAATAATAATAATAATAATAATAATAATAATAATAATAATAATAATAATAATAATAATAATAATAATAATAATAATAATAATAATAATAATAATAATAATAATAATAATAATAATAATAATAATAATAATAATAATAATAATAATAATAATAATAATAATAATAATAATAATAATAATAATAATAATAATAATAATAATAATAATAATAATAATAATAATAATAATAATAATAATAATAATAATAATAATAATAATAATAATAATAATAATAATAATAATAATAATAATAATAATAATAATAATAATAATAATAATAATAATAATAATAATAATAATAATAATAATAATAATAATAATAATAATAATAATAATAATAATAATAATAATAATAATAATAATAATAATAATAATAATAATAATAATAATAATAATAATAATAATAATAATAATAATAATAATAATAATAATAATAATAATAATAATAATAATAATAATAATAATAATAATAATAATAATAATAATAATAATAATAATAATAATAATAATAATAATAATAATAATAATAATAATAATAATAATAATAATAATAATAATAATAATAATAATAATAATAATAATAATAATAATAATAATAATAATAATAATAATAATAATAATAATAATAATAATAATAATAATAATAATAATAATAATAATAATAATAATAATAATAATAATAATAATAATAATAATAATAATAATAATAATAATAATAATAATAATAATAATAATAATAATAATAATAATAATAATAATAATAATAATAATAATAATAATAATAATAATAATAATAATAATAATAATAATAATAATAATAATAATAATAATAATAATAATAATAATAATAATAATAATAATAATAATAATAATAATAATAATAATAATAATAATAATAATAATAATAATAATAATAATAATAATAATAATAATAATAATAATAATAATAATAATAATAATAATAATAATAATAATAATAATAATAATAATAATAATAATAATAATAATAATAATAATAATAATAATAATAATAATAATAATAATAATAATAATAATAATAATAATAATAATAATAATAATAATAATAATAATAATAATAATAATAATAATAATAATAATAATAATAATAATAATAATAATAATAATAATAATAATAATAATAATAATAATAATAATAATAATAATAATAATAATAATAATAATAATAATAATAATAATAATAATAATAATAATAATAATAATAATAATAATAATAATAATAATAATAATAATAATAATAATAATAATAATAATAATAATAATAATAATAATAATAATAATAATAATAATAATAATAATAATAATAATAATAATAATAATAATAATAATAATAATAATAATAATAATAATAATAATAATAATAATAATAATAATAATAATAATAATAATAATAATAATAATAATAATAATAATAATAATAATAATAATAATAATAATAATAATAATAATAATAATAATAATAATAATAATAATAATAATAATAATAATAATAATAATAATAATAATAATAATAATAATAATAATAATAATAATAATAATAATAATAATAATAATAATAATAATAATAATAATAATAATAATAATAATAATAATAATAATAATAATAATAATAATAATAATAATAATAATAATAATAATAATAATAATAATAATAATAATAATAATAATAATAATAATAATAATAATAATAATAATAATAATAATAATAATAATAATAATAATAATAATAATAATAATAATAATAATAATAATAATAATAATAATAATAATAATAATAATAATAATAATAATAATAATAATAATAATAATAATAATAATAATAATAATAATAATAATAATAATAATAATAATAATAATAATAATAATAATAATAATAATAATAATAATAATAATAATAATAATAATAATAATAATAATAATAATAATAATAATAATAATAATAATAATAATAATAATAATAATAATAATAATAATAATAATAATAATAATAATAATAATAATAATAATAATAATAATAATAATAATAATAATAATAATAATAATAATAATAATAATAATAATAATAATAATAATAATAATAATAATAATAATAATAATAATAATAATAATAATAATAATAATAATAATAATAATAATAATAATAATAATAATAATAATAATAATAATAATAATAAGTGAATGCAACATTCATTAATCTACTCAAATGCCTTATGTCAACATGGAATACTCAGCTACACATTCCTGGCCAATGCGATAACCAAAGTAAACGGATACAAATCAACCAAGGAATATTTCAGGGTGATAGTTTGAGCCCTCTCTGGTTTTGTTTAGCACTGAATCCACTAAGCAATATGATAAAAAGAAGCACTTATGGCTACCAACTTCAAAAACAACCAGCTTTACAACTTGCCCACTCCTTCTATATGGATGATCTTAAGCTGTACGCTAATAGCCCAAAACAACTACAGGGACTGCTTGAACTAGTGGCACGCTTTAGCAGTGATATTAGAATGGAATTTGGTCTTGACAAATGCTGTATGTTACATATTAAACGTGGAAAAATACAACAAACAGAAGGTGCAACACTTTTGACGGGTATTACTATTTCACCACTTCAAGACTCGTACAAATACCTTGGAATACAACAAGCAGCTGAAATTGACAATACAGAAATGAAAAACAAATTTACAAATACATACAAAGTTAGACTGCAAAAAATCTTAAAAAGTCAGTTAAACTCTAAAAACAAAATCACAGCTATAAACACATGGGTAATTCCTACGCTGGCGTATACATTTGGAGTATTAAAATGGTCACCAACCGCTATTCAAAGTGTTGACCGATTCACTCGAACACAGCTTACAAAATACAGATTGCACCACCCCAAGGCTTCTGTTAATCGGCTCTATATATCAAGAAACAAAGGTGGACGAGGTTTAGTCAATTTAGAAATTGCTTTGAATAAAGAACTGCTTAAACTTAAAAATTATTTTGAAACATCACAGAACCCGATCCATCGTAGTTTGCCGTCCATTGGGGCACATCCCGTGTTTGAAATAGTTAATAATTCGGATGCTGGCGTTTTAGAAAATTCCTGGAAGGAAAAGAAATTGCACGGTCGCTTCTATGCAAACTTAAAAAATCAAGCCGTAAATAAAACCGAGTCTTGCATATACCTTAAGTCTGGTTACCTATTCCCGGAAACTGAAGGAGCAATAACAGCCATCCAAGATCAAGTGGTCCCAACAAGAGCATACCAAAAACATATAATAAAAGCAGATATACCATCAGATCTGTGTAGAATGTGTGGAACCACAACCGAATCAATCCAACACGTAACATCTGGATGCTCAAAACTGGCACCAACGGAATATTTACAGCGCCATAATAATGTAGCAAAAATTATACATCAAGCAGTCAGCAAAAGATGGAATGTTATTCAAGAGACAATGGCTTGGTACAAATACACACCAAAATGGAACGCTGAAAATGAAACCGTTAAAATCTATTGGGATACGCCAATTGTTACTGACAAAACAATTGCACATAACCGGCCCGATATTGTTTTATTTAACAAAAAAGAAAAATACGTATCTTTAATTGACATAGCGGTACCAGGAGATGAAAACATTGACAAAACGTACAATAAAAAAATTAACAAATATCAAGACCTTGCATACCAAATCAAGAAAATTTGGCAAGTTAACAAAGTTGCAATTATCCCCCTAATAATAAGTGTCAACGGCTTAATACAGAAAAACTTTTCTAAACATCTAAATGACATTGAAGTAAACACCTATTCGAACCTGCTAGAGTGTCAGAAAGCAGTAATTCTGGGCACGTGTCATATTGTCCGAAAAGTCCTAAACCAATGACTGCAGCCTTGGTTCAATTGAACCCGGCAAAAACCGGTTAAAGCCGTGAATTAAAAAAAAAAAAAAAAAAAAAAAAAATAATAATAATAATAATAATAATGTTTTTTTGTTTAACAGAAACTCATCAAATAAAATGACAAAATAACATTAATAACATAACTATAGTACATGCTATTACTAAACTAAGTACATAAGTGTACACATTATACATATTAACTTATTAGACTCTAAAATATGTACGAACAGTTTCCAAAAGCGCAGGTAATTTGCGATAAGATTGAATATACGTTTACAACATAATTAAAATAACGACAAATTCTATTTATAGGTATTGAAATTAGTGCAACATTGAGCAATTTGAAAAAAATCAGCTTGTCTAGTAGTAATTTGCTATAAAAATTGCTCAAAACGGCCACCTTTGTGCTGGAGACACATTTGGTTGCACATCTTTAACAGTCTTTGATAGTATTTGGTATACCGGATCTTTTATAAGGCCTCACAAATAATAATCCAAAAAAGTTAAGTCCGGAGATCTTGGAGTTTGAGGGGTATAGTACTTCTTTACCAATCACATGTCCTTTAAACCGTTTATTTAAAACTGGTTTTTTTTGTGTGCTATGAGCATGTTATCAATAATTCTACAATAGACATTTACTTAACTATTCCTTGTAAATGTTGCCTCATTTGTGAATAAAATGTTTTGGTATCGATATTGAATGATCCAGCGGCAAAATTCTATACGACTTGAAAAATTTGTAGGTAAAAAGGTTTGGATAGCCTGAATATGAAATGAATATAAACCATGACGTGTTTCCAAATTTGAAATTCTGATACTTTAAATTGTGACAAGATTATAATCAAATTCTTGCAGTGAGTTGTGCTTATTTTCTAATGCTTGCTGTAATGGACGTTCAGTTGACGGTTTTGGGAAAGGTTCTTGTTTACGTAGGTGGTTATTCACTTGTAAAATTTTTGTCAAATTTGGAAATCTCAATTCATACTCATGAGCAGTTGCTTTTGGATTTTTATTACCAACACCGTAAATGTAATAGATATTGGCGTACTTTTGCGTTGTAAAAGTAAACATTAACACTGTTAACAAGCGCAAACAGAGATAGAAACTTTAAGATGCTGTTTTTTTCACATACAATATTTCCATTGTAACATAGATAGATGTATAAAATACCAAATTCTTTAGTTAGTATATCGGTATATTCGTGCAACCTTGTCTGCATGTCATTTATTTGGCTTGTTTGAATAGGACAAAATAACGCAAATATTACAATATTGTCAATACCCTAATTTCAAATTAGAGTGCTTAATAATATTTAGTACCTATTATGAAAAAAAGCCTTATAACCAGATAAATGTAAAAATAAACTGCAAAAAATACTATGGTGAAAGGTTAATACCTAGTTTTAATAAGTCACAAGTTATCCCTGAATTTAAAGGCGTTATCTAAAGCATTTTGACAAAAGGGAAAATCAGGTATTAGAAAACGCAGTTTACTAGGTCGTTATGGAGTAGTTACTATTAAACAAAATAAAGCCAGTCATCAGTATACTTGGTTTACAAAGAATTAAAAACGGCAAAAACCTAACCTAAATGCATTAACTGGTAATTGCAGAGTTCAGGGTAATTTTAGATTACAGATGGAGTCTCTAGTTGCTTTGTTATCTTGTGATAAAAACACAACATATTTGCAAGAACAAAACTGGTAATAGAGGTCTAAGAAACAAAGAATTATTGAGACTAGGATCCGTAGACTTCAAAGCATTGAATGGTGGTGATGAATATTGTGGGCTTGGTGGTGGTCTAGCGTTCTCAACTTCTGGAGGTAACAACTTTTCTTGTTTTTTAATGTTATTATTTACCAGTTTGTCATTGGGGTTGCGGGACAGCGCGTCAGGTAGTAGGTTTACGTACTAGGCTGTGTGTTTGATTTGCTACGTAAATTCTTTCAGCAGTAAAGACGAGCGTTTAAATTTTTCCTTGGTATATGTGAAGTTTTTTAGCTAAACTAACGTCTTGTTATTTGTGCGCAACATAAGTAGTTTATTTTCAAGATATGGCCGATATTTTTTTATGATCTGTTTGTTTCAGTGAAACTGCGTTTTGGATTCAGTCAACTGGCGTACGGTAGAAAATTGTTCTTATTTTTGCTCTATCAAGACTCTCTTATGTTTGTTCGAAAATTGTTACACAAATATCTTCTTGTTGTCTTGCATTTTCTTTAACGGTGTCGCATCTGTTTATAATCTATCATATATTTTTGCAGTGATGTGCATAACCCAAAAAAGCTGTAGAACTGTGTTTTGTTTGAAGGCCTGATGTGTTCAATGATGAGTGTTAAGTGATGCTGCAGCAGTTTATTTTTATTGGATGTGATTTGGTGGCCAGGTATTCCACTCTTGACTTGGCAAACTTGCAATTGCGTAGTTTACATTTTAACCTATGTTTTTAAAGACGTTTACTCCGGAAATGGTTTTCCGAGTAAACAAAAATGTCGTCTAAATAGATAAGTACAAATTCTCTAATTAAACCAGCCAGTATCCAAAACATCTAGTGATAATAATAGTAAAGTGCATAAAATGGGTTTAAATAGATAACTACATTTTAATGCAGACTATAACACCATTATTGCGTTTATAAAATTCTTGAGGTTTTTTGAGCAAATTTGGACCATGTTAGTGCCAATTTTTCCATTGCTTTTTTGAATTAGTCTTCTGGCCGAGCCTGGTGACAATATTTTGGTTTTTGAGCCAGTACGCTATTTTGGCTGGTGACTGTAAGATCGGTCTGTTAACCCAGGTTTCGGCTTTTGACAGTGTATGCTGGTGAGTGGTCTAGGATTTGGCCTGCAAATATGGTTGACTTGATGTGGTTTCTGTGGTTTGGCCTGCAAGTGTGGTTGATTTGCTATGATGGACTCACATAGACTAAATTTTTTTGTCTCTGTTACCTTGTGTCATTTCAACACCATACGCTGCAGCTTCCCGGCTAGAAAACTGGTGCCGTAAACACAACCACAGTCATCTTTCTTGGACATTTCAAAGGACTGCATATTACCATTGCGTCTTGAACACCTTGCGAGAGTTTTAGATCGGGCACTGATAGTTTCTACACGCACTTCTACGTTGTTCTACAAACAAAGAAACCGCCAGTTCTCCATTGAGCGCCACTCTGCGTGGGAGAGTCTGACTCTGAATAAGAGCGTTTGAAAAAAAAAAACAATTTGATGCTACCTTTTGTTATTATGGTTTGTTATATTTTAAGAACAAATTAATCATATTTTTTTAACTATGCAATAATTGCAGTAAGGTAGTTATTATTTTTTTTTTTTTTTAATTTATCTACCCACCGACTTATTGCGCTCTGAACCGGCGCTTACCTTGCTTACCGCCGTCACTAATTCTGCAAAAGGAAGGAAACATGTTAATTATATTATTAGTATGTACGAAAACAGGTATTTCTTACAAATAATTGTGAAAAATAAATTTAACATAAAATTTTTATCAATTTTTAACAAATAAAGTTAATGTAGATATTATTGAATTTAGAATAACATTTTAAAAATAACAAATAAATAATGATTACACTTACTTTTATTATTATAGATTCGTATAAACATAAAGTTGATAATTTAAGTGATACTTAAAGATTAAACACTTCTCCTATAAAATGTGTTTCCTTTTAGCAATTTTCCTCAATCGGGCGAAACAAATAAATATCACTCGGTGCTCTCTCATGACACGCCTACACATACAAAAAAGCATATTTGGAGTCAGTCCATTAGGAAGTCTTGCACCATTTACTGGCAAAACTATGTAACAAATTTTATAGCACCAATTTCATCAAAAACTTTTTATCTATCTACGATATCAAACTTTTAACAATTTATTTAATTTAGCTAAAAATAAAATTATTGAAAGCAACAAATTATATAATCTTTAACCTTAAAATGGGATTTTTAGCATAGTTAATTTCCGGTAGCAATTTATAGTTATTAAAGGGGGTAGTTTTAGTTTGCACGTAAATAATAATTTACTCGTGAGGCGCATGCGCCTTTTAGAAGGAGTACATAAAACGTATTAATTTATTAAGATGATGAAGTAGTTTATTAATCATCTAAGATGTGCCGGAGTAATTAAACAAGCGATATATTAATTATAATGGCAATTACGGAGGGCGCTAGGTAGGATTTTTAAACTGAGCATTGAAATGTGACAGCCTCATATTTTAAAATTTCCAGCTCAAGGGGATCATATATTTTCTGGCTGAGATTAACGGGCTTTTAGAAAAGTTGACAGAGATGTCGTTCAAAGGTTCAACTTTTACTTCATTTAGTTAAGCTTGTTCTTACATGTTTACTTTGTAATAGAGGGTTAATAGCCCGAGCAAACGGCAGGGGATTAATCAATTATTATAACACAATTAATGCTACTTCTTGTGAATTACTACAATAGCGTTATATTGAATTTAATATTTGTTTCAATAAAAACTAGACTTGTTCCACTCCCCGTGGAATTAAAAAGTTTTATAAGTGAACAAGAAAACTGAACTAATTGAACTCTTGCGGAATTAAAATAGTTGTGTATAAGTTTTCATTTTGTTAATTTGCCCTAGTGTACAATTGTATATAATTAACTTGTGTATTTTTTGGACCAATAGCCTATTTATTTTAAACACATTTTATAATTAAGTTAATATAACTTTATTTATTAGGGTATTAAATTCATTTAGCATTTTTAATATTATTTTTCTATTTGGCTTTTATAATGAGATTATAAAGCGTATCTTACTAATGACTTCTTGTGAAACGGAATGTTTCAGTTAACCTAACTTCAAATATGTTTTGTTAGTTTGTATGCAATGTTTTCATAAGAACAGTGTTCATATTCTACAAGTAAGAATAAAAAGAATCTAATAAATCGGTCTCAAACATCTACAGATACATCTAAAGATGAGATTGTAAAACACCTTTATGGAACATGGATCAAGGTTTTTTATGTAAAAATTGACCAAAATTACCAGAAGCAACGTTGGAGAAAAGGCATTCAAATTGTGCACGACTTACAACCATAGCAAATAGGTAACGATAACAAGTGAAGGTACTTAATACTCAATCCACACGTATAAAGAAAACATGTAAGATCTATATTAACAAAGGTTAAAGAACCTACATACAGTTTTCTGGGACAAACACTTCAATCAACTACTACAGTGCCTACTGTACATTTATTGGACTGGAATGATCTTTATGTGTATGAGGATACAATGGCGTTATATCTTTATATGACATCAGCTTAAATGTACTAAGATGAAACATAGTGTCAGTATTAGCTAATATTAATCAAAGGCAATCAGTAGACTGCCAAGCGACAGATGTGTCCTTGAACGAATGTAAATTGCGAAATAATCAATCACCGTATTGACAATACCACCAAGATGTGTTCAACAGTAACAACATTTAACTTATAAACGTGATACAAAAACCGTTTTATTGGCAACGCCGTTAGCCTTTAAGATTACTACCTACCAACAGCGTCAAGTTAGTGTTTTTATTTTCAAAAATTGGCTAAGATCAAAGATGGACTTGAACAACGGCAATGAAGATATTGATAACTGATAACTTAAACTTTAAAATGCTATGGAAACATTTTCTTTGACATTGCCGTTAACCTCTAAGTCGAACAAGAACACCATCTACGGACTGCGTTAGTTTGGTGTCTTATAAGAAATTGCCAGATTTTTTTTTAAAGCATAAGCTTAAACTTAACTGAATGCAACACAATGCTAAATTTTTATCAATGAGACTGCAAAGTGATTACCCTATCACGGATTGTCTCAAAATGAAATACGCGACGATGACAGATTCATCACAGACAAACTAATTGTTTTTATCAAAAGACTCTACCCTATTATCAGAAGAAACTGCAACTTCTGGAACACTGGACAGCTATTCTTTGTAAAAACAAACCCGACAAAGCCCGCGGGATACAAACATTAGCTCAAAATCTGAGTATAACGTGCTCACTATAGAACCGAGATACAACAATTGACCTTAGTCTATCAAAGACTTAATTACAAGATACTTTTTGCTACTCAAACGAAATGCAAAAGAAAGACTGTTTACTTACCGATTGTGCTATTTTGATGTTTATGCTGAACATACCAAGAAAAACACTTTTAGCCAACATTATTTTGTTACTTGACTAATTGTCTTTCGATATGATATTTTTCAAAGAAAATATATTTAAATTATCGGCTGCTTTATTTTGATTTTTATCTCTTTAACAAACAATTTGAGGAAGAATATCAGTTTTAACAAACTAGGAAAACAAAACATTTCACCTACTAACTGTGCTATTTTGATGCCGAACACAATTTCTTTCAATAATCACATTAAAAATTGTTAGTTTGAGTGTACCAGTACGCAACGCTGATTTAAGTCAACATAATTCCTGACCAATATGTACCAGTCATGATTTTCATTGTTGAATTAAGTTTCTACGCACCAACTGTGTTTTCTTCAGATACAATTGAAAATGAACATACATACTTTTGCACAATATTGTCTTTAACTAACATAATGCGGGTACCTAACAAAACTGTAAAGTCAAAGGTTGCATATCTTGATAAACCTAAAATAATTACTACTGCTACTAACAAAGTTATTGAAATGTGATCTAGGAGGGCCATAATACAGCAAAAAAAAAACAGATTGTAAGTCTTCACAAAAAATATGGCTCACTCACTTTACAACCTTGATTGACAACATGATTTTTTTTAAGGTAATTTTTTTTCTAATACACTATCCAAGGCAAAATCAACAGAAATTTGTACAACGTATGGTAAAATAAGTAGCATAGCTAGAATTGTTAGGTTATACTGCAAAATATTGAGAGGCCTCATTAAGTTGGTTTATCCCCGCCAGATGCAGAGTTTTTTGGGTTTGCGGGCTCTCTGAATTGCAGACTCTTGCTTGCTACTTTAACTGCATTTTATCTTAAAATGTAAAAATGTTTACTAGTTGTTGACTGAATGCAGTTTGGAATTAAAGAATATGACAGTATTTTTGTTTACGGATTTTGCAACGGATATGCTGTTGGATATATAACAAAAAAACGGCAAAGTTGTCGGGAATATTAAAGAAAATTTTTGAACAGCCATCTAGCCGTGTATTTTCGATGAATTTTAAAGATTGCATCAATGTGGAATTGGTAAATGGTCATACTGTTTGTGTAAATCTACGATACAACGCTGTAGAAAAGAAGAAGTAATTGATCTACTAAATTTTTAATTCTGGGGTTACGCAAAATATCTAGTTGCTTATTAATAGCAAATGCAAACAGACATGATAACAACTTTAGACCAAACGTTGTACAATGTATAGAATATGCTATCTTTTGTAAAAGAAAATTTGTGCTCACACATAGGTGGTGCATCTGTTGTATCACTTTAAGACCGCTAGTACAACAGTTGCGTACAAGAGTGGTGTACAAAGAAGCGCGTAGCGATCATCTGTTTATTACCTTCTACGCAGAAACTACTAAAGAGGTACATGAGAATAAAAACTTGTAAAGTAACTCCTCGTCTGAACTTGATTTAGAGTATATAAAGAACTTTTTGGAACTAAGCTAAAAAAGACTACGTGAAAACTAAGAAGAAGTACAAAGTAGTTATGCAGCAGTAATGACAGATGCTGGACAAAATGTTGTGAAGTTAGACAGTGACTTCTAGGTATTGTCTTACAGTTTGGTGACAAAAAATTGAATTATAGCTAAACTACAAAGAGTGCGGGGAGGGATACCAATAACAGTGGTAGAGGTGGGGTTGATAATAACGTCTTTGAGTTACCGAGCTTGGCTAGAGTAGATTTGACTGGTGAACATACAACTGTATTTATACAAAGAAATAGCTGCACTAGTTATGAGTATGTTAAATAGAAAGGCGTCTCCGAAAGTTTAACTAAAGATTTTAGCTAATGTTTTTAATAACTAATCTAATTTTTCACAAGTCTATCAGCGTACTGGACAAAGCAGGTAAAATAAAATAAAACTTGGCAAAATGATGGAAATAAAAGTAGCATATTTAAATGGCAGTATAGCAATTGGAACGATTGTTTTATGACCTAAGCTATAAGAGCAAATGAAGAATAATGAAAACTTGGGTCATTCATTTGCTACATCTAAAACCAATCGAATAGTTGATTAAATGATACGTGGCTGTTAACACAAAGAGTGGATAAAGAAAAATTTATTAGTTCTAGCTTGGACAGCATTAAAAACAAAAAAAACCGAGAACGGCTAAGGAAGTACTGAACTAAAAGTACTTAATGTTGCTAGAACTTACAGGATAGTACCTACACATATAAGTCAATAAGAGAGCAGCAAAATTGATGGAAAAAGCTAAAAAATGTTATTATAGCAACTGATCTGCAACACTAGCCTACTGTTTTTGTTTTAATTATTGACAAGCACAGATCTTCTTGCGTGTACCTAAATTGAATCAAAGCATTTTAAAAATATGCCAGTACTGTGTTGAAAACTGGATAACGTAGAACACGTAATCTGCTTAAAATAAAAAAAAAAGATTTTTTTGAACTTAGTGTTGGGTGGTAGTGTTGGGATGCTTTTAATTGTTTTGAACAGGTTTTCTTTTTCTTTAGGTGCCGTCTCCGTTTCGAAGGTTGGCAATCATTACGGCAATTTTTACTTTTGAAACCGCAGATCTAAATAGTTGGTTGTTAGTACAGTCAAATCACTCCCTAAGGTTCTTCAGCCATAAGTTTCGTCTTTTTCCTATGGATCTCTTTCCTATGATTTTTTCCTGTATAATAACTTGGAGTATTTGATTTTTTTTTTCTCTCATGGTATGTCCCATATATAATAGTTTTTTTTGTTTGGTTGTCAGAATTACTTTTTTTTCTTTTCCCATTTGTCTCATCACTTCCTTATTGGTCATTTTTTCTACCCATGAGATCCTCAGTATTCTCCGAACAGGTTTTATTGCCGGCTAACTACTTTTAAAAAATTGATGTCATCAGATGTTATTGTCTGAGCCAAAAAAAATTTCTACCTGTAAGGTTTTAATGTTTTCTTTAATAATCATTTCCAATTTCTTATTTTCTTTTCCCGAGTATATAATGCATGTCCCATATCGTAGTGTTCCGTATAGTTTAAGTTCTAATATATCTTTTTTGTATAATATGTATATAGGGAAAAAATCTCGGTTGATAGCTTTTTTATACTCAAACCAAGCAATGTTAAACATATATAACTATTATGAAATAAATATATTTACTACTTATATATAGTGTGTGTGTGCAGCTTTTTAAAGAGTTTATTGGATTTTATGTATGTTTTTGATTGTTATTGCTGATAGTTTTTTATAAGTTTTAGATATGGCACCAATTGTCTTTTTTATGTCGAAGCACTTTAATTTTACAAACTCATTTATTAATAGCATACAAATTTTAATAATTACATTAAATTTACAATATCTTTAAGATATCTGTACTTAAAACTGCCAATAAGTGCTGTGAACATTTGCTCAAAGGTGTGAACTGCCGTCGCGATTATGGTTAAATCAGACACACCGGACCAAAACAAGTATTTGTTATATGTTATCTCTAACTGATCTTTCTTACAATTGTCTGTTTTACTTTTACTTTATTGCAAATTCACAAAGCTGCTGTAAAAATATTTTAAATTTTGCATTGATTGCAAGATTAAGATTGAATCGATACACCTGTGCAGAAAGCGTTACAAAAAGTTTGCATCATTGCATGTTGATATTTTTTTAAATATATTTATAAATAGATGCCGTTGCGTGTAAAATGTAATGCAAGGTGAGTGTTCATGACTCCTCGTTTGCATTAGACGTAAACATAATTACACCATGGTTATTTGCGCCTATATGTAAATAGATGTGGTAGCATAGGGTGAATTGTAATAATATGAATTAGTTCTGCTACAGATGGCGCTCAGTATTAAACTCAACTATCATGGGGTTTCTTCTTCAAGTGCCGTTTACAGTCTACCATTTTAACACACAATTATTAACAAACGCGAACGAAATTCTGATTAAATTTCATACAATTACCGTGCTGCATTCGTGACAAAAAAACACGACATTGTTATCTCACAAGACAACTGTATATAATAAGTAAATTAAAATATACACTTATTATTTAATTGATGTTTGCTGATTTAAATAAGCAATTGAATAAATTTAAATATTTATTTTAATACGGTAAAGACTTCGGTAGAGAACACTTTCTTTTATAATATAAAATATATATTTACTATGACGAGTTTATGCAGTTTAGGTTTTTTGCATTGTGCATTAAATTTATAAAGGCCGTAAAGCCAAAACCAGTCTATCTTTCTATAATATTTTAATTCAATAGATTAAAAATGTAATTAAAATTGTATGTATAAGTTGAAAAACTGGGGCATGTTACTAATGGAGGATACTCTATAAATAATTTTTATGTTACATTACCGCATGCAGACGGAAGTCAAAATCTTACTTGCAAAACTTCCTCGCTTAACAACAATAGTACAATCAGTGAAGTTCTAGCACATATAAACGTTTCCGCTCGTATGCAGCTATATAAAACAATTTAAACGACCATCGAATAAATTCAATCATATTTTTATATAATACTACTTTACGCTATTGATTTCAATATAAGGGTCGTTTAATTAAGGGTAACTCGATAATTGGATCTATGTGAAATTTTAAACTGTTGGGGAAATCAGACCCAATATTTAGACAAACGCCGGTGAGAATTGTGGCATGCTAATTGAAACCGGGGCCTTGGAGTCGATTCCTAATTACAATTTAATTTTTATTAGCTCATTTTCAATTTTACTAACTTTATCTAGAGTACTAATTACACAGACACATGTTTGTTAATTAATTAAGCTTTTATACTATACACAATTTACGTTACGTGCTTTGATACGAATTCAAGTTTTTTTTTATACTTTTAATCAACACAGTTTTTGAATAATGTTTGTAAATTTTTATTATTTTAATTTATCAACATGTAAATTTAAAAATTTTGCTAATGATTTTATTATTGAATAGTAATTAATTAGTATTTAATCCTAATCTAACCTGTGTAGTGTTTTTTGTAGATGTGATTTATTTTAGTTTTGTGTATTTGAATATATATTATGTTTATGAAATATAGTACTTATCTCTGTGCACCGTTTTGATATAATTACAAGTAGTATATATTTCAATAAAACAGAAAATTGAAGTTAATTGTAGTAACAATGGAAAGTCTCTATTTACCAATTGGTACCAAAATCTAAAGGTGATTGGAAGACTTGTAACGATGCTAGACTAAGCACGTATAATAAAGAGTTAGCATTGGGAATCGTATATATAGTAGGATTATTTATGATTACTTTACAGTTACCAATTCCAGTTGCATTGAAGTTGTAACCGATAGATGTCGCGGAGTTGTTACATAAAGTTTGTTATGCATCCTCCTCTTTTCTGTAACGATGTTATCCATAATTAATAGTGCAAGCTTAAGTGTATGTGTACACGTCTTTGCAATTGCAAGTCAAGACATGTTTGACGGTTAACCTTGAAAAGGAGTTTTGTGTCAGGTCGGCCGCACGCTTACAAGCAGGAGTGTGCAATACAACCCGTCACGAAGAGTGCAATGCCTTGGGGTAAAATGTTAGTTGGCATTGGAGGAAATTGCATAAGGTGGGGGATGCAGAGGAGTGATATATGTTATGGGGTTTGCCCAGACTAGCGAAGCGTTGTTTTTGTGGTAGGATTGGCCGCAGAAACAGGGAGACAGAATTTCAATCTGCCTAGATGCTAGCGATGGCCTTTTTGGAAGACGTAAGCGTGCTGCTTCTGGTTAGTCTTTATGGGATGATGTTTTTCTTATGCGGCTCTTGGCTGATTGGAAATTTCTAAATGCATTACTTTTATAACATGCGGTGGGTCGCAATTGGCTATCACGTATTGCAGAGGGATGTGT
The DNA here is from genome assembly GCA_963932245.1 of Tachinus rufipes. Lineage (NCBI taxonomy): Eukaryota > Metazoa > Arthropoda > Insecta > Coleoptera > Staphylinidae > Tachinus > Tachinus rufipes. The sequence goes on along the minus strand of OZ010750.1, from coordinate 45,715,348 downwards.
TCAGTGACAGCTAGCACCTTCTAGTGGCCTTACTAATCCTCCATTATTTAGAAAAAGAACGTGTCTGGGTACAATACTCACTTAGTTTTATTGTTAACTAATGCACGGAGGTGAGTAGTTTTTAATATTCATAAAAATGTTTCAGGGGTTTCACTATGTGTCTGTTGTGTTACGCAAATGTCCGAATTCACAAACACGGGTTTGTCCAAAAATGAAACTAAGTCTAAATGTTGCTGTGGCGGTACACATTTGATTTGATAGCTCAAAGACACAATGTCTTTACGGAATGCGAAGTGTCTGAGGTATTGGCGACAAAAGCAATGCTTGTTGTTTGTTGTGTTGTTGGGAGGTTTGTCTCGGTTAACAACGGTTCTATGTACGTCTTGGTAGGATCCGTAGTTTTACCGATGGTTTTGTTCCTATCCGGTCCAGATGCGATGTAAACGAGCTACGCAACGTAGCTGGGAATTTTTCAGTCGAGTTTGTTTTGCGGCGTTAGTTCTTCTCTGCGGCAATCTTCAAAATGTATCCAGGTATTTTATTGGCTGTGCCGGTGATGTTTTCATGTTTTGCTAGTCGGTTTTGTTTCTCTAAGTGTACTTTGTAAGCTAAAATTTTTTTTTTTTTTATTATTTTAATGTTAGGTGAGTTTTGGATTATTGAGGTAGTACCCAATTTTGATAACACATATATGTTTCTACATGCTATAAACCAAAGTGTGAATTCTGGACTTTTAACATTGTATTAAAACATCTTGCAAGATTTATGCATTGATTTAAATTGTTTGAAAGAATTTTGTAATGTTCAGTTTTAGCATTTACTTTCGTTGAATTCTATTGATAATTTTTTAGATAGCTGATGATTTTTTAAGGATGTTTTAATAATAATAATAATAATAGTAATAATCTTTATTTCTAATGTACATATACACAACATACATAATATAAAGTATACATATAGTAAAGAAAATACGTCAAAAGTATTCACTTATGTTGTATGGTTCCAGTTTGCACAAGTAATCATACAACTTCAATTTGAACTGTTTTAAGTTAATTATTTCTTTAAATATTTTTGGAAGTTTATTGTACATTTTACTAGCCGCATATATAGGATAGGAATCATTTTGGTGGTTTCTCGTACTAAAGTTATGTTTAGTTGTGTTTGAGATAAAAGATTGTTTATATTTAAAATTGTATATAAGCAATTCATAAATATAGAGACCAGTTAATGTCAAAATGTTAAGTCGACTAAAATAAGTTCGACAAGAGTCGGTGTATCTAATACCGGCAATAATGCGGACTACTTTTTTTTGAGTTTTAAACAAATGATTTGAAGAAGAACTATTTCCAATAAAGATTATACCATATCTCAGCAAAGATTTAAAGTGAGAGTGGTAGACTGTTTTTAAATTTAATGGATCAACAAGATGGCTCAAAATTCTACACATATAACAGGCCGTGTTTAACCTATTGTTTAGTTTTTCACAATGTTGTTGCCAGTTTAGTTTCCGATCTATTGTAATGCCTAAAAAGCTGACTGAGTCGACAATTGGAATTTGTGTCTTGTCAAGTAAAATTTCATTAGGTTCAATTGTATTGATATGTGTTGTACTAAATAACATCATCTGTGTTTTTAATGAGTTTAATATTAACCGATTTTCATCTAGCCAATTTTTGGTTTGATTAAAGATAGTTTTGCTCAAACCAAATACATCGTTTATTGTATCACCACTCACCAAAATATTGGTATCATCTGCATAATTTTGGATGGTAACATTTGTCATTTGGTTAGCTGTTAATAAATCATTTATATATACAACAAAAAGAGTAGGTCCAAGAATACTGCCTTGAGGGACCCCTGTTGTTACATACATAAATGAAGAATGTAAATTTTTTGAGGCTACTTTTTGTCGTCTATTAAATAAGTAAGTTGTAATTAATTTATGCATAACACCTCGAATTCCATAACAATACAATTTATCTAAAAGAATTTTGTGACTTCCGCTATCAAAGGCCTTGGACAAGTCTAAGCATATTGCAAGAAGATTTTTTTTACTTTTTAGGGCACATATATAATCAAATGCTGAAGTTATTGTGGATTTTCCTTTTATAAAACCATGTTGGAATTTACTAAAAATTTTGTGTTTTTGAAAAAAATCAACAAGTCTATTATTAATGAGATGTTCTAATACTTTTGAAAAGATTGTTAAGAGACTTATTTGGTCTACAGTTTGAAAAATTACAATAATCACCTTTTTTAAGGATTGGTTTGACAATAGCAATCTTTAAGTTTTCAGGAAAAACATCATTTTCTAAACACAGGTAGACATGTGTTAGTGGTGAAATTATTGATACAGCTGCTGATTTTAATACTTTAGCATTTATTTCATCCCAACCAGAACTTTGTTTATTTTTTAGTGACATTATGATGTTGTAAACTTCGCTCTCTGGAGCAGGTTTTAAAAATATTGAGTTAACATAAAGCGGAATATTTACATTGGTGTTTAAATTGGGCAATGTGTTCATTAATTGAGAAATAGATTCAATAAAATAATTATTAAACTCATTTACATTTTTGGCAATAAAATTTTTATTGCAAGTATTGATAGTATTTTTACCAGTGTACTCTGATATACTACTCCATGACGTTTTATTCAAATTATCAGAAGTTGCTAATTTGTTTGTAATGATTTCTTTATTTCGATTGTGTAAAAGTTGTCGGTATATAATGTTTTGTTGATTATACATTATTTTATATTTTTCATTATGGTTTCTAAGTACAGCTAGAGCATCAAGATCTTTTTTGCAAGAAAGTATTTCAGCACTATCATATTTTATTTTGGGTTTATATGTACGTTTTAATGAAACTTTAGGAAAGCAGCTATTAAAATTTAATGCTATTATGTTCATAAATATATCTCAGTTAACATTAGGATTAGAGTGGTTTTCATATATTGAGTCCCAAGTAACATTTTGAAGGTTTGAGCTAAAAGATTGTATTTTTTCAGAATTAAATATTCTTACCATTGACACAGTAGGCTTTTGATATACTTTGCTATTAATACAAATTTTTTGTGCATAATGGTCCGATACACATGAAGGGAATACTTTTGTAGTGTAGCCACTTAACATATTAGTAACTATGTTGTCAATAATAGTTTCTGTATTGTCGATACAACGTGTGGGTATGGTTTTATTTGTGAGTATTGCGTTAAAACTATCTAATATGTTATAGAATTCTTTGCGCATTTTACATTTTATATCTAATATGTTGATATTAAAATCTCCAACTATAAAATAAATTTTATTTTCATTAGTACGTAGAACAGGGGTGGCCAACCCAAATGATCTTGCGGGCCACTTTGGATATGCATCATAACTCCGCGGGCCGCATATGAAATTATATATCCATATATTAGATTTAGACTCACTATAGACATTTTCTTGAATTGAAACATAGAATATAATTTAATTATTCTGCAAACTCTAAGCCTTATACTCTTAGCAACATTAATAGAAGAGGCTATAAAGTCAAAAAAGAGCTTGACAGAAGAATAGTATACAAAAAAATAGAACAAATTAGTATTCAAATCCTAATGTTTGCGGATAACATTATATTAATAGCAGACAAAGAAGAGAAACTACAAGGAAACATAAAAATATACGAAGAAGAACTAAAGAAGATAGGCATGGAAATAAACACAAGTAAAACAAAGACAATGGCAGTAGCAACAAAACCTAAGAGGCACAAGATAGAATTAGATAATAATTGAACAAGTAAATTATTACAACTACTTTGGTACAATAATAGAAGAAACAGGATGTATAGACATGAAAAGAGATGCAAAAGTTTAAAAAGGAGGAAGCTTATTCAATGCACTCAAAAAACAATTCTTGGTTAAAAAAGAAATAACAAAGACATTAAAAACAAAAATACAAAAAGTAGTAAAACCAGCCCTAATATACTCTAGCAAATCTTGGACAACACCAGAAAGAAATAAAAGCAAAATTAATGCAATGGAGATGAGATTTCTAATAAAAATTAAAGGAATAACAAGAAAAGATAAAGTAAAGATCTTGGAAGTAACAAGTAAACTAAACTTATAGAAACAGTAATAGAGGAGAAGCAGCTAGATAAGCTAGGACTCATACGCAGACTGAATAGAACCAGAATAACTAAGAAAATACATGAATTGAAAATACAAGAAAAAAACAAACAGCTGGTCCAAACAGGCCTACAAAGCAGCAGAAAAAAGAGAAATAGAGTGGAGCGAGATAGCAAAAATGGCTTAAAATAGACAAACTTGGAAAAAAAGAATAAAGAAGTTATAAAATAATACATCCGACACCCAAAAGATATTAAGGACTAAGAATAAATAATAATAATATTCTGCAAATTCATAACTGTAAACTCATAAATAAAACAGGCAATATCTGTCATATATATGCGCAATAATCATCAAAGATAATTTTTTCTCTTAATTTCTACAGTTAATTTTTAAATATATAGATACATAAATAATGAATTTTTTAAATAAATTGGTTTTTACTACTTTGCTCATTATAAAATAAATATATTTTGTAAAAGTGTTATAAATCTTGCGGGCCGCAAAAAAATTCTAGGCGGGCCGCGGGTTGGCCACCCCCGGCGTAGAATAAGCAATTCTTCTAAAATTCTAAAAAAAAATGCTTACATCTGACTTAGGAGTTTGATATACCACCGCGCATATATAGAAAACGTTATCTGATTTCTACTCAATCGCTGCAGTTTCAAAATGATTGTTTATTCTGTAATTTAACACCATAAGGCTTTTAATTCTATTCTATTGTAATTATATTAATAGTCAGTAGAACTTTGCTTATTTTGTAGGGTAATTTTTTAGTGTCTAGAATTTTGATTTGCTATGGTTAAAAGCAATAGCTTTTTTGAAAATAGAAAAATTCTAGTTATCATTAATGGTTTTAATTCAGACCCTAAAATCATAAATGCTAAATGGTGTTTGTCAAGGGTCTGTTCTTTTGCAAACTTTATTTCTGATTTACATTAATGGACTTCAAAAGTCATATTTATAGTTTTGCAGATGATAGAACTATTCATACTTCATGCATTCCAAAGATCATTTCCACAAATATGACAGAGCGTCCTTTTAGGTTAGAACTTGTAGCGTCTATAAACAATGACGTTTAAACAATATTTGAATAGGGTACTTCTGATTTGGTAAATTTTAACTAACTCAAAAAAATTTAACTTTTTACTGTTTCAAAACTAAAATCTGAAATAACATCAGTACTAAATATTAAATTAAACAACAAATCCATATCTAAATTTTCTTCAATTTGTCTTTTAGGGTTTTTAATTTTACAAAATCTTTTTTGCAACGACCATGTTGTTGACATAGCTTTGAAAGTATCTAGAAAACTAAGATTTCTTAATAGATGTAAACAGTTTTTTACTTTTGTTTTTTGCTTATATATAAAACTTATATTTGTCTTTGTATTGTATATTGGTACCAAGTATGATGATATTGCATTTTCTATAGATATTTCTATGGAAATTGCTCAAAGGAAATACAAGATATTGCTGCCTTAACAAATATTTACTTGTAGTACAAGGCTTGCTAGGAATTCTAACAAATATTTACTTACAGATCAGAAATGTAGGACCGAAACTTTTAAGAAAATAATTTTTAACATGGAATATTCTTCTAAAATCAGTATTTTGCAGACTGCTTAAATCTAGTCTTCACTGTGATAGTTTTAGCAAGTGTGGTTTCACTTATTGAAATTTTAAGGTATTTTTATTTAATGCTTAAATATTACATTTTGAAATTTAAAAAAAATACAGTATTTATAAAACTTACATAGATAACTGGTCTTTTATTTATTATTCTGACATTGTGCGAAGATACACTGTATGTAACTAATTTTAAATTATTTTAATAATTAGTTATGTTAACATTTTTGTAAAGATTATAATCATATGTCTTACTGCAAATGACAAATTTTATTTAATCTTAAATTAAGTCCATATAATAAGAGTACATAATGCACTTTTATGTATATTTAAAATACCGGTGTAAATAATTCACTGCAACCATAAACATAAAACAAGAGCCACTTAAAAATCATTTATTTATGGTAACAGCTATTTTACACTAAGTGGAAATAAGTTTAATATTCATGAAATATACATAGAGAATTAAATGAATTAATAAATATTTAAACTACATATTTTCACAACTTATTTTTAAAATAAGATTGATGTTCTTATAAAATATATAAAAAAAAACGATTAGGATAAATGGTTTTATTCTCTCATTGCATTTCTTGTTATTTGTTCAAGTTTATATTAATACCCCAAGTTATTTCTTAAAAAAAGACGACATGTTTATAAATAATGCATGCATTGTTCATATATTTGGTAGCAAAACAAGGAGGTTGTGATTTATGGCGAACGCTTTGAGCACGAATTTGCAAAGCTGCTTGAATATTTTTTTCCATTTATTTAAACCCAGAAAGATAATTTGAATATTTTATTTTATCAGCTTTGTTATGTTTAGACGGAATACAAATTCAAACGGTAAATTACTTTCAAGATGAGAACAAAAACAAAATTTCTCTAAAACAATATTTCTTAATAATCGTAAAGGATCTTAAATATAAATGATTAAATTGAAAGAAAACAAAAAAACAGCATTTTGGGTATATAATGTTTACAATATTTATATTTATATCAAATGGACTTCTAAATGTTTTTATTGGTATTGCAAAGCAATTTCTATCAATATCTATATTAATACAATCAAATAAAAATATAGGTAAAAACATTTGTTTTACAATTTTTTTAAATTATTGTATAAATAGTAGTATATATTGTAACAGCGAGAACAGCAGCAATACTTTTTAACACAGCTTGTTTTAATGGTGTTGAACTTTGTATTCTTAATAAAATAGTCATTCACTTAGCCGAATGATCTTGTTTGAAAGTAAATCAGCAGTAAATTTTCAAAGTGTTTTTTGTCCATTAACGGCTAATCGATATGGAGAACGGTTGATTATAACATCTATTTCTAGTTTTATTTGCATGGTTACATTTTCGATAGTTTCTGTTCTAGTTTCACTTGTTTTATACTACTGAATTTGCGGAGAATCTTTTCAAGAGCATCCCGGAATTCAAATCCTACTACAATTTCACATATATTGAAACTGTTAGAAAAGTACACTTGATTGTTTATGGTTTGTTATTGTTGCCAAGCTATATACATTAATAAATATTTTATAATCCAAATACATATTAAGCACAAAAGCATATGTAATCTCTGTTTTAACGTATAAGTTGTGTGCTGTTATTAAACTTTTTAGTAGAATTTATTATAAAGTCCTGTTATTCAATTTAGCATAATAATGCAGGAAACAGTTTTATTTTTAAATAAATTCAGAAATCTTTCAAAAATTAACGATAGGTCTGCTCCTGTATCAATTAACGCACAAAACCCATCTATAAAAATTTGGGTGGCACTAAACGGTTTTTTAACACTATTAAAGTTGGTGCTTTGAGGGTTTTTAATTGCTGCCTTGATAAAACAATTTAACATTTTGTTTTAATGTGTTTAGAAGGCTTGGCTAATGCTTTATGTGTTTCGTTTTGCATTTTGTTACTCCATTTAATATTGCGGCAATTTGCTTTTAAATGACCAATTTTGCCGCAGTTGTAGTCTGTTTTAGCAGCGTTAATAGTACCACTTGTACTAGGTTTATTTTGATTTTGTCTGGTTGATGTTTATTAAATGTTTTTAAATCATTTGAAAACCTTGTGGGCTACTTCTTCCATTGTCTCGATTGGTTGATTTGCGGCTCAGGTTAGGTGCTTAGTCGTAAAAAAACTTAAATTGCTCTAGAGCTTGGTTTGCTTCTGGTGTTTTTTTATTATTTTTTTGGTTTTGCGACTATGAACGATCATATTTATTTAGGCGTTTTTGCTCAAATTTGTCACATCACATTTTTGACTAGTGAAGGATCTAAGTTTATCTCATCTTTTTTTAAGTGCTTAGCTTGGCGATAAGTGCTGCTCAGTCATAGAGCGTTAGCGTAGCACGTTAACAGTCCGGGGTTCTATCCACGAATATGACTAAAATAATAACTTGATTTGAAAGTTGTTGATCCTACCAACTCCCTTCAAAAAAGTTGTAAACTTTAGAAGCGATGTAAAATAGCTGTAAACTGCACAATAAAGAAGAATATGTATCATAATAAAAAATTTGTTACAGTTAATTTATCAATATTGTATTAATTAAATAAATAATAGTTGATGATTAATTGTGAGAATAAATTACAATTAATGAACAATTGTTGCAATAAAATGCTTTTTTCCATACAATTTTTAATGACGACATTGCGTAAGATTTAGGTAGTTATAATAACATTATTGCTGATTTTGGATAGTTAAGAGTACAATATCACAATAAGGTAAAAAACTGATTTAGCTGTAATTGATGTGATATAAAATGACTTTTATTATTTAATTAGTAATCTGTGAGACTGGTTAAGGATTTTATGTTTCACAATTTTTTATCCCGTTGATTTGAGAACAAAACATTTAGTCCATTATTATTTATTGGTAACCTAACATGTCTGCCAAACTTGACAATTTTTATTAGTTTTTTAACTAGTCACCCACCTGAAAATTATTATTATTAAATACATTATAATTATAATTAATAATAAAAATTATTATACATACTAAATATGCTTAGTTACATTTTATTTTTTTCTTTAATTGTAAATATAAATACATTTTTTTACAAAAGTAGCTAATTGGTAATTTTAAAATGATTAATTATCTTAATTGTGTTCAACCCACAAAGTTCTTTGAAAGATTTTAACAAACAATTTAATTAACATATTATTTTTTCTTTACATTTTAATGTATCTGTTTGTAATATCCGTACGCTGGTTTCTGTTTAATAAAATTTAACCTCTTGGCTAAATGGAACCCGCACGGAGTTTAAACAGTTGTGTAGGTTAAATTTTATGTATATAATTTTGTGCTACTGCACTATTAAGTATGAAGCTCAAACCTTATAATAATTACTTGACACTGCGGAGTGATACGAGGATATATTAATTACGTTATTCAAGTAAGTGTAGTGTGAAGCAGTGTATGAGTTCATAATGCGGTATACTTTATAAATTTACTTTAGCTGGAAATTATGATTGTTGAATGTAAATTCTTAATAAAGCTACCTTTTTTCTTATTTGTAAAATAAAGAAACTTAATTATTTTTATCTTATTAACAACTAAATTATTTAATAAATAGTCTATTGAAATAATATTACATGACAGTAAATGAAACCGCCACTAAGTATTCGTTTTAAATTTCATCAGTTAAAAAATAAAAAGATTTTCCTATGTTTCTTCGTATATTTGTATCATAAATAAATATTTTGTAGCGTACTTTTATATTAATGTTTAGAAATAATACATTTGTGAATGAATCTTCATACATATAAAAATAATAATTGTTTATATCAGGTAAATTATCATTAACAATTTAAATTTGCAACTTACAAATATATTGTAATATTATTTTTAAGATAATAGAAATTTTATGTTATTTTTATTTATAGTTGTTGCAGAAAAAATATAGTGTACAACTCGCACGTAATGCCCTTTTTCCACAAGTTAATGCAGGAGCTTATTATGTTAGGTGCAGTAAAGTTAAAACAAGTCTTAAGCTGGGTTTATTGTTTTGTATATGGCATAGCAAACAAAAATATGCCCTACAGTTTGCGTGTATTTGTAAATAAATAGATTAGCGTTATAAGTAGCACTCTTGGCCACTTTTAATGATAATCTAAAACTTTTCTACTGACTAACGAACTTTTGGTTTATCAACTTAAGAAAATAAAAAAATACGTCTTTTTTGCTTTTATTTGAACGCTTATATCCAGACGTGCTCATTGACAATACTAAATTGTTCAGTAGTATCTTACGTTGGGTTTAGTCCTATGCATATTTTGCACTAGTCTGTGTGTTTTTGTACGTTTTTAAATAATTTCTTATAAAAGTTTTTAAAAATATTTTATAGAATAATTTTGTTTATATATAGTCTATTAAGTAAATAAATATTTTATACAAAAATCTGTAAAAATTGCCATTTTTTTACCTTTTTACAAATGTTTACTAAAATGCAATGGAGAATTGTAAACTCTGGCTAGGAGTGATCTTAAGTTTTTTTAAAGCGTTTGACATTCATTATAGAATACAACTAATTAAATTGAAATTGTACATTATTTACTCGTAAGGGGAGAATTACTATAGATAAGATGTATACATAAAAATTTGCTAAGCTAATTTATGGGATTCCCCAAGGAAGTATTCTTAGACCTCTACTGTTTGTCATATATGTAAACAACATTTATAGTTAATTAACTAATATCAATATCAACTCAATCATTTGCATAGACAATACTACAGAGTCTCTATAAATGTATGGGATTATGTAATCACTTTAATTGTGTGACTCTAAAACCTGGACACGAGGTGTAGATCGCATAGGTGCCGGCTTGCTCGAGAAACACGTGGTGTTTGGCTCACAGATTAGGCGGTAGGGCTCCACTTCTTCAGGGGAGGAAGAATACTCCATAAAGACATTTAATACGTTCAATTTATTTTATAGACTCATTTTACAAGATATACTTATTAAATCTACTTAGCCCGATTGACTCTCTGTCCGTTTTGGATTCAGATATTTTCTTTTCTTAACATTTACTACACTTACCATTGTCAAAAGAAGGCAATACTGAGTTTATTGTATGTGTATATACCGGGTGGTTATTTTCAACGTTAAAAATGTGCCGTCTTTTTAAAATGTTCACCAAACTTTTTACTTTGTTTTGGCAGTTCAACTTTAACTGTGTATGACCATATTGTTTAATAAAAAACAAAAGTTTAAAATTAGTTATTCAAACCCAATCCAACTCTAAAGCGGCTAACCAAATACAGACAATTGTTTTGGTTTTTACAAATCCTCATCAGTGCATCTTACTGGTACGGCATTGCTTGGTGGTGAAGGATGAATTTGAATAACTTATGTGTTTTTCTTTTTAACAGCTACTCTAGGTGAACTTCATGGTCTTTTTGATGGTTCTATTATATTGTTTTTAGCATTTTGTTTACATCTTTGTTTATAGTTTCTGTGATTTTTGAGATTTTGGGCCAGTAGCGTTGTTTTAGTGAGGTTGTTTGCGTTGTGGGGTTAAATTTGTTTTTTAACTTTTTATTGTTGATATTTTGTTCATTTTTGAGGAGTTTTGAATAAATTTAGTATAATATACTTGTGGTTTGCAAAATTATAGTCTGCTGAAGCTGCAACAAAATTAATTTTTAAATTTAGTTTTTTTAATTGTTGATTTTATGGAAAATTATTATAAACTTTTTTATTTAGTTTTAATTTTCCTGAACTTGAATCAATACGTGCGCTGTAGAAACGTCCGTTAATAATTATTGCTAAAATCTAGTGAGAGGTGTCAAGGTTTTTGGTAATGTTTAATTGGGTCGATTGGAATATCCTTGAGTTAAAATTAATAGAGGCACTATTGGTTTCTCGAAGCAGATTTTTTTGAATAGTTGAGTATTTGTTTTACGGCAGAAAACGCAAAAAAATATTTGCGGATTTGAGCATGGTTGATTTGGGTGTAGCAAGTAGAAACTGTGGCAGCAACAAATGCTTTTTTTAAATTTTGTAATGTTTAAAGTTAAAAGGAGACTTGAATGAGCTATATAAACATTTAACATTGAAAAGTTTTAGCAAACATTACACACATTAAACACGTATGTGCTACTTAAGCAAGTAATTTTAAAAAGTTTAACAGTAGGGTATTGGTAGGAAGGGATTTGGTTTGCTTTGCTCTGTTCACCGGTTTATGTCTCCCGCGTGGGAGTCTGGGGCTGCGTGGGAAATTTTATGCTTGTTGGAGTGGGGAGGACTGCGCGGTCATGTCTGTTTGCATTTATTTTATTGTAATAATATTGTATAACTAGATTACAGCAAACAACTTCAATAAAATAAAATTTACTACATATATTTATTTCGTCAATAATACCTTAAAATTATACACTTGTTTTAAAAATAAAGCAAGGTTTTTGTTAAATCAAACAAAATTACAGAAAATATAAGATTAAAAAAGTATAAATAAAACATTAAAGTATGGTGATATTCTGCATGTCTTGATAAAATTTTATGTAAAAACTGGTTTACAAGTAATAAATTAATTCTAAATTTAACAAAAACGGCATATACTATTCAAAACAAATCATACACTTACATGGTATATTGAAGAAGAACTAAAACTTACACACTTGGGACAATCACATTGACTTTGTAAATAACATTGAATAAACAACTGCAATATATACAAATAGCAAGTATATACTTAAATATTTATCTAAAAATCTAACTATGTAGTATGTTAATGTATATAGATTAAATTTGGCTTAATATTTTAAGATTAAAACACTAAACTAAACAAAGTTTTTGTAATACTAAAACAATTTTATTAAAAGTTATTTAAAGCATGTATAAACTAACTAGAAATTGTGACTATGTATGTATATTTAGTTCATAGGTTAACAGATTTCCATATTACGTTTTTATCAATTTTTTTTAATTTTTAGTCTAAGCAAAGTAGACAAATTAAACAATATTATTTTTTAAATTTTGTTTAATATTACTAAAACTTTATCATTTGAGTGAAGCCGTATTGTCTAAAATGAAGGATTTTTTAATTCCCGGTCTGTTTTTGAACGGTCTGCAAACAACTGCGTCTGTTTAGGTGATGGTAGGCCAGAGTCTGTGTTTGCGTAATTCCATTTCGTTGACAAAAGATAAATATGAGTTGGTTGTTGTGTTTCTGCTTGCCGCGGCGTACGTGAGTACACTTTGTACTCACGTACGCCGCGGACTGTGACGCGACTTGCAGCAAAGACTCGGTGCATGTCTTGCTTTAAATGCTCTTGTGGCGTATCTGGCACTTGCATTGTGGACTGCGTCTAGGGTGGCGGATGAGTACACTACGCAGCCGTAGTCAATCTTGGACAAGTTCTGGGTCTTATATACAACCGCAACAGTACGTCTCTCCGCGCACCCCAGTTAATATTGACTAAGCACTTTATCACATTTAAAGCTTTTTAACACACGCAGATTTGCTATTGGAACAACAAACAGCTGTGTGCCCAAACTTCTGACAATTGAAGCATTGGTGCCGGAATATACGTTAGCCGGTAGTTACGGACGGTTAAAAGTGAGTTTATGGTTTATTCTTCTTGTTTGCCATGTCGCATACTAGAGATACGGTGCACTTCAATTAATTTCTGCACACTCATATTTTTAACAACTTTTTCAGTTGTACAGTTTCAAAAATCCTTACAAAATGCAATTTCTTTGCTTTTATTTAAAGTATGTGCTGCGACTTTTACATTCATATCTCTAAATCGTATACGTTTAAGGAGTTTTGTTGAATAAGCAACTGTCAGCGTCTCAGCATGAATACCTTCTTTATTGATTTTGTGTCAATAATCAATTTTACGTTATGAAATAAGTTTGCATTTTACCTACCGCCAGGTTGGGAAAGAAAGGAAAAGAAAATGTAGGAAAATAAGGGGAAGCTAGGAATGGCTTTGGTTACATTTAGTTTGGCTTTTGCTCATTGACCCTGCTAGGACTTTAAACTCTCGCCGGCGTATCTCGAGCATAACTCCTTCATTACGACAAGGTAGTACTCACAAGTTTAATAAGTGAGAAAATTGTATATTGTGCATGGAATCATCGACGATATAACAGATTATGTTATATTATGACATTTATTAAATAATTTAACTATATTTTATGGAAAATCATAGTATGCAACTGGCACGAAATGCTTTTTTTACTTTATGAATTGTAGGTACTACTTCTAGACCATTCCGACCACCACCTTGACTTGTAGTATTATAACGAAAACAGCAACTTTGGCGTCATTCTTATATCTACATTTATTTTTTTTACTAGTTCATTTAAAAAGGATCAAAGTATGTTTTGTCAAAGTATTTTAATCAAATTATATTTACAAAATACATTAAAACGCATTCAAAATTACTTAAAATTGGATTTTATTCTATACTTCAACTTTTTTTTTGCTATTTTCAACTATAATTTTACTAAAATATTTAATTTTTTTAAATGTACTGGTGAAAATTTAAATCGATTTTTATCGTATTACTATAGATAATAGGTCATAGGTCGTACTACAAGATGGTCAATTGAAAACCAGAATTTGACCAATAAACATTCACCTTAAATGCTTAGCTTATATTATCTATTTAAATAAATTGGATTATTTTTAATATTTGGAGTAATAGAAAACAGTCTGTCAAAAATTTGATTATAGAAGTAAGTAAACTAATTAACTAAACTTTCGTCGCACGTGTTTGTTACATATTTCATATTACTAATGATCGTTTAATTAAGTATGTTGTACGTGTTTAGCGCATTTGGTCTTTTTATAAAGTAATTAACACAATTTTAAAATTTCTTTGATAGAGATATATTAACATTTCCGTGACCAAATGTTGCAAGTCAAATATATTCGTGTTTAGTTCATGTGCGGTGTAATATTTTGCTGGGTTCTAAATAGCGTCATATATTAGCCGGCATGGTTGCACATAAGCAATTTATTCGTGTTCTTGATGTGTCGGCTGATGATAAAATGCAAATAAAATAGACACAATTCATCCGGAGCAACAAATGTGCCCAACAAGTAACACATATTAGGCTTAAACTAATCTATTTAAAACACGGCATTTGATTGCATTTAAAATAATATAATATAATATACACATAGTCTTTATAATAATAAAATGGACTGATTTGCATGCATTTCAATTGCTAACTCACTTTGGGATTCAGATTTGTTGTTTTTTATAATCTAAATGAGATTCCACCCCTCTTCCGGATAACATGTTTAGCATATACCTGGCATATTATCCACGTTGTGACATCATTTTTCTGTCAACATTATCTCATCGAAACGAAATAAGGCCGTTGAGCGGTAACATGCAAACAAGTCATTCTCGATAACACCAACTGCAGCTCATATAAAATTTAATTTAATAAGCAAGGTTTTAAGTTCTAGCAATAGTTGCGGGCAGAATTTAATTTCATCACCTCTTTTATCAAAGCGGAATTACTTCTATTATATTTAAATTGCCTTCCGGTGGGATTAGCTTTTATGCAAAATAGTATTTATGGAAAAAATAAATTAGCTTAATTTATAAATTTCTTTTGTTTTTTATTCGGGCTGTTTTTTTTTCTTTATGCTGCTCCACCACCGTGCGAGGCATAATTAAATTATTATTTTCTTAAGCCTACGTTATATATATTTACTAATAGAATATTATTACTCACAGTCGCTTCACACTCGTACTTGGCTACAATTAAGAACTGAAAACATAAAGTGCTTCCAACATAATAGCATATTTTATAGGCTACACACAATGCGGCCATAAAACGTTCCTCGCAAAATGTGTGGATACATCAAACATCGAGCGGCAAGTACATCCCCATGTCCCTTTTCATAGTAATTATTAAAATGATTATCACATTATTCTTGCTAGTAATGCTTTTATATTAAATTAAGGTTGCAGTTTTTAATTATTTTGCAATTATTATATAATTTTTACATATTCACACATAAAAAATTAAAACATTAATGTATATATATATATATATATATATATATATATATAATAGTAAAGGATGGTACGTGTTTGTTACTCATATAAGCTTGAATTGTTAATATTATTGTTTAAGAAGTTGGATTTTAACAACAAAATTTGAATTACACAATTACAAATAATAAGCATTTTGGTTCTAGATCTACTAAATTTATAGCATTGAGGGAATCCTAGAAAATTGGCGTAATAAGTAGGCTACTTACCGTAGAAGTTTTTTTTTAAATGATAATTAAAACGGGTTGGTTTCAGACAGAATAAAAGTGTTTTACAAAACAAAAAATATATTACCCTACAAAAATGTTAAATAGAAAACTGCACTTAGTTTCAAATGAAATGTATCACCTAGTAAACATTGTTCTATAATTTTGAAAACTTGGTATAAAAATGCTTTATGTTTCAGAAGTTTTTTACTTAAAGTATAAAGAATTTTTATTTGTCAGTTGTTTAGTGCTTGTCAACTAAAATGCTTCCAGTAACAAATCAAAGAAATTTCTCTTATACTTTTACCACGAAGAATAAACTCTTGCGTTGATGCATGTGGAGGTGTTACTCATTATTGACTTTTTTGTGTTAATTGTATCTTTTGCTTGTGTTAATTATATATTTTTTTAGCATTATTAAGTTATTAAAATTATAGCACAATGTTCACTGGGGGTTGTATTTAAGTGCTGTTAAACGACATATATTAAAAATATTGGCCGACAAAATATGTTGTAAAGGACAAATTATCAGTAGATTTATTTTAATACAAACTTTTTAATGGTTATATTAAAACGGGCAACAAACATTTTTTTTTAATATAAGCCAAATGTGCAAGTTTTTATTGAATAATTACAACTTCTTTAACCTTTGCTGGTTGTCTGCTTTTAAATTTGTCTTTGTTGACAGATTAACCAACTGTAATCGGGTCATTGTGCTGACAACGTGTTTACAATTTAAATGTTTTAAAAAGTAAGAACATCTGTATTTAGATTGATTTAAATTTTATAATTAATAGTTATAATCCAATGTATTCCAGCGTTGAAAACTTTAGAGCTAATCATGTAATATATAACTTTGTATTTGGAGTATATTTTTTGTCATGTCATGTATTATTCTAAAATGTAACGTCTTTTATTTGTTGTTAGTTAAAATATTGCTCAGCAAAAACAGACGTAGAAATACACACAAGTTTTTGTTTTAAGAATATATGCGAATGTAAACATAATATAAGGAAGTTGTTTTAACTCACACCTAAAAAAAGTAATAGATACAAGCACTAAAATAGTAGCGGAGACATGGCCAATTGCTTATTTTGAGTATTCTAGTTTGCAGTTCTTTTAAATATATTTTGTTAAAAAAAAATCTGAAAGAGCTGTTTTATTGGAAATAGTTGGTATTTGTTGACATATAATTGATTGAATTTTAAAGGTTTAAGTGACACTTCTAAAAAAAATGATATTTATTTTTGTCATATTATCTTAGAGTTTAAGTGCACATTTTTACCAAATTATAATATTTGAAAGTGGACAAATTATCGGAATGCATAAGGATGGTTTGGGATTTGGAATTTGTAGATGCGTTGGTCGACCAAACGCTTGTGTTAAATCGAGTTTGGAAATTTTGTTATAAGTTTGTTGTAGAGCGACATAGGAACGTAAAGATTGACTTTTAAGGATAATTGAAATTTCACATTTGGCAGAACCAACACAAGCGATTGCAACAAATTGGGTAAGAGCAATTGGTCATAGAGTTTTTTAAGCATAATTTTTAGGCTAATATGCTCTTTTGGATTGCGTTCTTATTATCTTTGTTTTTTTTTTTAACAATTCAGCATAAATTTAATACGTTGCAATGGTGCTAGGAAAGACAATACATGGATCATAAACAGACAGATTGTTTTAGTAACTAATCATTTATGAGTTAGACGATCTAGAAATTAAAAACAAAATTTAAAATTTGTTTAACGTTCTCACACTCCTGGTGTAATAGTTTGGGAGCAGCATGCTACAAAAAAATTGATACTGCTTTGGCCTTTTCTACTTTTATATATTCGAGGTGCCACTTTTTCAACAAGGTACTGCGCGTTCTCAAAAATTTCAGAAATGTACATCAACTTTTTTAATTTATTTATTCTTAAATAGTACAATTTTTTTAATATAAATTTAAAGTACAAATTCTGCGATTACTTGTGAAAAATGATATTGAGTAAATCTAAAATCTTTAATATAGGCCAAAAAAGTCAGTTAGCATTCTACGGTAGCGATCCGCATTGACTTTAATTACGGCTCTTTTCTCGTTCTCAAAAAAAGTAAGACTTTGCTAACCCAAAAACCGCACCATACAGTAATTTTTTGGGAATAAAAAGGTTTCTTGACTGATTTTCTGACAAAATATAGTTTAATCCTTTCTGAATGTACTGGTGAACAAATAAATTGATTATCAAATTATATGTGGAAATAGGAATGACGCCAAAGTAGCTGTTTTTACTACAATACTGGAAATCAAGGTAGCAATCGGTATGTACATGTAGTAGGCTTGAGTCAGTGTTAGTAATTTGTTTAAAAATCCCCGCAGTATAGGAATTAATTCTCTTCATAAAAGAAGACCGGTTTTTAGTTGTTAGCAGGATTTTACTCCTTTGGCTTCCTTGTAAACTTGTAATCAAGGACATATGTGTATGTAGCAGACTTTAAAATACTTTAGTATTTTAAAAGTTTACTTTTATGTTATCTATATTATTTTATAAATAATGAAACGAAAGACTAATTCATTTTATATTATTTTATCGATGGTGTAGGTTTCTATAGCTAACAGATTTAATTGCAATTTAAAGCAAAAAAGTTTTATGACTTGCATATATTGAACAGTACTGTAAAGCGTATTCCATTTGTATGAAAAATCTTATTGCTGAATGTTGTTAATCCGATTTCCAGACGCGCTCTCATCACTCACGTTCTTGTCTGACTGAAACATTTCAAGAATGCGATCTTGTGTTGCGTTTACCAGAAATACGATATTGTTCTTTTTGATTTAAATAAAACTTGTTGTAATCAGATAGGGACTTGTCCGTCATGATTATCATGGTAATAGCAAACTAAATCATTTTCATATGGAAATATCGAATCGTATTTATGCCATGCAATTTGCAATGTTTTGATTGTACGACAGGGAAAAAATCGGCGGTGGCGTATACTGTGAACAGCTCTGACCAACCCAGCAATGGGTTTGATGATTTAGCACTGATTACATTTAGTAGGATTTTAGATTGCTCATTTATGTTTCCAATCATTTTAAACAAGGTTTCATAAATATGTATGAGTAAGTTATACACATTAAATAATATACGTAAAATATTTTTATTATAAAAAAATAAATAGATATTATGATTAATTAAATACTGCGCGTACGTTTATACTAGTACGTACACAAGTATAATTCATGTGTACAATTATTGATCATCAAGAAATAAATTAAAATATAAAGTAGTAATAATACATTTAATTAAACACGCAAAAGTAGGCAGTGAATAACTTTTTTACTTTTAAAACTATTAAATTATATTTATTAATAATAAAAATAAAATATACCTTTGGTGCTTCTTGACTCACAATAATTTCTACATCAAGATTTTCTTATTTATTTTAAAAATCTTATATAAGATAAGCAAAAATTGATTTTAACAGATCATACATAATATATTAAAAATTCAAAATTTTGTAAAATATAGTTGAAACAGTACATCATTGTTATAAATAAAACCATATCATACAATAAATGCATAAACTGTGTACCATAAAAAAATTAATACACAATTTATTTCCCCCAACAAGTACTGTTGTAAATGACACGTTTGAATAAACCAACATTTACATTTCATTAGTTTTAATTCAGCCAGATATTATTCCTTCGGGCTTTATAATATATTTGTAACCGTACGGTTGAAATCGCATGGGATTGAATTTTTTTTGTTATATTGTTCCTATGTTATATAAATACATGTTTAAATAAAAATAATATTAAAAATAATTCCAGTGGATGTGTTAAATGAATTATTTACTCGCCACATTGGGGTTCCGATTGTGTATATTAATCTGTTTGCGGAAACAAAAATAAACAATACAAATTTGTGTCATACATTATCGCATTATATGAAACATGGTCAGGCTATGTTAACTGGTTACTATTTCAAAATATGAGTTAATAATAAGCAAGTTGTTATTGTTTGTAAATATTGAACAATGAATCAAATTGAAGTAATATTAATTCTTTGGTTATACGACAGTTTGCCAAAGATAAATATTTTAATACCGATATTAAAAAACTTAAATAAGATAACATAATTAATACAACATTTATCTAAATATATACACTGTTTAAAATAATTAGAAAAACACATATTTAGGTCTTAATAATATTTTTATTTTTAACAATATACAAATCTAATAACGCATAATTAAAAAACTCACAATTTGTTTAGTATCCTGCCTGTATAACGTAAAGTTGTTAAGAAGATTTGGTTTATTAATAACGTGTGTGTCTTCCATTAGCACGAATGACTACTTCACATCTTTGAGGCATGCTTTGTACGACGTCGGATGTCTTCTTGTGGTATATTTTCCCATTTTTTCGATAAGGCATTAGTTAACTGTTGAGGGGTCTGAAGTGGACACGTTTATCTAACAAATCCCAAAGATGTTTAATGAGGTTTTGATTAGTACTTAGGGGTGGCCAATCTATGGTTTGAATCCCGTAATGTTGAAGGTAGTTTATGGTTATGACCGCAATAATGAGCCTTGAGTTGTTTTGCATAAACACAACATTTGGACTTATACCATAAGCGGCTGGTATAACATGATCCTCCAGGACGAGATTGGAACTGGCACAAACTTTATTTTTTCATCAAGATTAATTTCTCCTTAATCCATCATAGACCCAAAACTATATTTTTTAGTTTCTTGTATGGTTTGTACAGAATGGCGTTCATATGGACGTTGGTATACACGTACTCGACTATCACAACGAGTTAAACGAAATTGTGACTCATTTGTGAAGAGTACTGATTTCTACTGTCAAAGTTGCTATACTCATGTTCCCGAGCAAAATGTGGTACGGAGTTAAACAATTTTTTGCACAGGTTTTTTTGTTTTCAGGTTGGCTTCTCTCAGTCTATTCTTAACTGTCTGGTCGGATATCTTCACGTTATGAGTTGTTTTGAGCTTAATTTGAAAATCTTGAGCTGTGGGTGTGCAAGGAGAATACAACTAACAACAGTCCTGAATTTGTTTTGTTTTTCTCTTAGGTCCAATGCGTTTTTATATCTTTTGGTTTCTAGGTATTGATTCTATACACGATGGATGATTATTGTTATCTTAAAATTGATATGTAAAATTTATTTTGTTTTTGCAAAATTATTTGGACAAAATGTGAATTTTTGAATTTAGCGTTATTAAACGCATATTGTTAAAAATAAAATATAAATATATAAAGACTTAAATATATGTTCCTCAAATTATTTTGAGCAATGTAAAGCAACAAAAGGTTTTTTTTTAATTTTTGGTATATTTGGTAGTATGAATTTTTGTGATGTATTTTAAACTCGATTGTTTTCCGTTTTTTATACTAAATTTGTATAAAATCGCTCAGAAAAACTAATCGTTACATGCAATTTGCACAAAAAACATTTTTTTTTATGAAATCAAAAATTACAAAAAAATGCTATTTCGTATACTAAATTTGTACAAAATTGCTTAAAAACACTAATGGTTTTATCAAATTTACCGTTTTTTATATAAAATTGCTCAGAAAGCATCGAATTTGCACAAAAAAGTTACTTTTTTATGAAATTACCAAAATTTACACAAAATTGCCATTTTGTATAAAATTGCCATTTTGTATAAAGCTCAGAAAAGCTAACTGTTAAATGAAATCTGAAATTCCTTAAAAAATATTATTTGACAATTAAAACAAATTGTGAAATTGCTTAGAAAATCTAATTATTGCAAATTGTTTTAAGTTTTGTGTTTGTGTTGTTTAAATTTGTGTTTTTGCCCACGCCTAAGTGTTTGTAAACTAATTTTTTAAAAACAAACACCTCGGCGGGTGGTTTGGCAACTTGGTTCAAGTTTTGTGCTTGTCTGGTTTTAACTGTCATTGTGTTATTGAACCAATTTTTCAACTAAGTTTAGAGTTTGTGTGGTTTTATTTATTGTACCCGCCCACTCGCCCAAGTTAGTAATAATAGTTTAACTTAACTTTAACTTAATTGTTGCACAAAATTGTTCTAAAAGAATTTTATTTTTTGCATAAAATTTGCACACTTTTTTTTTTCATAAAATTCATCAAAAATTACACAAAATCACTATTTTTTATACTAAACTCACTTTTTATCTAAAATTCTAATGACGACAACCTGCCAGAATAGGTATAAAATTAAAAAGATTAAGCTTATAGAATTATAAACAAAGAAATTTAGTTGGAAATACTAGTTTTCCTGTCGCAAGCGAAATTCGATATTTTTATCTTAAAAAATCAAAATTTAAATTTGAGAGTTTAATAGCTCTGATTTTGCCACTTTCTAAAAAAAACGACAAATTAATCATTCTAAAATTGAAGTCATATTACTACAAAATACGATCAGTTACGACAACGACAAGTTTACCTAAAAAAAATCATCAAAAAAATTGAGTTCAAAAAATGCAGTGCAATTTCATATGCTCTGTAGACGTTAAAAGTGATGTATTGACAATTTATGTTTATGTAAAAAAAAGTGCGTGATACTACCAATGACCCAAAAATGCTCAGTTTTTTTGTCAAAGAAAAAATAGTAGCACGTTCTGTACGTTTGTAATTACATCAAGCGCCAAAGAAATACTTCTTATTTCAGCAAACTACTCATAACTTTAACAGTGATTGCTTGGCAAAACATGTTACTATAATTGCTTTTTAAATGTTTACCATACTTTTTATAATTTCCTTCAGTTGAAACACTTTCTAAAACAATTTAGTACACATTTATACAATACTACAAAGGTGGCTTTCTTATAGGCTCCTGATTAGTCCTAGTTTGTACTAGTAATATCTATAAAAAGAAACATATTAAAACGTAACGTTTATTATTACTTAATAACTAAAGTGTTAATTTCAATTCTCAATATAATATTTATTAGATTTATGGAAAAATAGTGTTGTTAATGTATCTAAGTGTTATACATTGTTAAATTCAGAATAAAAAACGATTAAAAAACTAACAAATAAAAATATATGTTTTTATTCATAAAACTAATTAAAGTTAGTTGTTATTGCAAGTATACTACAAACAACTGTATACTTGTATACACCTGCCTATATATTACTTAAATACATAGTTTTTAAATTATCTAAATCGGTTGATAAATAACGGAACGTTTTTTATCTGACAGGGTGTATATATAACATATTTATTAATAAAAAAAGGAATACAGCAGTATATACATATTCTTTTTGAATCAAATAGGCCATTAACTGTGGTATTTTAGCCACATAATAATAATAAAAATAATAATAAAGCACTTAAGAAAAATTGAGTTTGTTAAAAAAAATATATGAAAAAATTCAAATTATATGGTAATTTTAATTTTAAACTTTGCAACATTCAGTTACTCTTTGAGGATTATTAAATCTTTAAAGATTTTCAAGTTATTTTGATTGTTGGCAAATTTTGTATGAAGATTACGTAATCGGAAAGGGAATAAAGTTAGTTTTTCTTATGGTAGTATTGAAAAGGATTGGTTGGCCATCTAATTTTAGTGATGGAGCGTAAAGAAGATTTCTCAGCCCCATATAAGTAATTGAGAGTAGTTTATTGGAGTTTGGGAATATTATAGAAGGCAAATAATTTTATAAATGTTGCAAATTTAGTGTTAATTTCTTTGTTTTTATAGGTGAGCGATAGGAAATATTTTGCAAGGGATATAACTTTAGATTGAAAGGAACGTGTGTGGAATTTAAAATTAAGTTCAGGATCAAAATTTACGTCTGGATATTTACATAGTAGGTATTGAGAATGCAGTTCATTCTTTTTATTTAATAGCTTTTAGCGGATATCAATTTTTTATTAGTATAATACCAACTAGAAGTTCCAGCACCAACCTATTAAAAACCTAATACATTTGTTTCAAGTTTTTTCTTTATTTATTTTACATTTCTCTATGCAAAAACTAGAGATTTCATTTTAAAACAAATTGAATTAAAATAAATAATAAAAACCCGTATAAAATAGCAAGAATGTATATCAGTCTATTATATTATTAACTAGAGAAGTGTTATTATGACACAATCATATCGCGTGTTGAAAATTAGATTTTTTTAATATAATTTGATATGCTTCACACGCTAACAATGAGACAACCAACAATCACCCGTCAGTAATAATATTTTTTTGATCATAAACGAAATTGTTATTTCTTTCTTGCAACAATCTCTCTGTGTCGTATGTGGCTGTTGCATACAGAAATAAAAGTGTGGACAAAAGTGATTGATGAAGTTTTATATGATAACAATGTGAAACGTTGTAACAAACCCCGCGAGGTTTATTACAATTTATATTTACTTCCTGCGACATAACAGTTCACTGACATGCATTCCAGCATTTTTAACTTAATGATTTACATGAAAGTAAAATATTATCTTACCAATAAATCAAAATGCTAAGCGACAAATATTAATAGGTATATTAAATCAATGTTTTTGTTTTAAAATATGTATGATGTTTAGGAATTACATTATGCATCACAACTTTTCGAATTAAATAAATAAAATCACACTTTAAATAATTTTATTTTGGTATTATAAACACTCAGTATATAGTTATTAGAAGTTTTGGCTAGTTTTCTGCATACTACATCTACGATTTTGAATTAAGAATGATTTGAATAGCTTGTCTTTCAGTTTTTAGTTATACTTTCTAAATTTGGAAAAAAATACTCAATACTAGAGAGTATGCATGTTCTATAAATATCTAAAACAAATATATGTTTGCATCTATTTTTTATTGTAAGCAGCAATTAACTTTAATATTTTAAATCATCATCAATATTTGTTTGTAATTACATGATAAATAATTTTTTTTTCAAACTTAATGTTATATTTAAGAATTACTTATAATATCACAACAACATAAAAATGTCTTTGAATTTCAACGAGTGAAACTACACTCTATAAATCTATAACATTTAAAACGAGATTTAAACAGTCTGTGAAAATTGACATTAAATATTTGCAAATGATAAGTTTTGGGAAATAATGAATTGGGAAGCTTATTCCATTTGTCGATAATCTGGTTAAAATTTTTTTTTC
The DNA here is from genome assembly GCA_963932245.1 of Tachinus rufipes. Classification (NCBI taxonomy): domain Eukaryota; kingdom Metazoa; phylum Arthropoda; class Insecta; order Coleoptera; family Staphylinidae; genus Tachinus; species Tachinus rufipes. The sequence goes on along the minus strand of OZ010750.1, from coordinate 45,690,262 downwards.
AAAGTTTTGGTCCTACATCTCTAAACTATCAGTGAATATTTATTAAAATTCTTAGCAATCTTTATATTACAAGTAAATATTTGTTTAGATGGCAATATGTTTTTTATTTTTTTAAACAATGTTTATGAAAATATTTATAAAAAATTTGCAACTTTATAATTTTGGGACAGCAATTTAAAAGTAATTTAGAAGAGATAGAGTAGTTTTATATCTTCATTCTTGGAAAGAATATTTAACACAGGGGTTTATAATATATGCAAATTGTACATGGTAAATAGAAATTTACATCTATTAAGTAATCTTAGTTTTTTACATACTTTCGTAGCTATATCAACAACATGGTTGTTACAGAAAAGATTATATGTGATTGTAACTCCTAGAAAACAAATTAAAGAAGGTATAAACATAAATTTGTTTTTTAGGATGGTACATTGGATTTTGATTTTGAAACAGTAAGAAATTGGGGTTTTAGAGTTAAAATTGACCAAGTTGGAAGTGCCTTGGTCAGATATTGTTGAAAGGTTTTGTTTATAGATGCTTCAAACTTTAACTTAGAAATTTTAAAACTTTTTGCCATATTTGTCAATATGGAACGTATAAAATATAAAGGGTGCTATCTTCTGTAGAACTATGAATAGGATATTTGGTTTTTTTAGAAGTTTTTTAATTTGAATCAATAATAGTCAGCAAAAAATCAAAATTTTGACAAACACCAGCATTTAAGATTTTTGGGTCATAGTTAAAACTATCAATTTTAGCTATATTATTTCTATTGTCAAGAAAGCTTAAATAGTTATGGACTTTTACAATAGAACTTGTTAATAAGATTAGGACACCATACCTTTTCAAATGCTTTAGAAATGTCTTAGAGTTATTGCAAGGTTTACTCTGTTTGTCTAAAGTAGAATTCCATGTGTGACAAACATATGTCAAAAAAATCTGTTGTCAAAGGTTTTGATTGAAATCTATATTGAATATTTCAGATAAAGTTGTTTTGTTTTGAAAACTTTACAATGTGGAAGTTAATATCATTTTTAAAGAATTTGGACAGTTTGGACAGTATGCATTACTGTCCATTACAAGTATTGCTCTTTAAATTACAGACCAATTGCATATTGGTTTAGAATTTGAAGAATTATATTTGTCTTTTGTTATGTATAGGTTGCAATTGTACAACAATTTTGGAATGTATCTTATTTATATAATAAAGAAAATTTTAAGGAGAATACAATTTTAAGTTTTACTTAACGTACTGGTGATTATATTTGTGATTGTTTGTGCTATACGTTTTAATTAATATTTTGTAAAATTTATGGTAAAAATTGTTCATTATTAAAATTTAACAAAAATTTATAGCCCTCTACGCATTTTTATTTGCGCAGTTTGAAGCAATATTTTAGTCTTATTTTAAATATTTTTTTTGTTTTTTTGTGCTACCTAACCTTATATTTTTTAATTCTTGGTAACTTAATCACCTTTATGTTTTAAATTTTAATTTATTATCATGACCGGTCAAGCGTGCAAATGCAAAAGTGTTTCACAATCCGGCGCAACACGTACTGGTTGTGGAATGGTTAACAGTAGCACGTACGTCATTCCAACTCAACGATTTTGAACTTCTCATGCATCTTATTGTACTATAGCAAGTATTGTTAGATGAAGTTTGGTCTACCAATAAATTGCTGTTAGATAAAGTATTATATTTTAAAGAGAAGATTAATGGTTATAGAGCAAAAAAGGATCTTTATTTGAGTTGCAACGAATATTCGGCAACTATTCGGTATTCGGCCTATTCGGCCACATATTTATTATTCGGCCGAATACGGAATACCGCAGCAGTATTCGGCCGAATACCGAATAATTTAAAATTTTCTATTTTATATTAAAAAATAAAACACAACTACTTTTTTAATAACAAAATTATAATCATTCTATAAAAATAATACAAAACATGAAAAAATATTGAACATTAAATTGGCAATTTAGAAATACATGAAATTATTCTAATCTAAATACTTAAAATTAAGAAGCGGCAAATTATGGTGTAAAAATACCAATTTTTCTGCGTTATCGGGAAGGAGTCAGTTTCTCTTCTCTTTATATACATTGCCTGCTTCTGAGAAAAGCCGTTCCGAATATACGCTGCTTCCAGATGCTGACAAAAATTTGTTTTAAAGCGTGGATCTAGAAAAGTAGCCAACAAAATGTTTTTTGCATCAGTGAGGTATGCAAATCGATGGTTCAACCCCTGTTGTAGTGCAACCCTGGCACTGTCTAATTTATGTGTGAGCTCAGCTGTTCTATCTTTATCACAGTATCGTAAAAGAGTGACTACATGCGGTATAGTTTCGGAAATACCTGAATGTCCAGAACTAGTCAATTTAGTAATTTTTTCAAATGGCTGCAGTAACATTAAAAGTTGCTCTAAGAGTTCCCATTGAGCAGCAGATAAATTTGAAATATTGCAATCTGTAAGATACAGAGAAATTGCTCGTTTTTGCTCCAGTAGCCTTGCCAGCATGTAATAGCTGGAATTCCAGCGAGTACTAACATCTTGCATTAATTTGTGCTCTGGAAGATGTAAATCTTTTTGGATTTTGTGCAGTTTTTCTTGTGCTGTACCAGAGTGGTTAAAATGCGTCACAATTCTTTTTCCTACAGTAATCATTTCTAACACTTTAGTCTGAACTTTTATAGAATCTGTAACTATTAATTGAAGTGTGTGTATAAAGCAACATACAGACTCCATTTTGGCATCACTGATTGCTTTTACTATATTACGCCCATTGTCATGAACAACAACATGTATTTTTGACAAATCGATTTCCCATAAGCTCGGTATTTCTAAAAGAGTATTTGATATATGTTGCCCAGTGCGCTGGCCTTGGAAATGCTTTATATTCAAAACAGCATGTTTTAAATTGAATTCACAATCAAGCCAGTGCGCTGTGAAACTTAAAAAACTAGCATTGTTATGCATACAAGTCCACATATCAGTAGTGACAGAAATGGCATTAGTTTCGGAAAGCAATTTATTAATTTTGGCTACTACATTAAAATATATATCTGGTATTATTTTATCTGAAAAGTAGGGCCGACTTGGTACTTTGTACCGTGGTAAAACCATTTTAATAAACCTTGTGAAACCGGTTCTCTCAATCATACTAACCGGCTCATTATCAACAGCTAACAGCTATTAAATAGTGATAGTGATACTTCTGTGCTTTTGGGTCGTTGATATCCCATTGATTAAGTTTATCGGTGCATTCAAGAAGATTCAGTTGTTTCATTTTAAGTTTACTCGTACCTTGATCCGCAGTTTCTTCTCCATTATGCTTATGGAGTTGTTTACCCTGGATATGTCGAAACTCCTCTTCGTGTTTGTGTTTCAAATGATTTATCATTTCTGACGTAGAAGCCTGCTTTCCTGTTCCGCCACGTGAAATTTTTATTTGACAATATTTACACACTAGCATTCGCGGATTTTCATCGTTGTCAAAATGAGCCCATATGGGTGATTTCTTTTTAGATGCCATTATACAATTTGCTTATACTGATTCCACAACGCGACTGAACTAGTTGAAACGTGTCCACTTGCTGGGCGCGAGCGGGGGTTACCGGCGTTTCACCTCATCTCCCTCTCTGAAACATGGCGGCTCCACTCTACGACTTGGTTGAAGATAGCCGCGCAAAAGTGAACGTTCATATAGTAAAATTTACTTTTTATTTACATTATTATTTATTACCAACCAAAAATATGCTCTAAAAAACTACTTTGCTCTATATAAATTAAAATATGTTCTATAAAAATAAAAATATGCTTTATAAAAATGAAAATATGCATTTAAAAATGTATACTCTTTTAAATCTATAGGTAAGAGTAACAATAAAATAAATCAAAATTGTTTATTTTTATTCTTAAACAAAAATAATGAACAGTTTTGATTTATTTTATTTTGTTGTGCTACCCTTTACCTATATGTAGATTTAAAAAGATATACATTTTTAAATGCTTATTTTCATATTTTATAAAGCATATTTTTATTTTTAAAAAGCATATTTTTATATTTATAGAGCAAAATAGTTTTTTTAGAGCATATTTTTGGTTTCCTTATTTATTACCTATTAAATAATATAATATAGATATAAAATATGTATATTTTTATTGTATAGTATATGTTTATCTTTATTATCTAGTGTGCCGAATATTATTTGCCGAATACCGAATATTCGTTGCAACACTAATCTTTATTCTTAAATACAAAACTTTAAATATTGTTGCCTTGTGTAGGTACACCAATTATTAATGAAGAATTTTTATTGCTTTTACCTGCAATTAATTTTTCTAATAATAATTCTTCTTCTTTTGGGTCGCAAAAAAAGAAAAATGATTACTGCTCAAACTAAACTTTAGCAGAAAGTTTAGCCTAAAACACCAACAATGTTTGGTTGTGGTCCAAGTCACGATAAGTTGCAGGCATACGTGTTTACTTCATTAATACATGTCTCAAAACTTAAGCGCGGAACTAATAAATCCGATGTTGTAAACTATACTGAATAATATTTTAGTCAACGCTGTAAATCTAGCTGTACAATAGTTTTAAATTCTCGGTTGCAGCTGATTATGTTTGGCCTATTCTTTGCAAAGACTTTTGGTCAGTTAACATTTCTGTTAAAAGATTTGTGAGTTATTGCCGTTCACAAAATGCTCTTGTGTAATCTTTAATGAATTTTTGGAGCTTGAATCCTGTCAACTGCTCAGACCCATCTTTAGGAATGATAACGGCATTTCTATCTACTACCAGAACTTTAAGGGTTTAAAAACTAAATTCAAGATTTCATTTTTGCTAGCAGTATCCGTGTCAGATTACGATGCGATTGTTCTTACTAAAACCTGTCTTTCTCCTGACATTATTTCTTAGGCTGATACTCCAAAAATCTAAACTAATTCTCCTGACATCAGTGACTCGGAACTAAATTTCATAGATTATTATTTGTTCAGGTGTAATTGATCTGCTCTAACAAGCCCTAAACAAGGCACAGGTGTTTTAATTGCTATCAAAACTCATTTCAAATTTGTATTATTTTACCTCACGTATATTAATGTTGAACATTTGTTTGTAGTTGTTAAGTTTAATCTTGTATCTTATTGTATCTTTGTTTACTACCTAATTTGACTCGTTTCTAGCAGTAAACTAATTTTATTGGGCAATTACAATCTACTTGCAGCGTCTTGGGTTAACGATTATTTAAGTAAAGGAGTAACTTGTAACGATAGGTACCTCATTTAGTTGCTAATTTGTTTGGATTTTTAAACTGCGTACAATTTCTATTCTTAATAGTGAAGGTTTGTTATTAAATTTACACTTTACCAACAATTGTAATATTTCTGTGATAAAAGCTGTAGATGTTTTGTTAAATTTAAGTCAATACTATATTGCGTACTTGTTAATTATTAAATGTAATACCTCTGATGTTTGAAATTGTAATTATGTTTTTAATGATTTTAAGCTTGCCGACTATAGTGTAATCAATAATTATGTTGATTGGACTGCATTCTTTTATAACTGTGCTGTTGATATGTGTCTTGATATATTTTACTCTGTAATCTATTATGTTATTGATTGTCTTTAAACTGTGGCGTGGAAACAAATTTCTAATTTGGTTTAGCAAAGAATTGATTTAACTTACCAAACTTGAGAAAACTGTACATAAACGTTATAAATCTTTAAAACTATTATTTTATTATAATGAATTTAAATCTATTTGTAGTACGTGCAAAAATCTTATTACCAATCGCTTCGGAGAGGCAATTATGTTTGTATTTAAGCTATTTAACACTTCGGTATTCAAGGGTGAAAATATTATAAAAATATATTATATTTTCACTCTTGAATACTACTTTGGCTTACAGTTATATAATACAAACATAATTACCTTTCCTTCATGTTGTAAAGATACTATATCTATGAGTATAGTAAACAAGCAATGTATTTTACAAACTAAAAATAAAACTCAAATTAATTTAAAAAAATTTTGAGATTAGTAAGTGAGATCACAAAAACTTTGTTAATAGTTTTCTAGGTTTTTTTTTCAGTTTATGATAACGAAACTTATCTAACTCCATTGTTTAAGTTTAAATAACGTAATTTATTTAAAATTAATATTTTTAATGCATTTGAATCTAAAGATGATTCTGTCAACACCAATTTTGGCGTTTGATTGTGTGAGCTCTTTCTCTGGGTTTTCATCATAATATAATTTTCTGGTTACTTAGTTTTTAGAAAAATCGCACGTAGTGTGTAAAAATTAATAACTTTGTCACAGCCTATTCTTGTTTCATCAGGTGTTTTTCAAAGATTTCATTGTGGACCAATTTTATTATTAATGATCTCCCAGAAAATATTACATTGTTGTAATTTTTTTAATTTTCAACTGGAATTAGATTATGTAAATACTTGGTGTTTTATTAATAAATTGTTTTTCAATGCTAATAAATGTTTTTCAATAAATTTTTATAGAGTTTTGAGTAAAATTTGATACAACTATGTAATTGACACTAAAGGACAAAGTCAAACAAATACAAGATTTTGGCGCAATTTTTAATCATAAACTTAAATTAGTTGAACTTATTAACATTATGTGTAATCGTGCTATAAAAATATTGGACCTTGTATATAGGATGTCCGCGGATTTATCACTTAGTACACTTAAACTTTTATATTGTGTTTTGGTGCGTTTGCATTTAGAGTACGCTTGGAGCCCTGCTTACAAAATTTACAGAACAAATTCAAAAGAAATTATGTCGTTTATTGTCATATAGATTGGGCATAATGTCTATAAATTATTATTACAATTGCACTGCCTGTATAATTTACCGTCGTTGGAAGGGCCGATTTGTTGTTCTTGCGTAATTTATGTATCTTAGAGATCGATTTTCCGGTGATACGTGGTACTCTTCCATTCCATATAGCACTTGCACTTTATATTTAATATTTACTGTTATTGACGTATAAAACAAGAATATTTTTTTTACAATCCACTAAATGTGCAATGTTTTTTACCATGCTTGTTTGGAGCGTGATGCAAAATACTAAACTTGCAAAACCTGTAGTTCTGAAGTGTATAGATTAAAAATTCTTTTGTATTTTTATTCTAATTTGGCAGAAAACCTTACTTGACTTTTCAATCTGCATTGAAATTTTTATTAATGTATATACATATGTTAAATTGCAAGTGTTGATGCATATTACAAATAACGCGCCAACAATTCTGTTTTTATCTGATGGCTACGTAGAAGTTAATTTGCAATTTTCTAATGATGCGTAACTTTTCAAATTAAATGTATGCAACCGTTCTAATTGTTTTGTGTTTATATTGCTGTTATAGCATATAATTATCTTTATACTATAACTATATTTTTTACTGGCTACTATTCATTCTTGACCAATTCTTTTCTCCTGCTTTACATTTTTCCCACCGTTCCGTCATTTGTTTTATTTCCTCTTATAAGTTACAGCGTTGAGTGAAGGAATATTATTAACACTCAAGGCTAATATATGTATTGTGTTTGTCGCTTCTATAAATGTATATCTCTTCCTCACATACAAGCTTGCGACTATTTGCTCTCTCTGGATCTCGGGGACAATTCCGAATTGTTTCTAAGATTTCTTGAGATGGCGCATAGTTGCTAGATTTTGTGTGAGCAGGACAGATACATTTATATTTTGCATACACAAGTCGCATAAATGTATTACTTTGCACCTTACTTCTTTTACTCAATGGTTATACGTACCTATAGACGGCATAGTGCATTATTATTTTAATAATACTGGTTACTATATGATAGTAACTAACTCTTCATTCAAATATAGATTGTAGATCTAGCATTGTACATATAAGATTTGAAATCGCATTTCGTGCAGACGTTTGTGTAATCAATATCAAGCACTCTAATACCACCTTATCATTAAACATCATCGTTTCAGAGAAGCTGCTTATTATATAATAAAGATGTCGGGTAAAATATTATTGAAGAAAAATATTTTTCTTAGTAAAATGAAATGGGTTTTTTATTATAACCAACGTGTGACTTTAATAGCAATGTTATTTATTAAGAAAATGAATTGATTATCAAATTCAATGTAAATATAGGAATAACGCAAAGTTGTAGTTTTTATTAGAATATTACAAATCAATCAAATGTAGCGGTTGGAATGCTCATAAATAGTGGAAAAAATTTTATCATTCTATTTTATAATGTTCTAAATAAAATAAAATATAGTAATAAATTATTACATTAACATTAAGATTTATGTAATTAAATTAATGTAGCTATGTTAATGACTTAATGAAATGAAGTGACTAACGTTTTACCGCCTGAACCAACAATAGCTTGGCTTGAAAGGGTTTTCGCAAGACATAGCCTGTATCGACTGTGATGAGAATTAAACCACAAATTAACCACAGCAATCTACTAATGACTAATCCGAATACACAATCCCACCATAGAACATACGACGCAATACAAATCAATCATCGAACTTCTCGACAAACTTAAATTGCATTAAAAATAACAAGTATACTTTTAAAATGTGACAATCAATTCATTTTATAATAAATAAAGATTATATTATAATAATATGATTGCATGGTTAATTGGTTTTATAACCTATGAATAATAACGTTGAATTGCGAATTTAATACGTACGTAGGCAGGCTATAAATTCTCCATTTTATTTCACTGATTACGTGCCTCATTGAATTGCGTTTCACTTAACGGCATTCCTCTTGTTTAATTGTTTTATCATTTACAGGATTCCATTACAGCATCGAAATTAAATATTAAGCTACTAGCACTTAAGATTTATCGTTATCAGTGGACATCTCAGTTAGCCAATAACGCTCCAGTTGACCATAAAACTAGAGCTGCCTGCTTAGGGTTATTAAAAGTTTTACGATACCTGTTAAAATAATGTTTTAATTATGTGCCAAGTTTATACGGCTCAGTTTATTTACATAGTATTATTTTACTCTACTTTAAATTACGAATAGTTTGATTTAATCTGGTAATAGATTATCGATATTAAAGTTGTAATAGTAATAAGCAGCTTTAGTTTGTATAATGTTGTTATATTATTATATTTGTATTCAATTATGTTAATTAATTAGTTGATTTTAATCTTTTTAATTAACGCATATATTCTAATTAAACTATGACACAAAGTGTTATGATTAGACATTTTGTCATTTAAGTCAACATCTCATTTTTATTCTATCGCAATAACATGTTTTTAAAACAGTTTATCGAATTAATATAATATTATGATATGTTATTTAAAATGTCAAAATTTGATCTATAGCTTTGTTATATTTTAGATTTCATATGTCCTCAAACTTCTGCCTTGCAGTGAGTACTTTTGAAAATGTGTTATTCTATTTTAAACTGAGATCATGCTTATGTTGAAACTATGTATCAGGTAATAATGATACATATTATGTTAAATTCTTAATTTATATTTAATATGGTATTTTGGTGCATATAGAGTTAACAAACTTGTTTTTAGATTTGATTGCTTTATTTAAGTTTATTACTAGTCGTATTAATAACATTTTTTTATTAAGAATTTTTAATTTCATACTACATCAACTTTAATTCTTTATTAGTTAGTATGATTTTTGTGCAATGAAAAGATTTTTGTTTTAATAATTATGTTGTAATTTATATAGAAAGTACAAATTTTACATAAACTATATTTACATAAAAGTTTAGAACGATCGAATACGTTGGCAATGTCTGTAATTAAGCAATAATTTGAAGTGAATATTTAGCAACAAGGGCGGCAATATTAGCTCTTTCCACGCTACCTTATACCAAAATAATTATGACACAGGTTGTTTTGCTAATGTGCTATTAAAATAAAATGTAGTGTTTCATTCACAAGTCACAATTGTTCAATTAATCTATATTAGAAGTGACAGAGTAAGTTAGATGCTTAAGTACTTGGCTCTCATGCTGAGGATAATAAGATCAAATCCCATTTTGTCATAAATTTGTGGATTTGTTTACAGTTATAGCCATATGTCTTTAATCATCTTGCCTTATTTTAACTTTCATGTTCGGAAGGGCATCGGCCAGGAAGAACCAGGCCGATAAAGTCAATAAAATATAAAAACGCATGTTTCATTTTGTATGAGATGTATGTAAAATAAATTAATATTTTTATCAACCTCGTTGTATGACTAAAGAAAGCATCGCATGCTTATTATATTATAATATACAGACAAATTCCATTTTTTTTTTGTAAATTTTTGTAAAACTTTATATTTTGTATTAATTTTTAGCGCTAAAGAAAAGAATTATTTTATTCTCAAAACGCCGACTCTCTTAAATTGTAATTTTATAAATGTCTAAATTGCCAGTTTTTGGTTTTTATTTTAAATTTATAAACAGAAAACAAACAAAACATAAGTTATTTTTTTACAAAGATTTAATGTTTAGTCCGGTAATGCTATCTCCGTCTTTCAATACTAACGTTCTATTGTCTTTCTTCTTCTTCTTCTTCTTGGTGTGTCGTCTCCAACGAATACTATCATAACAATTTGAACTGCGTCGGTTCCGATGCTTGCGCATAGGATTTCTCCTTGCAAGCATTGAGTGTGCTCCTGAGTGAAGCAGGAGTGTGCTGACGAGGGCAACCTTTATAACTGGCGGTGTGCGGCTTACTGCACGCGGCACTTGTAGCTACATGCCCGGATTCTTTGTTGGAGGTGCATGCGGAGCTTGGATGAGCTCCGGCGCATTTGGCGCACAATTAGTAGCGTTGGCAATAGTGACATTGTGCAATTAGTACGGTCTTCTGCTTGTGCTGAGTAGGATTGTACCCCACGTTTACTGCGCTGTCGATTATTATTTTTAGTGATTTGAAAGTTGCCAACAGGATTTGTCCCGAATAGTGATGGGCGGAGGGTGGCGTGTGTCTTCTGTTGATGCTGGCGGATTTGCTAGGCTTGAGGGAGGACTTAGGGTGCTGGTAGTCGGACCAGAGCTGGTTGACTGTGCTTTAGGTGTTGGCTGGGTCGGGGATTTAGGCTCTAGTGGCGCTAAAGGCATTTGATGAGTGATGAGTTGGCTGATGGCCTATTTGAGCAAGAATTAGAGGATTCACCCGTTTTCTTTCTTAACTTTTTTAATTTCTTTTTGCCACTAGGGGCGGGGTTTTGTGGTGGATTGGTAACATTGCTGTTTTGGTGGCATTTTTTCCTTGAAGGATGCGTTGTCGTACTCTGCTGAACCGGCGGTAGGTCTCTTGAGGAAGGCATGGTCTTCAAGCTGTCATGGCCTGTTTTAGCTAGGGTAGTACGTTTTTGGTGGACGTCAACTCTTTTGGCTTTTTACCAGAGTAACAATATTTTTTTTTTTGGTTTGGATCTTGGTAGATTGAAGTTCCATTAGTTCTGCAGACTTCTTTATTTGATTGCGCACCGTCGACCTTGGTGGGCTTCATCCTGGAAGAGGTTTGAATTAATTAGTTAAATTAATAATTAATGTTTATGTGATAATTGATTGAGCTAAATCAATCATCTGTGACGAGAATGAAATTGTTTATAATTCTGTTTAGATAGATTTAAACAATTTCTGATAATCTTTTGTTTTTTAATAATTGCCTATTTTGTCTGAAGTGAGTTCAGGTACTTTTGCTTTAATTTATTAATAGAGAATGGTGCAAATTTTATGAATTGTCGGAATATAAACAATTAACATAAAATTTAAAATAATTTAATAAATGTTTTATTTTTGCTATGTTCATTAAATAGCAGTATTAAGCGTTAATTTTACATGTAGTCACATTAGTTTAAATTAAATATTATTGTTGAAGCCCTAAAATTTAAATTTTAACCCTATAAAGCTGACTGTACTAGTAGAAATTGTTTTAATTTAAAAGTTTATCATGGTATTTTAACTGTAGAAAGCTATTAAATTATACATATATATTGTGATATGCTTATTTTGTTACCTGAAGTAGCTAGAGATAATTAACTTAAAGATATTTTATGAGTTTTTAACATAATGCATCATTTTAACTTAACTCAGCCAAAAGCTATAAAAATGCACTCTTTATTATTAAATGGAGTTTGTAACTAGTTAAATTGTACCTTACGGACATATTACTACTTAGCATAAGAGACCAAAATCTTTTATGAACTAGTTGCATGTTTGAAATAAAAATTGAATCACATCAACATAATAACTAAATGAAATAATTTTATTTTCTGTATAAATCTTAACAATTACATTATAATAACTGTAATTTTATTATCAAATATACATTCAAAATGTAATTATTTCTGAAGTTATGCATGTAAGAGGTTTTACTGCATCACTACATTACTTCCAAGTTGTTTATTCAGACGAATTGGAAGATATTCTCGTGCACTCTGCAATAGAAAGCGCACTAAATGCATTGCATGAGGACAGATTTAAAGGGGTAACGTACGGCGAAGAGCGTTCTAAGGTTATCAAAAGGAAATGTTCTGTCCTATTTGAGTCCTGACAACTAAAGCAATTCAAAACACAACGAGAGGGATGTCTATTGTCTGCAATCAAAGCTAGTTAGTGGTGTCCGTGGTTGGTATACTAAATTAAAAAATAATTATACAAAACTAAATCATTCCACTATTTGATTTCAAAATTTACCTACCACCGTGTAGTTCTCTACGGACTTTAGCTAACAATTAAATTACAAAGTCTCATAGAGAGAGGGAGATCATTAATAGGATCAGACTTGTATGGGAATTGAACAAACTTTTAATCTTATTAGTTTTGAAGTCGCGCTTGGCTGCCAGTTTAGGCTTATGCCCCATCTGGACCCGCAAAACCGAACGGTCTTATAACAAAACAATCATGATTCTGGTTTACTTCTAAGAAATAATATGTTACCATTCTATCGACCACTGTTGCAAAGTACAATTGTTATTTCGGTAAACTTGATATTGTAAAACGATTTTTATATATATATATATATATATATTGTAACTTATATACTTAATTAATGTAGTTTATATTTTTTGGTTGAAATATGTAACTTATATTAGATATTTGTTGTTTTATTTTATACAATTCAAGATTTAATTTAAAATATATTGTAGTAATTTAATTTGTATTCTACTATTTTTATTATGTAAATTTGTACGTGTTTCTTTAGCACCGAAGAAGGAGACTAATAGACTCCGAAACGTATGCAATTAAAATGATTGAATAAATTTATTTAAACTCCAAGAATTACGGTCCTCATTGCCACTTTAACCTTTTATACACATTAATTTAATTTAAAGTTTTTACTTTTGATAATTATCTATAAATTTACTTTTATATCATTCTTACATATGTACTTGCTTTTTATAGTATGAAAATTACGTTAGGCAAAACACTTAAAATTATGTTGGAAAAGTAATAATATAATATACTTGTATGCTTTGTTTGAGTTTTTTATTTTTGATTAATTTTTAACAAAATATTGCATGTTTTAACTGTGTTTGACTGGATTTTGGTTTTTTCTTACAAAATTTGAATATTTTATGACCTGATTTTTATTTTTGACATTTTATAAATAGAACTTTACACTTTTTAACAATTTATGGCTTGATTTTGGTGTTTTTTAACAGTATTGTTTTATGTTTTAATGCTGCATTTTGCTAATTTTTAGTAGAATTTTATATTTTACAACAGTTTATTGATTGGGTTTTGGTTCATTTTTTGTCAATATTTTGTTTTGTAAAGCCGTTTCTTATTAAAAATGATTTTTCTAATCAATATTTTGATATTTCATGATCATGACGTTTTATGATTTTTTTTAACTGTTCATAGCCTGATTTTAGTGCATTCTGAGAACATTGAAATTTTATGATTAGATTTTACTATTCTTTATACGATTTACAATAGAAATTTTAAACTTTTTTAACAGTTTATGGCCAGGTTTTGGTGTTTCTAAACATTATTTCACCATGACCGAATTTTGTTATATTTGACTTTTTATAAATAGGATTTTACATTTTCAACTGTTTTATGGACGAATTTTGGTGTTTTGTGACATTATTTGGATTTGGTGCTTTCTGACAATGTTTACATGTTTCAAAGCTGAATTTTGTTCTTTATTACAATTTATAAAATGAGTTTTGCATGTTTTCGGCCGGGTTTTGATTCATTTTAAAAATATTTTAATATTTTATGGCCAAATTTTGTTATTTTGATGAATGACAAAATTGTTAACGTTTTATTGCAACATATTTTGCGGTGAGGCCCAAAAGTCCTAGTTACGCCACTCACGAAATTTTGAGCAGAACTATGCTGTCATTTCCAACTACTTATTTGTGTGAAGCAGGATTTTTAGAACTCTCAGCTGGCATGCAGTGTACATTTTCTATAAACTTAACTCTTTGTAGAAGTCCTCTTTGCTCAAAAATACAACATCAGAGCAGTCACTTCTTAATGATGCTGTGATGCTGATGATTATTAAAATATTTATACCCTACTTACAGGTAAGGTCACGGGTTTTAAGAAAATTTGTAGTTTGGTTCGCCAGTAAAATAGGATAAGAACCTCTACAGTAGAACGTTGTAAGTTTTTTGTTCCAGAAATGAATTTTAGATTTCTTGGTTATCTAAATATGGAAAAAGTGAGAACTTGAGTATTCTTGGAAATAATGTTGCATCTCTAAGTTTATTGTGTTGCTACAGACTTTAACCAACCAATATAAAAAACGCTTTGTTACATTTGCTTGCATAGTCTACAAAAAATATGAAATACAGAAGATTTTATTATTAGATATAAATCCTTATTTATTATCGGAAGAACTATTAAGTCAATCAAAAATAAATGTGGAGATAGATTAAATCATTGAACGTCACCGGCATTTTTGATTTTGGGATAGATATTTACATTCAAGTTTTTTTTATCCATTTTAAAATGTTGGTACTGCTATTTATTTTATAGGTAAATGTGTTTGGAGCTTGGCACAATTATTGTTTATTTTGTTTTTCAATTATATTTTTAATTGTTTTGTGTAAATTTTTACAAATCGGAAATTACGTTTTCAATCATAATCTAAATATAAACTACTAGAAAAGTCATAAGTCTACTCACATAAAACCGACATCAAATACTTTAATAGATAATATAAAATTACAGCAAAGTTTGTTTGAATATCAAATTTTTTAACAAATTTACTATATATTGCTTCTAGGCAACTGAACAAATTATATTTTAGAAAAAATAATTATAAATTATTACGAGATTGCTTAAGTTGGCTGCTTTAAAAATACTTTAAATTTTTTATCTATTTTTTTACTAGTTATATCAGTGATTTATTTTATAATGTTGCCAATTTAACTATAAAGTATAATTATAACTACATTATTAGTACAATATAATTATAGTTCTACCCTTGCAAGAACATTCTCACTTATTTATTCAGTTCGTAACTAAAATAAGCGCACAAAACTAAATTTAACAGTCTCTCTTATCGGCGGTTATTTACATTGTATGTTATTGAGCTATAAAATCAGTTATCTCACATTAAGGGAAGGGATACATAATGTTTCTTGTATTAAGATAAGAATCTATAATATCCGGAACAACCATAAATCGTTTGGCCGAGTACACAAAAAAAAGATCATAAAAGAGGAACATTCGGCAGCGCAGTTGTTTAGATAATTGATGTGTTGATTTGAATGACGTACGTGTCAGCTGATATTGAGTGTAGGATTTTTCCCCGGTGCCATATGTTGAAAGTTGAGAACGTGGGCTGTATCATGCTGATTTATGTTTTTTTTTCTGCAATTTCGTGTTTGGAATAAAATTATTGTAGATGAGCTTTGTGGATTACGGTATTTGACATTCAGAAGCCGTAATGGATTAATTGATAAAGACATTTATTATTGAGTTACATTCATATTTGATTAGGATTGCTGTGTGTGCAATAAAGTATTGTAATATTTATGAAATTTGGCAGGTACAATTATCTGTATCACCCCTTTGTGAGAAAATTGAATAAAGTAGGCTTTTGTAAAATTATTTTTGTTCTAGACAAATTCTTATTATGTGAGCAATATCGTTATCGTTGAAATATACGTTTTGCGTGCTTGAAATTAGGTTGTAAAGCTTAACTTGTGTTTGATGTCTGCGAAAAGAAGTGAAATGTAATTTGGCAAACTCAAGGAGCACAGCTGTGACCAGGGTTTTACAGAATGTATAATGTAATTAGCTATCTATTAGATAATAACACAGTAATTATTTTCATAGGTGGTGAAATAAAATGATTTGAAGTATCCGGCAATCGATACCTTGGCGCACATCTAAGCTAGGAGATTATAGATGCAGGACACAGCACAACCGCCCACTAAGTCACCCACATTCGCCCAAAGGAAGCACACAAAAATATAACCTTTTTACAACACGCAAATGTGTTATAAACTTCACTGAGATTAACACAATAGAATATCCTACATAAAAGTTTATTTAAGCAGCCACCACACAACACTAGAGACAATAACAACGACCATATTTCTACGCTTAAAGCTTTATGTTTTAAATAAATAAAACACAATTTTGTATGTCTTTAACATATAAATGATAATTGCATTTTATATTTTTCGACAAAATGGGCTCGAATAGCTGAAATGGCTTGAAATTTACATTAATAAATGATACTATTTTTCACGTATTTTGGTTCAATTAATTGAAGTGGAAAATAGATACTAGCGAGTTGTAAACATTGCTTTTTCTACTATAAGAGCCGTCTTACACGATGCTTATTTTAATATTAAATTAAATATTAAATGATGCGCGCGCTACTTTACAATAAGAATTTAGAATTTTTCTTAAGTCGCTGTATTACACGAAAGTTTATAAAATAAGTACGTGAACATGCGCATTGAATTAACCTTTCAATGACAGTGAAGTGTCAAATATCTGAAATAACCTCTTAATAATTTAGTTAACGCACTATTTCTAGCATGCTTATTTTTATAATCGACGTTCTTCACTGCGCATAAGCACGTGTGTGTTTTATACATGTCAATTAGCAATTGAACCTGTACTTTTGACCATTAGCTTAGAATTAGATTATTAAAAGTAAATAAAAGTAATTAAAAAAAATGTAGGATTATAAATTTTTATCATATAGTTTGTTATAATTTTTTTTTTTTAATTTAATTTAATTTATATAACCTTCCGTCTTTGGAGTGGTCTCTCACTCTGCACAGATTTAATTTTTTTAATATCTTTAAATTCTGAAACTTTATTAGATATAACATTTTTTTGCAATTATTAAATATTTTACAAATTAATACACATGTTCTTACATTTTGAACTAAATTAATCTTTAAGATTAGTGTATTCTTGATTTATATTTGATGTAATTTTATATTCTAAGAAAACCGAAAATTCCAGGCAGTTTTGAGATTCTAATTAGTGTTTAATCTTGTACCTGAGGGTTTATATTTTTATTTAAAATGATAAAATGTTTTGTTTATTTTTATAAATTTTACCCATATCAATACCAATTTTATATTTTTTACAAAACCGCGGAAAAAACACTCTTTAGTCCGTTGCCAGTGACTGTGTAGCAAGGATCAAGTGCCAGTGACGAAAGATTAAATAATAATTTTAATTTTAAAATTTATGTAATAATATTAAAATTAGTATAATAATAGGTTAAGTAAAGGAATTCCGCAAATATATTTCTGTAGACATAATTAGGCACTTGCTAATAATGTAATAACAAATAAAATTAACAAATCAACAGAAAGGAACAAAACATATTAACAAAACAAATCGATAGATAAAACCAAACAAGCAAAAGTAACGAATGTAAATATATCGATACGTGCTCTTTTCATGATTTTCATTTGATTTCTTTTGATGATTTAATATTAAATTTAATATTAAAATAAGCATCGTGTCTAATACTTGCGACGTATTCAAAATCTAAAATTAATTATTAAATGTTACCATATTACATATGTATAGATTATTTGCAATTTTTTTTGGAAAGTTTCATGCTTAAGCTTACTTAAAAAAAATAAACATTGAGTTAAAGTTTTTAAACAGTATTTTTCAAACTTTTTAACTATAAAGATTATCAGCTTTCAGTTGTTATATTTTTTTGGTAACTGTAAGGAATAAATATTTCTAGAACTAAATCATAAAATTCTTTATTCATGCACGAGATTATGTTATAATAGTTTAATTTAAGTTTTAAGTTTTAAGCTTCATATATCTGTAATAAAATTGTATATAGTAACCCGGAAATGATATGGTAAAAAAATCTTGCGGATAACAGATAAGCAATATTAGCAATAAAGAAGCTTGAAATTACATATGAGGTAATATGTCATAAAACTTTGATTTTGGCAGTTTAATAAAATAAACCTTAATGTTGATGATCTGGTGTGCGAAGTATATGTATATATGTTACAGTTTTTAAGTTATATATTTGAAATGGTAGTGACGGAACTTCTCTCCATATAATTTCTCTTCATATAATATTGTTGCTCATTCTTATCTATCCAGATTTGCCGGTATATTTTTAATATGTTGGCTTTAATCTGAGTAAGATTGAAAATAAATCTTCTTGTACTGTATTTAATGAACCTGCTGCTGAAGCTGTTTACAATCCGGTTTGACGGACCAAAATATTTGCCTTTATTTTTCTGGCTGATGAAAATGTAGAAGTTCTTTTTCTTACTAAAATGATATTTTACACAAAATATGTTTCTGATATTAAATTGATTATTATTGTTTTATTTATTTATGTCGCTTAGCAACAACTTAACAAAATTGTTTTACAATTTCACGGCCATATTGTAAATATAAATTAAATGTTTAATATAACGTGGTATGTCATTAACACTAATCTATTTTATTACTTGGATTGTAGAAGATCCGAACAGGTGTGAAATGAGATAGATGGTTTCCTAAAACATAACTAAACAAAAACTTGTGTTTTATCTACCAGTGTTGATTCAGAAGTCACCTAATAAGCCATTGGTCCCATCAACCTCTTTCAAAGAAATTGTAAGATAGTGCTCAAGTGTCGTGGAAATGTATTTATCTTCTTACTAGATTTAAATCTGCTAGTTGCTAGCACTTCACACAGTAAATCTTTTTAATAAAAATAGTTTTACTAATGCATATTTGTATTCTTGAGTATGCCTTTTCAAAACAAACAAAAAATTGTTGCAATAATAAAATCATCACGCAATATCTTAAGATCTTGTGTTTGTATCAATGTTAAGAAAACCAATATTATTACCATATTACTAATTTATTATTGTATTCAAAAGCCGATTTTTTAGTAAATAGTACACTTGAACTATACTTATAACTTAGATTGATTACATTTAGTAATATGTACATAAAAGCGTTTGTTACTATAATGTTTGTTGATAAACTTTGTTATCATCACAGGAGTAACAAGGTTAAAAGCTCAGTTTGCCCATTAACATGTTAAATGTTTGTTTGCTTTTCTTTATTGTGAAGAAGAAATTTACAATATATGCTTTAAGTAAAGAGGGGTTTCAATGGTGTCTCTAAGGAAGTTTTTGTATTATAATGGTGGGCTATCTCTTGGAATCTTTTTGAACTGTCACTTTATTTTTAATGTCATGATATTTGATATCTGATGTATGACAGTTCTTTAGTATACAACACCCGGTTAACGAAATGGCACACTATACGCTCGATGAACGTTGGGAAATGTTAAAAATTTACTTTGAATGTAATTCGTGTATTGCAGAATCAGTGTGAAAATTGCGTACAAAATTCGGTCGCGAATATGCACCAAATGCAAGTGTTTTGAAGAAATGTGTGCACAAAGTTTGTGAAACTGGTATGCTGGTGAACCGTACTAAAGTTCCACACGCTTGTCCGGTTTGTACACCCGAGAATATTGCTGCTGTGGCCCGTAGTGTGCAAGCCAACCCGAGAACATCGACTCGTCATTGTTCTCAGCAATTGAACATTAGTCGCACTACCTTAAGGCATATTTTGCATAAAGACATCTGTTTATTTGCCTATAAAGTCCAAGTAACACAGAAATTGTAGAGAGTTGAACATACACTTTGATACAACTTTGCTAATTGGGCCTTAGAGCAGCTGGAAGCCGATGGTGAATTTTGGCGAAAAATTATCTTTATTGATGAAGCGGGGGCAAAACTGCAGGATTGGGCTTCGGAAATGCCACACGTGATTGTTGAGCAGCCAATGCATTCCGAACGAGTTACTGTATGATGCGGGTTATGGACCGGCGGCATCATCGGCCCATTTTTCTTTAAATCTGGAGAAACGGTCAACGGAAACCGCTATAGGACTATGATAGCAAACTTTTTTTGGGAGCAAATTGCTGGTTTGGATGTGGGCAACATCTGGTTCTAACAAGATGGGGCGTCATGCCACACTAGCAACGAAACTATCTTATTGCGGCCAAAGTTTAAAAATCGTGTAATCAGCCGTCGTGGAGATGTGAATTGGCCAGCAAAGAGCTGCAATTTGACGCCCATGGATTTTTATCTCTGGGGTGCCGTTAAAGAACGTTGTTATACCAACGATCTAGCAACGATTGACGATCAATATCAAAATGCTATTGCTGAGATAGAACCGCAGACGTTGGAAAAAGTTCTGAAAAATTGGGTCAAGAGAATAGACTATTGTAAGGCCAACCGTGGCAGCCATTTGGCTGATGTAATATTCCATGTATAACCAGATACTTTTGGATACAAAATAAATTTGGGATCATGAAATTTTATCTAGCCGTTTGTGTTTTATTAACATTTTAAAAAGATTTCTTGTGATGGCTAATCCTTTACAGTTTAGTATGCTATAATGTTCTTGCTTTTCTGGTTTAAAATGTCAATAAGATATGTTATGTTTATGCTATTACCGGGGAAAGTGAACTATATAGCCATAACAACTGCTGCTTAGCTAGGATTGAAACACTTTTGGCAATGTTGCCGATACTTGCAACGCTGTTTCTCTAAACAAACAAAGTATTTTTAATAATGATATATTTATGGACAGTTTTACTAAAAGCCAAAAAAAAAAATAATTTTTTTTTTTCAAATTATAGTAAACAAAAAATTCAAAAATAAAAAACTGTGTAAAATAAGTTTATTGGTAATAATTCCCATTTTTTGTTACTCGCTTTTGGCTAGTTACCAAACTTGCAAACTGATGTTATAAAACTTATGATTACACACTTGATACATAAATAACTATTATGCAGTATTATTCATTATTTGCTAGTTATTTGAAAATTAGATTTTTTATTTGATTAGTTAGAATTGTCCAACTGTAATACTTACAGTTATTTTGGACGTACAATTGTTTTTTGTTTATTTACATTCTAGTTTCTACTTATTGTTGGTTATTATATCTGTGGAAAAGGCGAATTCGGAAATAGATATATAATTATTATAATTATTATTATCTATGGACACACTGTATGTGTATATATATATATATATATATATATAGTCTTGAGTCAACACACTCATAAATAAATATATTTAACCATATATTTCGCATTTACGTGACATTTTCTATGTCGGACACTTTAAATGTATACTATAATCATATTTATCGATCGTAGTTCGATAGTTTATGAGGAATTGTATTTTTATATAAACAATTTTCTAGTCCGGCAATATTTCGCTATCGGGGTAGTAACCTACAATGACATAACGTTTTATAGGCGCTTTATATGCGGCAGCTCGAGACTCGGAACCATTCACTTTAAATTAAAATGAAATTTTTTTGGCAGGCAATTTTACTATACTTTTTACTATAAAATTTTAATTAAAACGATTTATTCATTATTTAATATTATTAATAGAACAATGATATTAAGTTGAATAATTAATATAGAGCACAAATGGTCCATGAATTATACTTATGTAACCATTAATAATAAATCACATGAGAAACAATTTAATTTAATTATCAAATGCTGTAGCGTTCAATAATAATTTAGAACGTTATAATATCTTAATTCCTTTCAAAGATTAGTATTTTTATAGCAATAACGAATAAATTATGCATACATCTTATATTTAAATCACTAGATTACATTATTATACTTGAACAGAACTTTATCTTATTGTTTGCGAATATATTTACCAAAAGTGATAATAGAACTCTTGGATTTTAAACTTTTATCTATGACGAACAAACAGTTTGTTTGTTTTGTGGTTGAGTAAGATTTAGATTTAATTATTTATAGCAATTAATTAACACTTTATAGGCTTGAACAAAAATAGTTATTATGATGCAGATTAAACCATACCATTACCATACAATAATATAATAAGTTAATTGTGATATGACCAAGACGGTTTTGGTTTTTTATTACAAAGAAAATTAAAATTCATTTATATTATGCAAATTGGGTTAAAAACCAATTACGCTGACGGAGTTTCAAAACGGATTAAGCATTTATTATTTGTACTTCCAGTTAATATTTATTAGAATATTGCATAATATTTTGTAATCAAAAATTTATAAAGATATGTAAAAATTGCATTTAATGTTCATTAAAACTAGGTTCTAAGATCTAACGCAGATTTAAGATCTATATATATTAATTTTTATATTTTGTTAGCGGTAAGGAATTATTTAGAAGCGATTTCATTGTCACTCTTCAATGATAATTAGTTTAATAATTAGGTAAGTAGGTCACGTGGTAAAATAAATAAAATTGTTTGTACAATACAATATTACAGTTAGTGTAACAAATTTGAATACTTCCAGTAAAAAACAGATGATAATTTTGACAGACTTATTTATTGTCCACTAAACAAAATTGTTTTTGTTAATTTACTCTTTACTCTGTTCGATTTTTTATGCTGTTATAATACTATATAATATGTGTTGCTTTTATTTTTGCTTCAAATGAATTGATTATTAGTTATTATTCAAATAATCACTGAAATATGCAATATTTATTGACTGATGATTATGATTTAAAAAAAAAAATTGTGTCAATTAAAATAACTTGATGTTGCGATTTAAAACAAGTCTAATTTTTTATCTTATGCCCAACATTATTTATATTAAATTAATCAATAAAAACATAACGACAAACAATAATTAATAACATGAAAATATAAACTAATGTTTAATCGCATCAAAGTTATCTTATAATTGATTTAATTAACAGCAAAATAAATATGTACTTACAAGTGAAATGATACATCAGACTCATCGTTCTACACAATTATATGCACAGCATGATTGCACCATGATTAAAAATTATAAAGTTAAACGGCTAGATAAATAAAATAATACTTCTAAATATTTTTAGAGTTGCTTTGTTTGTATGTTGTATATTGCAATAAAAAGTTTGTCTTTTATGTATATGTTTTATCAATCTTTTGTTTCTGTCAAAATGCTGACAGTTTATGCGATATATGTAAGTGCATTCACAATAACCCAATCTCTAAACTGATTCAATTAAGCACATGCAATTCACTTTGTATATTTAAATCCACATTTTCATCATTTAGTTGTTTTATTTTACACAATAATGTAACAGTACACATAAGCAGACTACCTATGGGGTTTTTGTCTAGATTTGGTCTATATACTGACGTAAAATGTATTACAAGACTGGGCATCGTATTTATACCAATAGACTCAACCAATTATTCCATGTGATGACAGGATTTTATGGTATGGTGAAAAAATTGTTTTTAGAACCCCATGCTGATGCATTTTAATAATAAATTAAATTTTTTTTAGCTTGATAGTTGAATTTTGAAAGTCAAATTAAGAAGAAATTTATATCTCTCATTTGTTATGATTCTAGTTAATTTAAATTTGATTTAGATACATATTAAAACAAAATATTGTTAAATGTATAAGCATTCACAACTTTAAATACAAATATAACGTATAATATAGAATTGTATAATCATTTTAACAATTTTATTAAATACAACCAGCTCTGTAACAAAAATGCACCCTGCATATTAAGTAAGAGCCAATCTTTACATTTCAAATAAGCGCACACAACAGATTATAATTGGGGCAACCACGTACGATATGGAACGCTTTATTTAATGCTTTGTAACATAATTAAAAATATCTCGATATATTAAATGCATAAATTGTCCTTCCTAGCGATGTAACGAATATTAGGTCCGCATGTGGTAGAATAGTTTAGAGCTATGTGCGTACTTTCTTAAAATCTAATTCAGTTAATAAATTAATTTAAAAATGTACATTTTAAAAAGCATGTTAAATCTAACTGTTTGGGTTAAAATGATCTCAAGAAATAGATTTTAATTTATATTTGTATTAAAATTTAACATAATTTAGAATATGAATTATTACAGGTTTAATTCTTAGTTGCGACTTGATTGCCAATATCCCATTTAATTATAAAGTGTAGTTTTGTTACCCATTAAATTTGCTAAATTGTTTTGATATAGAACAAATATTTGACATACTTAGTTAATTATAGTAGTAAATTTTGTTGAAATGATTCATTTTGCATTTTATGTAAGGGAGATTATATAAGTCATTATATTATTAATAAATCCTTTTATTTGTCGTTTACTTTTTAGTAGAATTTTCTCACATTTTGTGCTTACAAATATTAATTTTTTTAATTCCTCCAGCACAATATGCTGGTGTTTTTTTGTTTAAATTTTTCTTGTTTTTTTTCATTCCTATTTTTCTGATTTGTACAATATTATACTCCTAACTAAACTATCAAACATAAGCCCTGAACACCTTACATTTTCACAGATTTTCTTTAACCACACTATCAAATGCCGCCTTTAGGTTCAAGAATAAAGCATATATTTTTTGTTTTTTTTGCTATTTTTTTTAATTATACGCTGAAGAGTATATACGTTATCCGTAGTACCTCTTCTCTTTTTTAACCCGGCCTGCTCGTCTGAAATGATCTCATTTATACCCATTTTTTTTTTTTTTTATTTTTACTTGATCTTTCCTTTTATTTTTGTGTATTGGGCATACAAGACCTCTCTCTTGACTCGGAAACTTTTTTTCTTTTCATACTTCATTTATTAACTTACTCAATATCTCAATCAACTTTTACCATACAACCATGTTTCATTTTGTATTCCATTTATTACTTCCTTTAATTTAAAAAAAATATTGTTTTTTAAAATTTCCTCCGCTTGCTGGATTGCTCTTGTTTGCCTGTTTTTTATTTCTATTTTTTTTCTTTTTCAAACAAATATGAAAAGTGTTTCTTCTACATCTTTATCGGTATTATTAATATCTCCTTGTTTTCTTTCTATTTTTTTGTTGATGCATTTTTATGTTTCTGCCATGGATATATATATACAGCGGCCATTTTGAGTTTGACTTAGTAATACGAAACAATTATTATAAACATTTTAATCATACATTGTATGTTATTATCAATAAAAGAAAACAGTTTAAATAATTTGGATAAAAATTGGTTAATTTGATCTAAATTAATATCTTTTAAATGGACATACTAACTTAATCCAAATTTTTGGTCCGTTTAGAAGATATTAATTGTTTATCACAAACGCAATTTTGGTCTTAACTTCTGATCCAATTAACCAATTGTTGATCGGAACTTTTTAATAGTTACTTTATAATGTTTTTAGTCTACAATGCAAGTTTAAAATGTTTTAAAAACTAAAACGATATAATGTAAACTGTTTTTAATACATGTTTAGTATTATCAAGTCCTTACAAAATGGCCGCCGTAATATAATTTGCGTCACAGTATATCCATGGCTTCTACTTCTGCTTTTGTTTTTTTTTTTATAAATTTACTTTTAGTTTTTTTTAAACTGCTTTTTGTGTCTGTTCTTTTAGATATACCTCTTTTATTCTAGCTTTTTTTGAGTATATTTGCTGTTTCATCGTTTGCTTTTTTCATGTTTTTTTTGTTTTTTGATATGCTTTTTTGCTACCGTTTTATATTTTACATTTTTTGATATTGTTTTTTTTTTAGTTTTTTACATTTACGTCTTTTATCTTGTGATATCCATTGATTGTACTGTTGCGCTTGTTTCCTTATTACTTGCTTAGGACAAGATTGATCTAAGCTGCTTAATATAATGTTAATAAAATATTCGAATGCATTCTCTAAATTATTGCATTGGTAAAGTCTGTGCCAATTAGCTATACTAACTAAATGAAATCATTCTTAAGATTAAAATCAGAATATATTTTGGTTGAAAACACTTTAAATAGAGGTATTTCAGATTTGATCCGCTACAACAGGATCTACAACTTAACAGCTTAACTTTTACCACTTAGGTTAGTACATACTTAGTGAATACAACTTGAAGATGTAGTGCTTAGTACTTTTGTAAAAAGTCAAGTAGGCTGATTATAAAGTAGACTAAGTTAAAAAAACAAATATATATCAAAGTTTTTTTTGAGTAGATTACTTTAATTAATCCATTTAAATTTTATTTTTATATTTAAATTGCCTCATATTAAAATATTGTTTTGTTTTGTACAAAGACGATTTAAAACATAACACAACTTTTTGTTAAAAAAATCTACATCGCCAGTCTGTGAACTGCAGACAGGAATAACATTTAGTTTAAAATTTGCTATTGAAATAATACAAAATGCTTTTCTATTGAAAAATTAAATAAAAATGTTATTTTATCAAATTTTAACTGTTTTTTTTACATTGATTGCAATTACCGTCTATATAATATTTACGCGAAAAGTAGTCTGCAAATTTAAATTCCGGCAAGATAAAATGTTGTAGCTCATTTAATATAGCAAAATGCTTTGTATCAATGTTTTCACCAGCTTCAAAAATTTGTACAATATTTATTTTATTTTTATTGATTGCACATTTATATTTGCAATATTTATAGTATTGTTTATATTTTTGGCTTCTTCCTCAGCTATTGCAGAAAATTGTTAATGCAACACAAATTCTTCTTTTAAAGCTTTTAAATTGTTTATTTCTTCTTTATTTCGCGTTTTACAGCTATTTTACATTGCCCCAGAAGTCTTACGACTCGTATGATTTGAAGATGCATATTCAAGCAAAACATGGGATACAATCTTTTTTTTACGTCTTATATATTTGAAAGATATAATATCTGGATGGAAATTTTTTTTGTATTTTTTTTTGTTCTTTTGAACAGCACTGTTTTAAAATTATTTTCTTTGTGAACGGTAGTTACTTGATTATTAGTGTTTGTTGAAATAATTTCTTTGTTGCTCTACGGTTTTAGAAAATTTTGATTTTCTTGACTATTTTAATTTTTATTAATATTTAGAGACAATACAGGTACCTCTTTTTAGGCATTATGTGAAGAAAAAAGTTTTAACCACATAATTAATAAGTGAGTGATCAGAATTTCTTAAAACAACCTTAACAGTAGTATGTAGTTGTAATCCCTGAAATAGTTAAAAGATACTGATCTAATAACTATGGTTTACTAAGGAGTCTATCACTATCAAAATAAGTGAGTTGCTGAAGTTAAGAAAAGTTATGAAGACAGCCTATCACAAAAATGGTCTTATTGGAAAGATTTATTAATAAATATGCTATTATAACCAATACTTTAAATTTTGTAAGTCGTCCGTTTGCTTGTTGTTTGTAGATGTATGTACAAACACTTTGTTGGTCAGCAAATGAAAGATGATAATTGGAATCTATTAGATTTAAACAATCTTGATATTTATTGTTTATTTTGGTTTTAGTCAAAACGAAAATATGGAATTTTCTATTTCAAGATGCGAATGAACAGATATTTATTTTTTTTAGTCCACAGATATTGAAAAAAATAACTGTATGTAAGTTAATTTTTGGTTGGTTACATTGCTTTATGGAACAGACTAGGCCTAGTTCCGCCAAATTAATTGTAAGCCATGTTTGTTTTTTAGGCGGTTTTCCCGTTCAATAGTACAGTACACTGAACTTAGTACTCATTACTCAGTCCAAACATCTAATAAAATTTTATATGCATTTGTAGTCTTTCTGATAACCCGTTTTAAAATGTTTTCAGCTACATCCGAATTTGAAGCTTTTTTTTACGTGCAGAGTTAATTAATCCAAAACAAGCTTTAAAATTAGTTTATCTTCATTTATATGTAGAACCATTATTAAACAAAATTAATCAAAAGCAAAACAGCGAAAACAACACTTAATTCTGAAAATATTTAATATTAAATCAAGAAATGTCTATCAATTTATATGTAACTACAATTTTTTAAATCACAATAATAAAATAAATAAAATATCTCTAAAACTGGTTTTTTTACAAAACATTTACATTCTTTTAAATTTCAAACCTCAAAGTCAGTGTGAAAAAACTATCTTAAGCGCAGTGTCATAAAATAAATTTTTAAAATAAAATAGATTTTAAACTCTAACAAATTAGTTTTGATTAACTTAAATAGTCTTGTTTTTTCTACGAGGCTAATTACCAACGCCAGAAAATCTGACTACTTCATTTCCAAATTTTGCAGTAAGTTGAAGTTTTAACCTAAATTATATTATGGAGAATTAAAGATAATTGTCACATTATAACAAGCTCTTTTTAAATTTATAAAGAATCATGGTAATTGATTAATATTGATGTGCATTAAATTCCATGATAGACATGTAATTTTCAATTGACAAATTAATTCTATACGATTCTGTGATGTGCATAAAATATTGAGTTATTACGTAGAACATACTGATGAATAACAATGTACGGCTTCACATAAAAACTTTAATATTATGTATAAAATATAACAGCAATTATTCAAATAAAAGTTACTATAATGATAATAACAACAAGGCACCATAAATAATGCCATAAGTTTCTATTGCGCTGCGCGAAATTGGATTTTAATAAAAATTTATTGCAATTGGTAAGAGCAGAACAATGCAACATTTATTACAAACTGTAGAGATTTCTAATGCAATAATAACTTTAATTCTCTATTGTAGAAGTCTTGTTCTTCTATATATCTACTATGGCAATAAAAATTGATACATACTAGCGAGCACATAAAACGCTCACTTACATTTCTACTTAACTGCCTGTCTGTCTCCAAACATTTAATCTTTGTATTTGTTTTGATTTCAATAATTAATTGTTATTCTTGGTTTAACGTCTTTTTAATTATAAAACTAAATGTGTTCTATTTACCGTTTCTAATGTAATGAAAATTATAACAAAAAATACTATTCACTTATTAATTAACATTTACTTATTACTTAGTGAGTATGGTACAATGATTTTTAAATATTTATATTTTCCAAAATACACAATGTTAAAGGTTTATTGTTTCAGTATTTTAATTTACTGTAATCGATTATTTTCACAACAACGCTTCAAATTAATTATGCAAGAAGTTATAATTATTCATATTTGCCAATCTTGCACAAAATTGGTATTTGCAAATGGGAAGTTTAAATTTTAAATATTTTATTAGCATATAAATAAAATTTGGAAAATTTGCGATATTGTATTATTTGAATCAATTAGTTAAATAGATTATTTGCCAGTGTCAATATTAATAGGCAACACTGATTGATTATATTCACAATTAAATTTTAACATTTTTGTTGTATGTAAAGTTTGTTTGATCGTATATTTGTGATAATCTTTTTATTGTTATGCATCCATATTAAAAACCAATTAAAAATTAATGATCAGTATTTTGATAGTTTAGGATAAAAAGATAAAATATTGAAACAGGTTTATTTCATTTTTCATGTACATTACCACATAGTAAAGATCTCAACCATTCTCTATAAATATAAAAATCATTTGATTTTTAATTTTAAAATGTGATATTTAGGAGTTACTTAATATGTCACCACAACATAAAAATACCTTTGAATTTCAACGAGTAAAACCACACTTGCGGAAATGATCACATTGAAGATTAGTATTAAGCAGACTCTGAGCATTGACCTAGAATATTTGCAGCTATTTGTCTCAAGAAATACTAAATTTTGAAGTTTATTCTATGTGTCGATTAAAAAAATCAAACTTTTTAAGAATATTTGTTAGAATTTCTAGAAAGCTTTGTACTACGAGTAAATATTTGTTTAAATGGCAATATGTCTTGTATTTTGTTTGAAAAATGTCTATAAAAATATTTATAGAAAACGCAAAGATCAATTTTAGCTTAGCAACGACCCAAATAGCTCGTTTTTGAAAAGAATTTAGAAGAGATAGAGTAGTTTTGGATGCTCCTCTTCATACTTGGAAACAATATTCAATACAATTACGAATACAACTTTTTTATATTCAGAGTGGGGCAGAATAAGGAGCGATTTTAAAAAGTCTGTTAAAAAACAGAATTTTGTTTTTTTTTTAAATAATTTTTTTTATTTAGTTGAAGAACATAAATAAGCAATAATGATTTTTTTTTTAAATAACTCCGGAAAGATGACGTCTATTTAGGCCTACACATTCTTCCAATTGTGATCTGAAATTATTCATTAAGTTTTGCAGCATTGCTTGATTAATTTGGTCCACATCAAGGCACTCCAATATTTAAAGTTTTGCTTGTTTACATAACCTGACAAATAAAAATGGGCTTTGTCATTTATCCATAAATGGTTTACAATGTCCTCATCTTAAAACTGTTCATAAAATCGTTGTCAAGTCACACAATCGGTTTCTTTAAGAGACTGTACTAATTGGATTTTATATAGATGGAGATGTAAGTTCTTGTACAAAATCTGTCCAACAGTTCTGTTTGAAGATGTAAGTGCAGTGCTATGTCGGCAAGCTGAACGACGCGGGCTTTGTTTGATAGCAATTCTTACAAGCTCGATATTCTTGGGAGAGCGTACTGATTTTGGTCTTCTAGGCTTCTTTCTTCTTGTTTACAAAGTCTCCTTAAAGTTCCTAACTCACTTTTTAATGGCACAGGCAGACGGAACCGGTCGATTTTGATAAAACGCTTTTACAGCGTACGCGCGCTGCTTAGGGGTTTACTGATCCATTATTATTAAATGCTAATACGCAAGAAACATGGCCGATAGCACCCCTACTAGCTCTCAACAATACGGCGCAGTTGGCGGGATTTTTAAAATCGCTCCTTATTTTGCCCCACCTTATATATGCAAACGTTGAATAGAAGTAAAAACTCTTTACATCTATTATCTTAGTTTTCTAGATACTTTCTGAGCTGTCTTAACAACATGGTCATTTGAGAGAAGATTATGTGAGATTGAAATCCCTAGAAGACAAGTTAAAGAAGATATAGATATTGGTTTGTTGCTTAGTTAAATATTTGGTACTGATTTTGAAACAGTGAGAAGTTTAGTTTTTTTAGAGTTAAAATTTACCAAGTTGGTTGTACTCCATTTAGATATTGTTTTGAGATTTTTGTTTATAGATGCTACAGATTCTAACCGTGCCATATTTGTCAATATGGTTTTTGAAAGTACGAAGGGATGCTATCATCTGCAAAATTATGAATATGACTTTTAGTCATGTGAAGAACTTTATTAAAGTAAATTAAAAATAAAGTTGTCAAATAAGCAGAACCTTGAGGAACACCAGCGGTTATGAATTTAGGGTCAGAGTTAAGACCATTAATTCTAACTATGATTTTATTTATTGACAAGAAAACTGTTAAAAAAGTTTACAGGTTTGTGTGAAGACCTATACAATAGAGTTTGTTAATAAGATTAGAATGCTATGCCTTATCACATGTTTTGGAAATGTTTAGAGCTACTGCAAGATTTGTTTGTTTAAAGTTAAATTCCGTTTGTGACAAACATAAGTCAGAAGATTTTTGTTTTGTTCGAAATTCACATTGAGTATTTGAGATAAAGCTCTATATGCAGAGAATGTGAATGGAAAAGGAGACATTCAAGCACGTACTACGTACGCAAGAGTCCATGTTAGGTCCGGTCAAGTTAAGTTAGGTTAGGTTAAGTTGACATGATCAGCTTAAGAGAAACTTTTTCAAGCGATGTCTTAGCATTCAACAACTACATAGGTTGGCTGTGTGTTGGGACGGAAGAGTAAGTTTTACAACTAAAAAAACAAAGAGCTTAACAAGGCCTAAGTGTGTTGATTAATTTTACCCTTCCACTCAAATCCAAAAACTCAGAACATCAGATGAGTTATATAAACAATAGAGATTTTTTACAAGCAAAAAATGCAATTATATCAGATGGGGAGCAGATATAACAAAATTAATATTTGCCAGTTTAAACTTAAGACGCGTTTCAAAAAAATCACGGGTTTTGGATACGGAAAGTTTGTGTGTGTTCTTATGTTAATACTTTTTTGAAGTGCTTCTTGTTCATACGTTGTTTCAAATTTAGTCCCTGATACCTGTTTCAGGTTACATTTAATTGTAATTTAATATATAATATAATAATTAATTAACTTAAGTTTAAGTATAAATTTCTGTTTATTTAATTTATTTTCAAGATATTATAAATTATTATAGTATTATTTTGTTTGTGCCAAGTTTATTTTGATCACCTATATCCATATCTAGGTTTTGGTACACTACTTTACTTTAAAGATAATCCAAACATGGATAAATAATATTTGTTTATATTTATTTATTTGTTTGTTATTTTTCAATAAGCTTTATAGCAATACCCAATAGAGTGTAAGACCAAAATCGTATACTTGTTAGACCAACAAGATAGTGAAGTGCTAAGTCGTTGTAGGAATGTTAATCTACATTAAATAAATAAATAATTCATTCAAATTTTTTCAACAATTACAATGGACAATCATTTGTCTCATTATTTATCAATTTATAGTTTTTTTTGGTTATCTATTCTCGTAAAATAGCATGGTAGTTTTTATTAGTAAAAATAATGAATTCATTATATAAATTTTAATTGAACTAAATTCAAAATTCAATAAATTATTGCAAGTTTTATATGTTCTTTTTCAATTTTGATACGATGTTATATTAATTCATCTAAAAAATATTTACAACTTCTCTCACCGAAATCCCAGCAAGAGAAATATTGTGTTAATGTTTTGTTGTAACAAAACCATATGCCGGTGCAAATGTGACCCTAGAGAATAAGCGTGAAACCATTTTGATGTAATTATGTTTCCTCGATATTACATAATTAATAAGGATACAAAAACATTAAATGGAGCCCAATAAAACTTAAAATACTACATTTGAGTTATAATAATATAATCTAAGTTGTATACGAATTGTAACATTGTATCATGTAACAAAAACTATCGCAATTTATTTTTAAATTAAACTACTAAAGATAATTTTTCTGAGAAGAGTATGACCGTAACAAATTGTGTTACAGGTTTAATCAACATCTAAGTTACTATACTTTTTCACAAAAAAAACAAAATAAATTTTATTAAAATATAAAACCAAAAATATAAATTTATTATATATATATATATATATATATATATATTTGATTGAGGTCGCTTGCCACAAAAGAAAAAAAGCAATTTTTCACAAGGATAACTAATATGAATCCTTTACGGTATATCGATCATGAAAAAGCCTATTATAACAGTCTTCAAGGTTTAATATTGACCATCGACCACATGTGCAGTAACTAAACATTGTTGTTTTGTTTTTTCCTTGCCCTTTCTATTCGCAGACTCTATTCTCTATCGCTTCTTTTTACGCAATAAATCAGTCATAATGTTGCGTATAAATCGGCAGTAACACCCAGTGGAGCTAGAAAATTGCTGATGCTCCTGATTGTTGTTGATATTTTATCCCAACAAATATAGTTTTTATAATTTAATTGTAAATTTAAAATGATATAATTCAGATTTAATAATTTTGGATATTTTATAATATAAAATTTGTTCACATTTGTTTAATAATATAAATTTAGTTATATAATGACGTTCTTAAATAAATTAGAAAGTTAAAAAACCATTTTATTAACTTACAAACTAATACCTATAGCTATGAATACGTTTTGGATATTACTATAATTCGTATAGGTGTAATTGTTAATCGGAGCTGACAATTCTAACAAAGTAAATACTAACTATTCGCACTGATTGGCTCGCTTGTATGTTGTTTGCTATTTCGCGGTGAACTTCAAATTTGCAATCAGCTGGATGGTATTCATCTCTAAATGCTTTGCTAAATTGTAGCCAATCCCCTGCAGTATCCTTATATCTAAAACCAAATAAGTGCTTTAAAAGTTTGAGAATTCTGATAAATAACCTGCTCTAATATTCTATTAATTGGTTGTAACTCATCGTTTCGCTTCAGAAATTCTCCACCTACACTTAACTATATTAAATTGTCTGGAAACTTGATACCTGACTTCGTTATAGGTTTTTTTTAACTGCAAAAATAAACTCTACTGATCATTGTCATTTGCGTTTAGTTTGATGGGCCGTTGTGTCTTTTCAGTTGTAACTAATGTAAATTACTGTTTCATTATTTGGCGCGCTTCGCTTTGACAGCTTTTTTTCCGGTAATATAATTTAAGTCGTTAATTGAGCAATGATTTCATCTATTACTTTTAAGTTAATTAGATTGTATACTTTTTATTTTAACAAAACTAGTTACTAGTTATATAATAATAATAGTATTTTAATAGGTTTTTTTTCTAAAATGCAATCTAATTTTCAAGTTCAGTAACAATTTAGTGTGGTATTTTTTTTAAATTATTTATTATTTTTGTTTTTAAAACAACTTATCTTTGTAGGTATTTAAGTCTTCACGACCAAGTATTATTCGTAAATTTGTGACATCATAATTTATAAAATGTTACACTATTTTTATGACTTAATGGATTTATTTATCGACCTCATGTGTTTTTTATGTATTTAAAATATAAACCTCATAATAATGATACAATCATCAAAACTAGTAGTTTTAAATTAAAAATAATAAAATAATAATGATGAATTTTATTTCACAGATAATTTCTATTAAAATACAGTTATATCTACACCTATATACAAAATTAACGATAGAAATAATAAGCAAAATAGTCTTCATTTTATTTGACATAAAATAAATAGATCCTAAAAAAACCTTGAGTAAAACATCCTACAATTATGTTATCAATAACAATGTGTTGGAACAAGTGAATCAAATAAAATAAGTAATGTTTTCATAAATTAAATTTATTTTATTTTAGTTATAATTTCCTATGATGTTAGAAGAGTATTTTAAAAGAACGCTCCTAGTAAGATTTTGAACTCAATTAAGAAATTTGCAATAAGTTTTTGTATTTTATGATTTGTTTTTATGGTTATGAATGTTTAATTTTTTTAATTAAATTTATATGTATAATATTATATATATTTATATTTTTTAAATTTCAAAATGTGATATTCAGGAATTACATAATACGACACAACAATATAAAAATACCTTTGAATTTTAATGAGTAAAACCACACTCTCTGAAATTATCACATAGGAAACTAGATTTAAGCAGTCTGTAAACATTGACATTGACAAAAGTCTCGGAACATACTGAGTTTTGAAGTTTATTTCAAGTGTTAATTAGTCCGGTAAAAATCTCTCTTAAAAGTTTTGGTTGTACATCTTTGAACTGTCATTTAATATTTATATAAGTTCCTAGCAAGCTTTGCCCTATGAGCAGTGATGGGGGAGGGTAAATACCCAACGGGTAGGTGAACCAAATTTGGCTATATACCACAAAAAATATAAGCATCTACATTGTGATAGATTGAGTTTTTTTTAACGGACTATCTACACATGGAATTAGCTTTTAAATTTATTATATAATCTACAAAAATTTAAGGTCAATGTTTACAAACTGCTTAAATCTCATTTTTAACGTGATAGTGTGGTAGTAGTATCACATTTAAAATTAAAAAAAAAAATGTTTTTATTAGGCAGTGACCATAAAAATGTCTATTGAAAATACAAGAAAATGCAACATTACGACAGGTTATTAGGACCAATCGTAGCGCAGTAGTCTAGGCATCCGACTGCTGCACCAAAGATTGTGGGTTTGAATTTCACATCGGAAACCATTTTAAAATTGCAGGTTATTTCTGGTGGTAGTGTGGTTTAGGGTTTGGGTTTACACATCTTGAGGGTGCGCAACAATCCATCAGCCTTAACGTTGGTTTTAGGATTTTTACTTTTTTACCAGATATTTTTTACTAATTTTATTACCTTAAGGGTTATTTTCGAAGGATATAGGTCCTTAGTTGTAAGGATGTTGAGACGTCTAGATTTTGGATGTAAATTTTTGTTTCAGATCCTTGAAGAGTTTTTAAGCCATTAGAAAACATTTAAAGGAGTTTTTTCTTATCCATTTTTTGCTCTAGTTGTTCATGTGTGTGTACACTGTAGGGTTTTTGAAATACAAAGTAGGGTGGCTTGATCTGTTTGTGTTCCTAGTAGAGGACTTAGACTGCAGAATTTTGCCATTAACTATGCTATTTATTTGTTAAATCATCAGAGTATCTAATTGTGTAGAAACTACATTGAATTGTTAAATTTGGTTGGGTACTATTTTATCCCATAGTAGTGGTGATTATACAGAACCTTGAGAGCAGTTTTTTTTTTCTAACGTGTGTTTATCCACTTACTGATTGTGTTGACAGGGCTGTTTTTATTATGTAGAAGGTGGTTTGAGTGGATTGGCGCAGTAGTAAGTGCCGTTTCTCTTATTGATCTTTTGCGCAGTATTTCAAGTGTTTTCAGAAAAGACGTAAGACTTGTAGGGCGATAGGATTTCGCCAGGGTGTAATCACAAAGTCCCAGTTTTGTTACAAATACAACTTTTATTTCTATCCATGTTATCGGGATGTAACAAAAGCCGATAGATTTTTTATAGATTTTTACCAGGTAGGTTAGAATGATATACTTGCCTCATTGCAAGAGGGCCAAGAAAATGTTGTCCAGTCTTGGTGACTTGTGTGGTGGGAAGTTTTTGATTGCCCAGGTTATACGCGTATCTTCTAAAAGGTGGTTCTAAGCTAAATTTTATTCATCTGCCCTCTGACATTGAGGGCAACGTAGATAATGCTAGTTCTGGATTCTACTTGAAATACCTATACTTGCCAATGTAATAATTATTACAGTCTGGCTGCAAGATGTAACAAACGTTAGTTCAACGCCTCGGTTTTTTATTTAAGATATTACTGATAATAAAATTGTGTAAAAGCTTACTCCTGTCATTTGTGTTTTTGCTTCCTTATACGATGTGGTGGGAGTTTGCATCATTGGTCATCTCATTGTATTTGTTTCAAAATTAATTTGAAAGAGAAAATAAAGACAAAAATATCACTTTTTAGATTGAATGTTTAAAATTTGTATCTAAATTTACACTGATATTAGAAGTATTTCTTTTTTATAACATTTTTAATTTGATTGCTAATAACAGGTACTTTAGTCTTAACATAATTTTACACTTTTTTATTTTTTTAACACTCTGTATAATATGTCAATATTTTAATTAATGCTGGGTACTTGAAAAATGAAAATTTAAAAAAATATATATAGGATCCTATCTGGAATGAAATAATGTATTTAAACAGTCGAATAGCTAGTAGATAGGAACTTCATTTAAGACAGTAATTAGTTGGTGAATATGTTGAGCATAGGCAGTCTCTTAGTGCAAGAAATTTGTAACAACTCATTCCTTATTTTTATAGGTAAATTGGATTGTATTTGAGACATAGTTTTTTTTTAATTTCAAAATGTGTTATTTTGGAATTACTTAATATGTTACAACAACATGAAATTACCTTTGAATTTTAACAAGTCAAACCACACTTGCAGATATTATCACATTGAAGGCTAGATTTAAGCAGTCAATGTTGAACAAATGCAGAATAACAGAAATAACGTTGCTAATACCAATTGGTAGATACGCTATCTCGAGGTTGACGGATTACGCAACTTTTGAGATGGTCAGAATATACCTGGCAGCTAAAACTAACAAATTTAGAACTGCCAAAAAAGAGAGGATACAATAAAGAAGAAGTGAACAAAAACCTAAGAAATCTAAGAACGCATTTGAGGACAAATCAAATAATTAGAATAAATAACACACAGATTGGAGAAAGAAGTGAATGCAGAACTGGATATAGGGTGAGAGGAGCCTCTTGTGTTTTCATACAAGACGTACTTGTAAAAATGGCCAAACGCACCAAGAAGGTTGGAATCACCGGTAAATATGGTACTTGTTATAGTGCCTCTTTACGTAAATGGTCAAGAAAATAGAAATCACTCAACATAGCAAATATACCTGCAGTTTTTGCGGAAAGGATGCCATGAAACGTTGCGTTGTTGGTATCTGGGCATGCAAGAGGTATAAACGTGTTGTAGCAGGAGGTGCATGGACGTATTCCTCAACGGCAGCTGCTTCAGTCAGATCAGCTGTCAGACGTCTTAAAGAAATTAAGGAACAGTAATTTATGTTACTTTATAATAATAATAATAATAATAATAATAATAATAATAATAATGATAATGATAATGATAATGATAATGATAATGATAATGATAATGATAATGATAATGATAATGATAATGATAATGATAATGATAATGATAATGATAATGATAATGATAATGATAATGATAATGATAATGATAATGATAATGATAATGATAATGATAATGATAATGATAATGATAATGATAATGATAATGATAATGATAATGATAATGATAATGATAATGATAATGATAATGATAATGATAATGATAATGATAATGATAATGATAATGATAATGATAATGATAATGATAATGATAATGATAATGATAATGATAATGATAATGATAATGATAATGATAATGATAATGATAATGATAATGATAATGATAATGATAATGATAATGATAATGATAATGATAATGATAATGATAATGATAATGATAATGATAATGATAATGATAATGATAATGATAATGATAATGATAATGATAATGATAATGATAATGATAATGATAATGATAATGATAATGATAATGATAATGATAATGATAATGATAATGATAATGATAATGATAATGATAATGATAATGATAATGATAATGATAATGATAATGATAATGATAATGATAATGATAATGATAATGATAATGATAATGATAATGATAATGATAATGATAATGATAATGATAATGATAATGATAATGATAATGATAATGATAATGATAATGATAATGATAATGATAATGATAATGATAATGATAATGATAATGATAATGATAATGATAATGATAATGATAATGATAATGATAATGATAATGATAATGATAATGATAATGATAATGATAATGATAATGATAATGATAATGATAATGATAATGATAATGATAATGATAATGATAATGATAATGATAATGATAATGATAATGATAATGATAATGATAATGATAATGATAATGATAATGATAATGATAATGATAATGATAATGATAATGATAATGATAATGATAATGATAATGATAATGATAATGATAATGATAATGATAATGATAATGATAATGATAATGATAATGATAATGATAATGATAATGATAATGATAATGATAATGATAATGATAATGATAATGATAATGATAATGATAATGATAATGATAATGATAATGATAATGATAATGATAATGATAATGATAATGATAATGATAATGATAATGATAATGATAATGATAATGATAATGATAATGATAATGATAATGATAATGATAATGATAATGATAATGATAATGATAATGATAATGATAATGATAATGATAATGATAATGATAATGATAATGATAATGATAATGATAATGATAATGATAATGATAATGATAATGATAATGATAATGATAATGATAATGATAATGATAATGATAATGATAATGATAATGATAATGATAATGATAATGATAATGATAATGATAATGATAATGATAATGATAATGATAATGATAATGATAATGATAATGATAATGATAATGATAATGATAATGATAATGATAATGATAATGATAATGATAATGATAATGATAATGATAATGATAATGATAATGATAATGATAATGATAATGATAATGATAATGATAATGATAATGATAATGATAATGATAATGATAATGATAATGATAATGATAATGATAATGATAATGATAATGATAATGATAATGATAATGATAATGATAATGATAATGATAATGATAATGATAATGATAATGATAATGATAATGATAATGATAATGATAATGATAATGATAATGATAATGATAATGATAATGATAATGATAATGATAATGATAATGATAATGATAATGATAATGATAATGATAATGATAATGATAATGATAATGATAATGATAATGATAATGATAATGATAATGATAATGATAATGATAATGATAATGATAATGATAATGATAATGATAATGATAATGATAATGATAATGATAATGATAATGATAATGATAATGATAATGATAATGATAATGATAATGATAATGATAATGATAATGATAATGATAATGATAATGATAATGATAATGATAATGATAATGATAATGATAATGATAATGATAATGATAATGATAATGATAATGATAATGATAATGATAATGATAATGATAATGATAATGATAATGATAATGATAATGATAATGATAATGATAATGATAATGATAATGATAATGATAATGATAATGATAATGATAATGATAATGATAATGATAATGATAATGATAATGATAATGATAATGATAATGATAATGATAATGATAATGATAATGATAATGATAATGATAATGATAATGATAATGATAATGATAATGATAATGATAATGATAATGATAATGATAATGATAATGATAATGATAATGATAATGATAATGATAATGATAATGATAATGATAATGATAATGATAATGATAATGATAATGATAATGATAATGATAATGATAATGATAATGATAATGATAATGATAATGATAATGATAATGATAATGATAATGATAATGATAATGATAATGATAATGATAATGATAATGATAATGATAATGATAATGATAATGATAATGATAATGATAATGATAATGATAATGATAATGATAATGATAATGATAATGATAATGATAATGATAATGATAATGATAATGATAATGATAATGATAATGATAATGATAATGATAATGATAATGATAATGATAATGATAATGATAATGATAATGATAATGATAATGATAATGATAATGATAATGATAATGATAATGATAATGATAATGATAATGATAATGATAATGATAATGATAATGATAATGATAATGATAATGATAATGATAATGATAATGATAATGATAATGATAATGATAATGATAATGATAATGATAATGATAATGATAATGATAATGATAATGATAATGATAATGATAATGATAATGATAATGATAATGATAATGATAATAATAATAATAATAATAATAATAATAATAATAATAATAATAATAATAATAATAATAATAATAATAATAATAATAATAATAATAATAATAATAATAATAATAATAATAATAATAATAATAATAATAATAATAATAATAATAATAATAATAATAATAATAATAATAATAATAATAATAATAATAATAATAATAATAATAATAATAATAATAATAATAATAATAATAATAATAATAATAATAATAATAATAATAATAATAATAATAATAATAATAATAATAATAAATAATAATAATAATAATAATAATAATAATAATAATAATAATAATAATAATAATAATAATAATAATAATAATAATAATAATAATAATAATAATAATAATAATAATAATAATAATAATAATAATAATAATAATAATAATAATATAATAATAATAATAATAATAATAATAATAATAATAATAATAATAATAATAATAATAATAATAATAATAATAATAATAATAATAATAATAATAATAATAATAATAATAATAATAATAATATTAATAATAATAATAATAATAATAATAATAATAATAATAATAATAATAATAATAATAATAATAATAATAATAATAATAAATAATAATAATAATAATAATAATAATAATAATAATAATAATAATAATAATAATAATAATAATAATAATAATAATAATAATAATAATAATAATAATAATAATAATAATAATAATAATAATAATAATAATAATAATA
Organism: Tachinus rufipes; assembly: GCA_963932245.1. NCBI lineage: Eukaryota > Metazoa > Arthropoda > Insecta > Coleoptera > Staphylinidae > Tachinus > Tachinus rufipes. Next base: position 45,648,111 of record OZ010750.1, on the reverse strand, counting down.
ATAATAATAATATAATAATAATAATAATAATAATAATAATAATAATAAATAATAATAATAATAATAATAATAATAATAATAATAATAATAATAATAATAATAATAATAATAATAATAATAATAATAATAATAATAATAATAATAATAATAATAATAATAATAATAATAATAATAATAATAATAATAATAATAATAATAATAATAATAATAATAATAATAATAATAATAATAATAATAATAATAATAATAATAATAATAATAATAATAATAATAATAATAATAATAATAATAATAATAATAATAATAATAATAATAATAATAATAATAATAATAATAATAATAATAATAATAATAATAATAATAATAATAATAATAATAATAATAATAATAATAATAATAATAATAATAATAATAATAATAATAATAATAATAATAATAATAATAATAATAATAATAATAATAATAATAATAATAATAATAATAATAATAATAATAATAATAATAATAATAATAATAATAATAATAATAATAATAATAATATAATAATAATAATAATAATAATAATAATAATAATAATAATAATAATAATAATAATAATAATAATAATAATAATAATAATAATAATAATAATAATAATAATAATAATAATAATAATAATAATAATAATAATAATAATAATAATAATAATAATAATAATAATAATAATAATAATAATAATAATAATAATAATAATAATAATAATAATAATAATAATAATAATAATAATAATAATAATAATAATAATAATAATAATAATAATAATAATAATAATAATAATAATAATAATAATAATAATAATAATAATAATAATAATAATAATAATAATAATAATAATAATAATAAATAATAATAATAATAATAATAATAATAATAATAATAATAATAATAATAATAATAATAATAATATAATAATAATAATAATAATAATAATAATAATAATAATAATAATAATAATAATAATAATAATAATAATAATAATAATAATAATAATAATAATAATAATAATAATAATAATAATAATAATAATAATAATAATAATAATAATAATAATAATAATAATAATAATAATAATAATAATAATAATAATAATAATAATAATAATAATAATAATAATAATAATAATAATAATAATAAAATAATAATAATAATAATAATAATAATAATAATAATAATAATAATAATAATAATAATAATAATAATAATAATAATAATAATAATAATAATATAATAATAATAATAATAATAATAATAATAATAATAATAATAATAATAATAATAATAATAATAATAATAATAATAATAATATAATAATAATAATAATAATAATAATAATAATAATAATAATAATAATAATAATAATAATAATAATAATAATAATAATAATAATAATAATAATAATAATAATAATAATAATAATAATAATAATAATAATAATAATAATAATAAATAATAATAATAATAATAATAATAATAATAATAATAATAATAATAATAATAATAATAATAATAATAATAATAATAATAATAATAAATAATAATAATAATAATAATAATAATAATAATAATAATAATAATAATAATAATAATAATAATAATAATAATAATAATAATAATAATAATAATAATAATAATAATAATAATAATAATAATAATAATATAAATAATAATAATAATAATAATAATAATAATAATAATAATAATAATAATAATAATAATAATAATAATAATAATAATAATAATAATAATAATAATAATAATAATAATAATAATAATAATAATAATAATAATAATAATAATAATAATATAATAATAATAATAATAATAATAATAATAATAATATTAATAATAATAATAATAATAATAATAATATATAGTAATAATAATAATAATAATAATAATAATAATAATAATAATAATAATAATAATAATAATAATAATAATAATAATAATAATAATAATAATAATAATAATAATAATAATAATAATAATAATAATAATAATAATAATAATAATAATAATAATAATAATAATAATAATAATAATAATAATAATAATAATAATAATAATAATAATAATAATAATAATAATAATAATAATAATAATAATAATAATAATAATAATAATAATAATAATAATAATAATAATAATAATAATAATAATAATAATAATAATAATAATAATAATAATAATAATAATAATAATAATAATAATAATAATAATAATAATAATAATAATAATAATAATAATAATAATAATAATAATAATAATAATAATAATAATAATAATAATAATAATAATAATAATAATAATAATAATAATAATAATAATAATAATAATAATAATAATAATAATAATAATAATAATAATAATAATAATAATAATAATAATAATAATAATAATAATAATAATAATAATAATAATAATAATAATAATAATAATAATAATAATAATAATAATAATAATAATAATAATAATAATAATAATAATAATAATAATAATAATAATAATAATAATAATAATAATAATAATAATAATAATAATAATAATAATAATAATAATAATAATAATAATAATAATAATAATAATAATAATAATAATAATAATAATAATAATAATAATAATAATAATAATAATAATAATAATAATAATAATAATAATAATAATAATAATAATAATAATAATAATAATAATAATAATAATAATAATAATAATAATAATAATAATAATAATAATAATAATAATAATAATAATAATAATAATAATAATAATAATAATAATAATAATAATAATAATAATAATAATAATAATAATAATAATAATAATAATAATAATAATAATAATAATAATAATAATAATAATAATAATAATAATAATAATAATAATAATAATAATAATAATAATAATAATAATAATAATAATAATAATAATAATAATAATAATAATAATAATAATAATAATAATAATAATAATAATAATAATAATAATAATAATAATAATAATAATAATAATAATAATAATAATAATAATAATAATAATAATAATAATAATAATAATAATAATAATAATAATAATAATAATAATAATAATAATAATAATAATAATAATAATAATAATAATAATAATAATAATAATAATAATAATAATAATAATAATAATAATAATAATAATAATAATAATAATAATAATAATAATAATAATAATAATAATAATAATAATAATAATAATAATAATAATAATAATAATAATAATAATAATAATAATAATAATAATAATAATAATAATAATAATAATAATAATAATAATAATAATAATAATAATAATAATAATAATAATAATAATAATAATAATAATAATAATAATAATAATAATAATAATAATAATAATAATAATAATAATAATAATAATAATAATAATAATAATAATAATAATAATAATAATAATAATAATAATAATAATAATAATAATAATAATAATAATAATAATAATAATAATAATAATAATAATAATAATAATAATAATAATAATAATAATAATAATAATAATAATAATAATAATAATAATAATAATAATAATAATAATAATAATAATAATAATAATAATAATAATAATAATAATAATAATAATAATAATAATAATAATAATAATAATAATAATAATAATAATAATAATAATAATAATAATAATAATAATAATAATAATAATAATAATAATAATAATAATAATAATAATAATAATAATAATAATAATAATAATAATAATAATAATAATAATAATAATAATAATAATAATAATAATAATAATAATAATAATAATAATAATAATAATAATAATAATAATAATAATAATAATAATAATAATAATAATAATAATTGGAAATTCTAAATGTAAAATAATACATATTGAAAAGGGCAAATGGGCTCATACGGATAACATGGAATTGAGTGGCAATTTAACTATTGAGGCAATGGAGGAAGAAGAAACTTATAAATATCTAGGTATGGCACAAAATACCAAAACAGACAACAAACTAATGAAGAAACAATTTTCTGATAAATATGAACAACGATTGAAACTAATACTTAAAACTAAACTCAACGGAAAAAATATTGTAAAAGCTGTCAACAACTATGCTATTCCATCCCTTACGTACTTGTTTGGAGTAATCAAATGGTCTAATACAGAATTAGATGAACTTGATAGAAAAACCAGAACTATGCTAACAAAACAAAACATGCACCACCCAAAAGCATGCAAACAACGTGTAAACATACCCAGACATAAGGGAGGACGCGGTATACTAAATATTAAACAACTCCACGAAAACCAAATATACCAACTACAAACTTACTTCAAATCCCAACCGGAAAACATACTGCATAGAACATTAATTCAAATTGACAACAACTACACCGCACTAAAACTAAATGAAGACCTAGAACCACAAAAAACACATAACGATCTTATTAAAGAACGAGAACGAGAGTGGCAAGATAAACAACTACATGGTAAGCACCACTATGAAATACACAAAAATGACACTAATCTAGAGTGGTCAAACAAGTGGCTGTCATCCGGATATTTAATGCCTGAAACTGAAGGATTTGTAATAGCCATTTAAGACTAGGTTATTAAAACCAAAAACTACTCAAAATATATACTTAAAGAGGAAAATATTGAAGATCGGTGCAGAAAATGCAATAAACCTAACGAAGCAATCACACACATAATATCAGGATGTGAAAAGCTGGCACCTACAAAATACACAAACAGACACAATAAAGTAGCTGGTATTGTGCACCAACAACTTGCAAATCAAAACTACCTACAAATAAAAATAATGAACAATACTATATCTATAAACCTAAAACAATAATAGAATCAGACAAATACACACTACTATGGGACTTACCTGTTCAAACTGATAAAACTATCATTAATAATAGGCCGGATTTAATATTTAAGAACAAGGAACAAAAACATACGTACCTCATAGACATCGCAGTTCCAGCAAGCGAAAACCTAAAAAAGAAAATATCTGAAAAGAAAGATAAATATAACGACTTAGCATATGAAATTAAAAAGATATGGAAACAGGAGAAAGTCGAAATAATTCCTATAGTAATTTCTGCTACAGGCGTAATACCTCAACTTACGTTAGAAATGCTTACCAAACTAAATATAAATACCAACAAACTTGAAATAATGCAGAAGGCTGTCCTACTAGACACAGCTAACATCACAAGAGCATTCTTAGGAAGCAATTAAAATGTGTATATCTTTGGGAAACCCGCATATACACATTATACAGCAATAAAAACTAGATAATTTAAAAAAAAATAAAAATAAAAATAATAATAATAATAATAATAATAATAATAATAATAATAATAATAATAATAATAATAATAATAACTAAAACCAATTTAAACTCAAAAAATTTAATGAAGGCAATAAATACATACGCAATTCCCGTACTAACATATTCGTTTGGTATTATTAAATGGAACAATACAGAACTCGATGATCTAAACAGACAAATTAGAACAAAACTAACTAAAAACAGGGCACATCATCCTAAAGCATGTTTACAAAGAATTACTCTTCCAAGATCAAGAGGAGGAAGAGGTATAATTGATGTAACACACTTACAGTACAAACAAATTAATAATCTAACGACATATTTTAAAAACCAGACAAACGGCACTCTTTATATGACCATATCAGAAGCGGACACTCAACTAACACCCTTGAATCTAAACAACAACATTTAAGTTAATGAAACTAATACTATACAATACAAAGAATTGAAATGGTCACAAAAAGAAATTCATGGCAGACATTTCTATCAACTACATAAAGAAGGCATAGATGTAGAATTATCAAACATGTGGCTAACCAAAGGTAATTTATTCCCAGAAACAGAAGGATATATTCTTGCAATCCAAGATCAAGTAATAAGAACTAGGAATTATGAAAAATATATACTGAAAGCCAACATAACAACAGATAAATGTAGAAAATGTTATAAAACTGCAGAAACTATAACACATATTATCACCGGATGTGAAAAACTAGCTCCAACTAAATATACAGAAAGACATAACAACGTAGCGGCAATTATACATAAAAAAATGATAAGTAATACAAATTTAGAAGAAGAAAATGACAAGGTACCATATTATAAATACATTCCAGAGCCCATTAAAGAAAACAGCAATCATAAGATACTATGGGACATTTCTATACAGACTGACAAACAAATAATACATAACAGACCAGATATTATTTGGACCAACAAACTCACAAAAACAACATATTTAATAGACATAGCAGTTCCAGCAAGTGAAAATATCATAAAGAAAACCGATGAAAAAATACAAAAATACACAGAACTAGCATATGAAATAAAACGAATATGGAAATTAACAAACATAAAAATATTACCAATTATAATTTCTGCAACAGGATTAATACCTAAAGAAACGGTAAAAAATTTAAAACTAATAGGAGCTGAAGAAACACTGGCAGATCTGCAAAAATCCGTTTTGCTAGACACAGCACATATAACACGTGCTTTCTTAAACTAAATTCATTTTTTAATAAATAACATAGTTATATATACCCTTGGGAAACCCGCGTATATATCGATAAAACACGACAACAAGTTAGTTTAAAAAAAAAAAAAATAATAATAATAATAATAATAATAATAATAATAATAATAATAATAATATTAATATTAATAATAATAATAATAATAATAATAATAATAATAATATTAATAATATTAATAATAATAATAATAATAATAATAATAATAATAATAATAATAATAATAATAATAATAATAATAATAATAATAATAATAATAGTTTATTAGTGTTAATAGAAATTTTTACACACGTCTAGTTTGTGAATAACACACATTACAAAAACACATTAAAATTAAAATAAGATCAACATAAGACAAAAAATTTAAAAATTATATAATTAAAATTAACTAAATCTATTATAATAAACAGTTGATTATTTATGGAAAGTTTAATACCAATAGCACTCATAAAATAGAGTAACTGTCTGATAAGCATTCCAATAAATTATAAAACGCTTTTTTAGCAAGATAACTTTTAACAGTTTTTTTAAACTGTTCAATATCTAATTCTTTAATTGAATCTGGTAGTAAATTAAAAAATTTTGGACCATAATAATTTACTCCATTTTTTGCTTTTACTAGACGTAGAGACTTTAAACAAATATTAGTATTACGTCTGGTATTATGACTGTGAATACTATTGTGAACAAGATATGTAGATATGTTTTTTCGAACATGCAACAAACGTTCTAATACATATAGTGACGGTAAGGTTAATATATTCTGTTTTTTAAACTCTATTCTACAATCTTCTCTATACTCTAAGTTGGATATTACTCTTACAGCACGACGTTGTAGTCCAAAGAATCGATTCATTATTGCAGAATGCCCCCATGCAAGAATGCCGTACGTTAAATGCGACTGACATACTGCAAAGTAAACAGTACGTATATATCTGTCAGAAAGTTTGTTTTTAAGTTTTAAGAAATATAGATCGAGAAATTTTTTTCGAAACAACATCTCCATGGTCCTGCCACTTTAATTTAGCATCTAATCACATTCCCAAAAAGGTTGTGTTACGGACATTGTCATCAATATGTTTTAATGAAAATGTGAGATAGACTGTTTTATTTGTATTTAATGTTAGCTTATTGGCTGCAAACCATTTATTAGCAGTTGACTGACAGTTATTATTTGCGTTTAATGCTGTTGCAAAATTTGTGGATTTATTAATAAATGTGGTATCGTCAGCAAATAAAAAAAACTGTGTATCTGTAGATAATAGAGGAAGATCATTTATATATAATAAAAATAATAATGGCCCAAGGATAGATCCTTGAGGAACACCATAATTTATATACATTTTACTAGATTGTTTATTTTTTATTGTAACCAGCTGTTGCCTTTCTTGTAAATATGAGCCTATCAACCTACAAGTACTATGATGAAAGTTATAGAAATATAGTTTTTGTATGAGAAGTCTATGACAAATGCAGTCAAATGCCTTACTTAGGTCCAGAAAAGATGCCACAGTATGCATGCCTGTTTCATACCCTTGAATAATTTCCTCAGTAAGAGCAACTACCGCATCCGTCGTCGACCTTCCCTTACGAAAACCATATTGTGTTGATGGTAACATATTTTGATTTTCTAGAAAATCTATCATTTGCTTAAAAAATATCTTCTCAAACACTTTAGATATTACTGGGAGTATGGATATTGGCCTGTAATTGTTAACGTCATCACTATTTCCTTTTTTAAGAACAGGATTTACTAAAGCTATTTTTAGAGAACTTGGAAACATGCCATTTGTAATGCAAAGATTTATTAATTTTGTTAAAGGTATTAGAATTATGTTGATTACACTCTTTAGTAAATTAGAAGTTAACCCATAAATATCAATGGTAATCAGTACATCTCTAATTTCATTAAAAGTAGTTTCTTTTAATTTAAAATAACTTGCACAATTATTACTATTAATATTAAACATACAATTTAGAGGATTGTTTGTACAAGCAGGTAGATTATTGATTAGATTTTCAGCAATGCTGGTAAAAAAAACATTGAATTTATTAAGGCTAATATCACAGATTGTATCACATTGTTTTGATTTTTGACTAGAATTTACAATTGACCACATTGCTTTGGCATTATTGTTGGAATTTCTAATAAAATCTGGGTTTGCAGATAATTTTGCATTTTTTAGTGCTATATTGTAGGTGCATTTGTATTTGTTATAATGATCTTTTAACAGTGGGTTACGATAACTAGCCTCTTTAATAAGCAAGAGCGTTTCTCGCATATTTCGCAAATCGTTATTGAACCATGTTACGCATTTGTTATTTTGCACAAAAAATTGTTTTTCTGGGAAAGATTTAAGATATGAATCTTCTAAAATCTTTACAAACATATTAAATTTAATTTCAGGGGTGTAGCAACTGTCAATGAAACTCCAATATATTAATTGCAATGACGAATAGAATAAGAATTTACCTTGTTGTGTAATTGGCCTAATAATTTGTTTTGGAGAATTGTGTTTCATAGTATTGATTTTAATAGTAACATGTATACCAATGTGGTCTGTAAACCCAAAATCACACGACTGTACAGATATATATATATATTGCATGTTCAAAAAAACATCTATCTAAACAATTTGTCTTACGTGTATTAAATTTTACCAGATTTGTGAGGCCATATGCTGTTAATAGGTCGCATAGAGTTCCAGCTTTACGATCGTTGGTATTAAACTTTACATTAAAATCACCTCCTATAACAATATTTTTGCTAATATCAACACAATCCATTAGCCTACCTAAAATTTCTAAAAAAGTATCAAAATCACCATCAGGTGTCCTATAAACACAAATAATTAAAATATTATGCTTTGGCAGAAATGAGGCAGATATTTCACAATGTTTCTCTGCCGAGAAGTTATTAAGATAACATAGGTTTTTGTATTGCATATCGTTTTTTATAAGCTGCATCACTCCTCCACGCTCATATACTCGACGTGTAAAACACGATACTACTATATAGTTTCCAACTTTTAAATAGGGAATTTCTAATTCCTTTAACCAATGTTCACCAATACATATTACATTAAATACTTTATCTAATGTTAGAAGGAATGCTTCCAGTTCAAGTATTTTACTTCGTACACCTTGAATGTTTAAGAAATATAAATTTAATTGTTTGGACGTATATATTTAAAGACAGCATGCGTGCCGCAGATTCTGTATGAAGATCCGCGAAGCAATAACCAGCTCACCTCGAACCAATGCCATTTTTTTTTAAAAGGACATTATAACAAAACCGGAAATACTGAATTTGAAAGTTAATTCTATGTGTTGATAGTACGGTTAAAAAAATCTTTTGATTAAATTGGTTAGTGCCATGTTTGATCTAGTGGGCAATTTGTCCCGTGGATTAGTGTCCTGGCTCCACAATCTACAGTAGACTGGATTTTGTACACATTAGACTCAGTGTAACTATCTAATGCAGTTTTTCTATAATGACACGTTTTAAAGAATACAAAGTAACTAGTGTTAAAAAAATGTTTACTATTACAAATAATTTGGCAGTAGTCTATAAAAATCTACAGAAGTTGTTTGGTTAGGTTTTGAGGCAGTTTTATCATATTTATTTATGAGTTTTTTTTGCATATTTTACACTATATCAGAATGTGTTTGAAGGATGGCAAATTAAACACCAAATCTTGTAAATATCATAATGTCCAAAGTGCTCATGATGCAACGTGGGAAACAGCAGGAGTAGTGGGCAACAGGAACGTGACAGATGAAGAATCGCTGAGAGTACATAAATATATAAAATACAACACGATCGGAAAAGGAGAAAAAGAAGACACAAGAAAAGAAGGATGGAACGTGCGAAAGATGGACAGAGAGAAGATAAAAAGAGCCATAGAGGTAGAAGAAGTAACAGAAAGCGAAAACATAGAGGAAAGATGCAAACAATACTCAGAAAAACTGAGAAAGGCAGCGGAAGAAGCAATCCCCAGGTATAGGGAAGGAGGAAGAAAAGGGCCGTACTGGTGGTGCAATGAGATAGAGGAAAGCAAGAAAAAAGCAATACAAACCGGAACGAAGATCAAAAGACAGAAACGAGAAGGGGAGAACACTGCATAGACAGAAGAAGAATTAAAAATGGACAGAAAAGCACTGAGAAAAGCGATAAAAAACAGCAAGAAGAGATGCTGGAAAGAAATGATAGATTCCATAGATAAGGACCCCTGAGGGAAGCCGTACAAAATTGCAATGAATAAACTGGGAGGAAGATCAAAGGGAGTGTGCTTAAAGGAAGAGACAGGGGAATAAAAAATAATTGAGAAATTGTTCCCCAAAGGAAGAGCGGTAAAAGAACCAACAAAGACAAGTGAAGAAGAGGAAGCAGATATGACAACAGTAGAGGAAATGAAACAGATCATAAGAGAACTACCTAACAATAAGGCACCAGGTCCGGACGAGATAACAGCGGAGATAGTGAAAGCAGCGTTAGAAGGAAACGAAATAGAACTAACACAACAGATGTATAAATGAAGGAACATTCTAGAAATGTTGGAAAGAGGCAAACTTAGTGCTGCTTGAGAAGAAGAAAGAAACAGGTAAATCAAAGACGTATAGACCGATTTGTTTAATTAATACATTAGCAAAGATAATAGAAAAAGTTATTGTGAGAAGAATAGAAAAAGAAATAGAAGAAAGGGGTGGATGAGAAAGTGAACAATACGGATTTACCAAAGGGAGATCGACGCTAGGAGCTATTGAGAAGGTAAAAGCGATAGCAAAAGAAGCAAACAGCGGCCCACATAGGAAAAGACAGCATTGCATCATAATAGCGTTGGATATACAAAACGCGTTTAATAGCGTACTATGGGAAGCAATTATAGAAGCAGCAAAAAAGAAAGAATTGACAAAGAAAACGATCAAGATAATATGGAGTTATCTACAAGGAAGAAACTTAGTGACCAAGAAGGGTAAATTTAGACTGACCAGAGGGGTACCACAAGGCTCAGCACTAGGACCCAAATTATGGAACTTAGTATATAATGAGCTTTTCGGAATGCGGCTGCCAGACGGAGTGACGAAATCGGCATTTGCTGACGACTTAGCTTTAGTAGGTAGGGATGCAGACATAGAAGTACTAAAAGAAAGGCTAGAGTTAGCAATTACTATGATAAAGAGATGGATGAATAGTAAAGAGCTAGAATTAGCACCGCAGAAAACGGAAGCGGCATGGTTATTGACAAAGAGGACAAATTGAGGAACAGGAAAAATACAGGTAAATAGTAGGCATGCTAAACAAGGGAGGACCAGGACAAGAGGCAAGAAGGCTAATAGCAACGGCGGCCAAAAGTAAACTATTGTACGCCGCAGAAACATGGGGAGATGCCTTAAAGACAACAAAAAACAGATAAGAAATAAGAGGAGTCTTTAGAGCAAGTTTGTTAAGGTTATGTACGGCTTACATAACGGTGTCGCAAGAAGCGCTAGAGGTAATCGCGGCGACATTACCCGCAGACTTGATGGTAGAAGAAAGATTAAACATATATATACAGGAAATAGTAAACAAGAAGCAAAGACATAATACAATGAAAAAATGGCAGACACAGTGGAAAGACGGAGAAAAAGGTGAATGGACAAGAGAGTTAATACCAGAAATAAAGGAATAGGTAGAGAATAAACCGGAGACCTGTTACTATACAACACAACTACTCACCGGACATGGAGCCTTTGGAAAGTATTTACAAAATATAAATAAAATGAAGAAAGAAGAGAATTGTATATTCTGCCAAGAAGACACGTATGACAAATCAGAACATACGCTAATAGAGTGCGAAGCGTGGGAGAATGATAGGAAAGAGTTAGAAAATGTATTGGAAAACAAAATTGAAAAATCTTCAATAATTAATATTTGCCTGAATGACGAAAACAAATGGAGAGCATTAAGAAACTATGCAACGGCAGTAATTAGAAAAAAGATAGAGGAGTTTGAAAACTTAAGATATAGATAAACGAAAATGGAAGTAAACACACATATCAAAAACCACAGAAGACAAAGGAAAGAGGAAAGAGAAGCTAAGTGGAAGCAAAAGAACATAGAAAAAAGCAATGAAGAGAAAAAATACAAAGAAGGTCAAGACAACTATGCCCACTAAGGAATGAAAGAGGAGAAAGTAGAGAAGAAAAGAATATACAATGAAACATTAGTACCAACCGAAATTGCAGAAATAAGGAAAAAAAGAAAAGAGCTGCTCAAAGAAAGCAAACTGACGGAACTGACCAGAGAATTTCCAAATGGTAGATACGCCATTTTGAGGTTGACTGACAATGTAACCTTTGAAATGGTTAAAGTATACTTGGCAACCAGGGGATACGAAGAAATAATTCCAAATGGAGACTCAAGAATATCCTTAGAAGTTAAATTGGCAAATCTAGGATTACCAAAGGGGGTACACCTAATGGAGCTCCACAAAATATTCATGAAAGAGAGAGGATACGCCGACAAAGAAGTGAATGAAGACTTAGAGAAACTAAGAAGACATCTAAGGACAAATCAAACAACTAGGCTGAATAACAATAGAATGGCAGAAAGGAGAGATAAACGTCAGTATAGGACAGACAACAAATAGGGTATAGGGAGAGATGAGCCGGGGACAGCATGTGTTGCCGCAGCAGTCTGTGTGAATCCCACAAGGCCAAAACCAGCTCATCTCAAACTAATAATAGACTAGAGACAGACATGATAAGGACAAAATGACAACAGAACTAACGTAGAGAAGAAATCCGAAAGGTATTGCCCTGCGTTAGTTATTCTCAAGGGCCATTTCCTGAGGCCAAGACCTCACTACGTCTTTAAAAAAAATTTAAAAAAAGTGCTTATGATAGGTGTTAACAAAAAAAATTTTGCACTCTGAAATGTATACTTGATAAAAAGTTATCAAGTCAAGTGCATAATATTTGAATAATAATAATTAATTTGGTAATGGAATCTGCTACAAAAAAATTGATCATAGAAGATAATTTTTTATTTTTTTATTTTTTACTTCTGCAAATTTTGTATTTACTTGCAAAAGAAATTTGGTTTTAAACAAACGATTCTAAAACAACGTTTATAGGAAGTTGTTAAACGTTTGACCGTAATGTTTTGAGTTAATTTAATATGTTGTATATTAAAATTGTTAATGGTTTACTGAGCAAAATTATTTGCCAATTGCGTAAAGCACGAACAATATTTAGTAGTTTTTTTTGTGTGTGTTTTTTTTGTCTTTTAACATTTTACTGAATTAATTTTTATATACCAATATTATTTATATGACTTTGACTAAATAATTCAAGTTTAATTAAGGGCGAAGAAAAGAATATTCTTGGATAAAATTTTTTAGTTTAGTATCCTATACCCATTCTGTTTTTTTATGTAACAACTAGGTTAACGGTTTGCTTGTGCTAAAAAATATTTACAAAAGTCTAAAAACACTTGGTGTTGTTTAACTGCCACTAGTTTGAACTTTGGAGTTAGCGGTCAGATTTTATATTAATATTTTTCTACTTTAAATTTATTTATTATTTTTTTTTTTCAACCAAAAGAACACAATTTAATCAGTTGATGTGCTACAAAACTTTTAAGACATTTAAACAACAGTAGTCCTTGTCGCAGATTGCGTTGTTTATAAAACATTTTGACAGCATTATTGTTTTTTTATTTTTATTTGTCAACCATTTAGGTGACGGTTCACTCAAGCAATATACTTGTAAATTTGTTTGAATAGTTTTCGACTTACTGCTAAAAAAGTTTAGCATGTGGTTATATGTGGATTTGCGCTAGACTGTTGGTTTGATTTGTAGGGTGATCTCAAATCAGAAAAAGTAATTAGATTTTAACTGTGCAATTAAGATAAAGCAAAATAGACTATGTTTAGCTGGACAGTTTTAAAGTTTTAAAGTAGATCAGATAAATCGGACTGACGTGGAGTCTGAAGCTTTGAATGGTAAAAGCTGTGTATATGAACTTTGAGGAGCTGTTTCTTCATTCCCGTTTAAACAGTTGGCTCTCCATTTAGTGCTTTTAAAACTAAAGGTGAATGAAGTTTCTGAGATAAAGTATCTTTTTTAATATGTTCTTAAGATAAGATATTTTATTTTAATTGAAACACATTAATTTAGTGTATTTTATTGTAGTCTGGACAATATTGTTTTGGTATGCGCTACAGATACTTGTACTTGATATTTTCACTATATTTTGGATAGCATGAAAATATTTGGAGCGATTAGTTTTTTTCTTAATTTTTTGAGTATGCACATGCTTTAGCTGGTGTTGAGACAAAATATCTTATTGCTATACTGATAACGGTGTCCAGCATTTACTAGAATCTGCAAACTAACCATGGTGTTGGTAATAAGTAGAGAGCGGATAAAAAAACATTAAAAATACGAAAAAAAGCGCTTTAAAAAGCATAAAAACTTTACTAAAAAAGCATTAAAAAAGCACCAAACATGTAAAAAAGCATTAAAAAAGCATAAAATGTTACTAAATAAGCATTCAAAAAGCATAAAACAATTGAAAAAAAAAACTAAAAATTTTTATAACATTTATAATTACAACAGTTTGAGTGATGATATTTTTCTCAACACATTTTAAATAACACAAATTTTTTTTTAAATAACTAAAAAAGAATTATCCACGAAAACAGTTGATAATTAAATGTTGCTCTAAATGTTCAACTGTAAAATTCTGCATTTGATCACTTAAAATGTTTTTGAAGGGGAAAAGACTTCTTTTGACATGCACACTTGTTATTGTTGCATATTTAAATTTTGCTTTAAAATCTAGATTTATATCGAAATCTGGAACATTCTCTCTACTCAATACACAGTTTATTTAATTTAATGTAGATAAACTTCCATTTTTCAAAAAATTATCTTCAGATTTTGAATTCACTGTTTGCCTAATATAGCATAGTACTTTTAAAATTGCATCTTTAAAATCTCTAA
This sequence comes from Tachinus rufipes, assembly GCA_963932245.1. Classification (NCBI taxonomy): domain Eukaryota; kingdom Metazoa; phylum Arthropoda; class Insecta; order Coleoptera; family Staphylinidae; genus Tachinus; species Tachinus rufipes. The sequence goes on along the minus strand of OZ010750.1, from coordinate 45,632,469 downwards.
TTATACTTAGACTTTCATTTAACGTATTTTCCTGTTTTTCTAGAAATTTTATGGCCTGACTCACAAAACCGTAATTAGCTTTTAAGAAAGCTAAATCATTTTGAAATTCTTTATTTTTTAGAACTTACTTGCAAGATCCGAAAATTGTATTACAACGTTTTTAAAGTTTTTGACATTGAGAGAATCTCCGACCTACCGACTATTTTGGGAATTATAAAATACAGTTTTTTGACTAGCTTCAAGAGGTGGCATTAAAATACGCTAGGAGCTCAACCGGGATTTACAGAATTATATTAAACTTGTCTAAATAATATTATAAAAAATATGCAAGATCTCAAAACGTAAATTTTGCTTTACGTTTTCTAAAAAAGAAATAATTTACGTTTTTTTTTATGTAAATTTCAATCCACTACATTTTATTGATTTACACAAAGAACTAATTTAACAAAAAAAATGCACCAAAACTGAAGAAAAAGCTTAAAAATAAGCACAAAATCTTAAAATAAGCACCAAATTAAAAAAAAAGCACTAAAAAAGCAAAAAAAGCTTAAAAAAACTTAGTTTCAAATGATTACATTCTTCACAATTCGTGCATATATTTAGAAATATTTTCGATGCTTTAACTATTTAGCGTAAGCATAATACCTAGGAATTCGCTCTCTAGTAATAAGTTTGTCAACTTCATTATTTTAATACCAAAATGATCAGAATTACTTTTTTTGGGGGTTTTCAAAAAACTATAATTTATAGCGGTGTTTATTCAATGAATTTGTTATATTATTACGTATGCACATGAAAACGCATACGACAAAGCAATTATATTGCCCTTAGGTAGTAGTAGATAATTATATTAAAGATTATATACGTGACTTAAATACGTAAATGCATTTATGTACAGCACAATGCATATGCATGTGTTTTGCGCAGATTAATGTGGGCGCGTCTGTAAAATGCAAATTGCCGCATGGACTCAATAATACAAATAATGTACAGAAATACGCGCTGAGCACAGAATTTGAATCAAATCAATCTTGATGACAATGCATATGAAATGCAATAAAATGCAGTTATCGTGCTGGAAGATAAAGTTGTCCTTTTTATTTCCTGCATTTAATGCGCATTTATTGAAAACTACATTTTGCAATATGCAAAAGTAAGTAATCTATACTATAATTTGATAATTCGTATCTCGTAAATTATTTTTGCTATTCATTGGTATTCAGAAAGGGGTGAAAATGCATAATAAAACGAGCCGTAGATAAGAGATTGAAGCGGGTATGATATTGACAGGATCATAATCAGGCCAATGTAATAAATGGCTGCGATAAAAGCGGTGAAAGAATTAGCTGTTTGGAACTTTGCCATTGCAGGATTTCAGTGCGATTTACGTTTGCTTTTTAGTCCAGTCATCTATATAGTATATGGACCGTGCCATTTCAATGCACTTCGTGTATATTTTTTACCCAAAGAGATCACAAAATAAAAATTATAAATCCATTTGTTCCCGTAATCCACTTGAAATCTTACAACGTTTTAATTTTAGCAGACAAATAAAACATAATAATTTAAATTCCGTTAAGTGTTAAAATACAGATTTTTCTTAAAAGAAAATGCTGTGAAAATTAAACGCGTTTTATCAAAGATTATCCTATTTTTTACTCATTTCCTCTCTACTAAACTCAATTTTCCAACAAAGAAATACACCGCGCACCGTTTAACGTAAAATATATTAATGAAAACAGGAATTTTTCTTGTAAATATTCCAATATAAATGGAATTGAAATGCTGCATGTTGTGATAGGGAAACAATACGCATCAACAAGTAGGCTATTGAAGCTGAAAATCAATCGCTCATTTATAAAGAAGAATTGCCACAATTAACACAATCACTCTAATTATGTTGGAAGTATTATTTAATATTTACTATTAACTCTAATTGTTTTAAAAAATCAGGATCTAGGCCAGCAATATTATTTTTGTCAAATATTTTTATTGCTAATGCTCGTATGACACTGACAATAATTAATCTTGAATTATATATACATATAAAAGTAGATAAAATTTTAAAAGTCTGTAAAAGGCATAACTGATTATCAATTTGATTGTAGATTGACATTTTCATTTGTGCATTTTATGACTTTTAAAGTTTCATCCAAAATTATATATATAATTCTATATTTGTTATTTGTATATTAGCAATAGTAGGTTTTTTGGGTCTACAAGTTGTGATTAGAAGCTGATATTTCACAAAACTTATAATATTAGAATTAAACATATGTAATGTTTATTTATTTTTTTTTTTATAGATTCTGTTGTATACATTGGGAATTCGTGCAATTTGAATATTTAACACATTTTTATATATTTTTTATATTTGTTTTACAGCGGGCGACGGAATTTATATAAATTATTCATTTCATTTTAGTTTTTACAAAATTTTAATTAAATATTTAAATTGCGCAAACATCACAATGCACATTAAAAAATCCAGATGTCAATCACAGGATCAGGTAGCTTAAGTGGTAGAGCGTTAGTGTACAATATCTAAACATAATTCTTAATATGAGAGCTAAAAAATAGTGACAATTTTTATTTATTTATTTGTATTGAAGCGAAATTTTTAACGTTAGTTAGTTTAGATATATGGCATATCAGGCTAAAAAGACTATTAATGCCGATTCTTTCTTCTAACTATAAAAAAGATGAAAATAATATGCTGTGAAATGGCATTTTAAAAAATAAACCTAATTAAATAAATAAATAAATAACAAGGATAAAATAAACTTTACAATCTATTAAAAACAAAAAATGTCTAGATAATTCCAACAGTGTCTAGGGTGTAAAAGGTCCTAAACACTGCTGGATTTAACGATACACAAACATTAATTAAAATAAATATATAATTAAATTTAAACAGACTGTCAACAGCGATCTGATCGTCCGAGACAATTGACAAACTGATTATTTAGACGTAACTTTTTCTTTCAAAAACCTTTGACAATCCAATAAGATATGATGAACAGTTAATAGAACATTACATATATCACAAACTGGGGTCATCTTAGATGCCAACAAATGCCTGTGAGTTCATCGACAGTGACCGATGCAAATTCGCGTGAGGATACCTCTTCTTTAGGCTGTGGCCTGCACGACGAACTTTACGTAACGCTTTTAATATATTGCAGCTTGTTGTCTTGAATTGTAAACCACCCAGTTTGCCAGCTAGAGGCGCATCAAATTTTTTTATTGACTGGAAATCCAGACAAAGAAAAATTGAATGAATTTGCTTCAGCAAGTAATGATCAGGTTATTGCTATGGCGTTTAAAGCATTCAACGAGTACATACAACATAAGAGGGGTCTAGTTTCAAAAGGTACAATCTCCACAATAATCAATTTGTCAGAAACTTCAAAAAACTGTCACAACTAAAGTAATTTTTAAAATTGATTTCTGTGTTTCTTTAGTTATTTACCAAACATTTGTTAACATTGTTATAAATTTAAATTAATTTGATCCATAAATTATCAAAATAAATCAAATTACAGGTTGCATAATGTCTTTTAAACTGAATCTTGCCAAAAAATTTTCTTAAGTAAAAACTAAATTAAAAATATAAATAAACAAAATTCATTTTTATAGTATTGTATGAAACAAAATTTTAGTATATACAGTCAATAACTCAACAATTTTAAAAAGTGGAGATTGTACCTTTTGAACTACACCCCTCATAAGATGTACTCGCACTTAGTTGGATGTAGAAAAGTGCCCGATAGATAGCATACAGCTCTGCAGTAGGAACGCTGCTAACACTTGGCAAGCTAAATGTAAACTGCAATTTATATACCAGAAAAGCACAACACACTCCATCGGTAAAAATTGAGGAGGCATTGCTTGAGTTTTTGCAAATTCAGTTTGATATTTAACTGGTAAAGTTGATGCTTTGCTTATTTTTAATAATGAAATGTTTAACCTTGGACGTTGAAAGGTCGAAGGACAGTAAGACTGTTTGTATACATCAGGAAGTTGGAAATCTAGTTTCCAAAATGTACTGCAATGTTTTACAGAGACGGATTTTGCGACCGTATCCTGATCAATAAATCTTGAAGACCATTATTATGCACGACAGGAAACGTCGGATGCAAGCGTTTAGTTTTTAGTTTTGCGGCGTACCTAACAGTCAAAATCTTACGCTGAAGACAGAGTAATGGTTCAGCTGCCTCACACAAAACACTAGCAATAGGGCTAGTGCGTAACGCCCCAGTTGATAATCAAATTTTTGTATGGTAAACAAGATCAACATTTTGTTATGTGGATGGAGCTGCGGAAGCATATATTATGGAACCATAATCTAGTTTTGAACGCACTAAAGCGAGCTGCAAAAATAGCATTGTTTTCTGATTTGCTTTCCACGCCCTGAGCAAGTTTAGTGCCGGAACACATCTTGATCTCAAACGACATTTTGACCGTGCGTTGACACGGTCAAATGTGACACCGAGAAACTAAACAGTTTTCTGTACAAGAATAGGTTCTCCTCCAAGGTATAATAAAGGATCGCCTTGTAGGGTTTGTCTTATACAAAAATAGATAAGCAACGTTTTACTGGTAGAAAATGTGAATACATTGCTATTAACCCAGTTCAAAATGCGGTTAATTGTTAATTGAAGTTGACGTTCTAATGATGGAATGTTTTCTTAAGATACAATAGATAGCTACGTCATCAACATACATACATCTACTTAGCGGATGCTTGATAATTTGACTTATGCCGTTAATAGCTATCAGGTACAGATGTGGTTTGGCTAGAAATTTTTCAGACTTTTTCCCACTTTTCCGTTAGGAGTTTTTGAATTGATAGATGTAACTTATTTTGACCATGATTATTTTTTTGCTTTTTTAAAAATTCTTTGCGCAACAGCTTTGTACTTCAATACGTTAACAGGTTATTTTTAGTTAGAGATTAAACTTACGAAAAGAACGGCGTTTGTTTAGTTTAGCTTGTTCACAACCGAAATTCTACTAAAAACGGGTTTTCTGCGAGGTTTTCTTAACTGAAACACTTGAACAAAAAACTATCGCAATTAGCATCTGTTGTTTTCTAATTCCGATGACGGTTTTATAGATTTTATGACCAAGCACGCGAATGAATATTAGAAAGTAGTCACTATTATAAAAATGTTTCAAGACCGAATCTAATAATGCTACGATACTTTGAGAACAAATTGTAAGATCAATAACCGAGAACGATCTGTTGGCTACGGAAAAGTAATTGTTACCTTTATTTGAATTAACTAAATCTATTTCTGAAAATAGATTGGCCAAGTTACGACCTATATATTGTTTTGAGCATTAAACGTACTCATAAAGAAGAATGGTGACAGAAGTTGTTCAAATAATTGATCAGTCAAACGAATGTTTAAACTGACATTTAGCGAAATATAGATTGAACAAACTGTCAAGGAAAAAAAGAGTTGTAATTAAACGACTACTGCTTCTAATCAAATGTTAACACGGAGATCTTTGCTGAAAACCGTATCACGAACTAGTAAGGCCGCTCCATCCTGAGGTCGATCAACATTTATTTGACCTTTCCAATAAATAATAGTATATCCACAAAGATTAACTGGAGTTTTAACCTTAAAATTAGTATTTTATAAGGAATTGCAGATAGGTGAATATTTGGTTAATAACATTTTAAAATATTTGTAATGTAATTATATTCTTTGCACTTCCATTGCATATTGGTTGAAACCATTTTGAAAGTTAATTTTGGAAACATAATTTTAATTCTTTGTTTATTAGCGTATTTTTGCTTTTTTTTAAAATTATTATCTGGGGAAGTAGAACTCTCACTATTTGACATCATTTCATCTGTCAGAGTAGGTTGTGCGGAATTAATTCCTACATCCATTGACTTTGACGACATGTCAATATTACAGTCTGTGGGCGCAGGATTGCTAGAAACCTGCACCTTAGGTGGTGGTAGCCTAAATTGGGCTGTCGTGTTTGCAGGCTTTGGCTCAGATTGAATCTTAGCCTATTTAGGTTTTGACTTGGAATGAATTGTTACCTTAGTTTATTTTTTTTTACACTTTAGGTGCTTTAGGTTTAAGATTTGCCCCATCTTAAGTGGTTTTGGTTAAAGTGCTATTCGTTGTGACTTTGGTCTAGATTGAAGCGTAGCCAGTTTTGGTTTTAAGTCTAATGGCCCTGTTATTGATTTTTTATCTACATTAGAATTTTTACTACAAGAAGTTTTTGCAATAGCAATAAATTTTATAATTGGTGGTTGTTGAACAATAGGTGTTTCAACAACTGCAGCAAACGATTTAGAAAAGGAGTAATACGCGCCAAAAATGCTGTTACCTGTCCGTGCAGGATTTACCTGTTTTACAGTCTCCTTTACACACAAACAGTTCAACGTTTCTCTTAATAGTGGGCATTGCGTTAACACCTTTGACACTTTTAGTTACAGTCTAATTCTTAAAGATCAAATTAACCTAATGTTGAACGAGAAGATCTATTTCTTGGTTTTTCATTGCCATTGAAATAGATTTCAAGATAATATTATCACTCTTTAGATGTCCAAAACAACACCTAGAGCAATTTTCTTGAAGTGGATTGTCTTTATCTGCTCACTAGCTGGTGTATTGCCAATTTACAAGTGCAGTGGTTGAGCCTTTAATTTTCTGTGTTATATGCACCGTTTTTTTTTTTAGTTTGTGCATGAAAGATTTTAAGCCGATTGGTCTGTAAGGTTTAACCAAGCATATTTAGGTCGCTTGGTTTTGGTATAAATACTACCTTAACTGCTCTTTGGCTGACGGTATGTGTGAAAGTGTTAAACTTCCTTTGAAATTGTCCCGTAGAGGTTCTCTTAGAGCTGTTAACTTTTGCTGTAACATGATGGGATATATTCTATCAGTGTTGATTCCACATTTTAGGTTTTTTTGCTGTTGTGGCAAGTGTGCAGAAATTTTGCTTTATAAGTGCATTTTTGAAAACGGAGTGATTCTTGCTCATTTTAACTTATCAATTCTACCAAGAATATTTGTCTTGATGGTTTGCTTTTTTAGATTTTATTTGGCAATTGGGGTACTTAATGCAATACTCTTAAAAGTTTGCCTAAAAATTTTTTTTTTTTGCTGGTTGGTTTTGCTGTTACAGTACCGTAAAAAGTCCTCTGATTTTCTGGTTTCATATTTGTTTCCACGAGTACGAAGTGAAGTAAATGTTGCCGTATTCAGTACTGTGTTATGCACGGAAGGCTAAATACAATGAAAGGATGTGTGGTATCTTAAAGGCATTGTTCGAGACGCAGCTTTCCTTGCGCCATGCAACTCTCGGCACAATAATTTTCACTTTGGATTGGTGCCCTAACACAGGTTAAAAAATGTATATTTGTAGACACAATTAGAGCTTGAAAAATGTGTAACAAAAAAAACACATGAATAGTTTTTTTTTTATGTCAAAGATGTATTTGTTTGTTGGGTGACTTTGTAGTAAATCTGCACTGCTCTAAATAAAAATTTATTTTAATTAATACGTGTACTATTCTTTCTGAATTTTAGCAGATTATAGTTTAAATATTAACAAGCTACACAATTCATAACTATGAAATTGGTTGTGGATAAACTATAAACTCAATAAAATTAAAACAGACACTGGTATAGAGATAGTTTTGTTACTGGACATTTGTTATTGTTTGATATATCATTTTAATTCCTGCTTAAATAAATATATTAGGGTAGTCTGCGCACACGATACGGATTGTAAGCCTACCGAAAACACATAGCGTGACTGTTCGCATTGTTGAAATGTTATATCAAGAAAAGGTACGCTTAATCTTATTATCCTATTAGTGGAGCAAATATGTTTCTAATTTTATTAAATAAATAAAATGAAATTCTATGAAAATGACATGCAATTTATTTATACGTTTTTAATTTGTTTAATGTATAACTGCTAATATTTTCTAAATATTATGAGTCAGTTGTTTGAATGTATGTGAGTTAAGTACTTTTCTATTATCAACTTTTAAGATGTGTCGACGAAGGCTTTGCTTCAAAGTAGCTTAGGTTTTTTGATGCACTAGAAATTTATATAAAAATAATAAAGAAATAAATACCAATACAATTTTAAAACGTATTGCATGTAATTTAGGCTATTCTCGAGTAAAACGAAGGGTGTTTCACTTCACAAATTTTAGTTTGCAAGTTGGGAGCCTTTTGCATAAATTGCTACGTGGATGTTAATTGGTTTAAATTATCTCGCCAATACCTACCCTCTTCTTTTACTGCGTAAGATTTAAAATGACTGGCAATACAAACTAATTAAAACGTCTTAAATCTCAAAAAATATTTTAAATTGACTTATTGATTTGTCACTACATTATAAAAAAAATAATATTAAGCACCTTTTGAATAAAATATGTTTGTTTAATTTGTTTTATATCTTATTATGTGTTGAAAAATAATTCAATACAATAAATAGAAAATTGAAATGCAGCCGGTTTTAAATTTTCAAATAAATATGGTCGTTATAAGAGATATTGATGTCCGGATATTCGTCACCTTTTGAAGCACACTTGCCTGGGGAAACTGCTTTTTTCAATCTCGTTCAATACTGTTTTTGATAATGTTCGGCAAACGACAACGTTCTTATCTACCTTATATACATGCTGTATAAATATGTAGGCTACAGTATATATATATATATATATATATATATATATATATATATATTGAACCGATGGGTGAGATACAATCACATCTACAGGAGATATCCTTTTTATATAACATAACAATTTTTGTTTTAACTATGTGGACGATGAGCATTAAGCTCACCACCCCCTCCGTAGCTTTTCTACAATATTTGTAAGTTACGTTTCTTTTTAATTGTAATGTCTGTCCGTTTAGCTATTAGTTATTATTAAATTTGTAATTTTGTAGGCCTGAGGATGCCAATAAACATTGGCGAAACGTCGCATTTTATTAAAATAGTTCAGCTATGTTTGTTTTTTAAATAAAACTCCATTCTAAAATTTGACTTATCATCCCGTTATGTAATGCACACCTGCTTTGTAGGAATATGCATCCAACCGATAAGGATAACCACTGGCTGGTTAGGTTAGCATGGTTTTGCATCCGGTTAAGACAGAGAGTTGCTTAGAACGTACTGTTTAAATCTATAAACGAAGTAGTTTATTAAATTCAATCAAATGTAGTAAATATTGTTCATATTTTTGGTTAAAAAATTTAGTTAGGTTGTTATAATGATTTCTAAATGAATACAGAATTATTTTTATTTTTGCAAAACTGAAATATGATTAATTACTAAATACTCATTTTATTACTAAGATTTTATTCTCGCTACCAGAAGGCATGCAAGCTAATTGCCTTCGGTTTCGGGGCCTTTTAGTAACTTGCTGTTTATTTATTAGTTTTTGTAAATGTGAATGCAGATTATTACTCTTAGTGCTGTAATATGCAACTCGTAATTAGTTACCTAATGAACTATCAACTGAATAACCTAACTTTTAATTTAATTTATTTTATTAAAACCTATGAATAGCCAATTAAATATATGCTTAACATATATATTTATAAAAAAATAAAAACCATTAAGCATATAGTTTATTAGAGATGTTAATAATAGGTTATTCAACTATTAGGTGTTTTATTAGGAGTTATATATTACGGATCTTAGTTAGATTTTTTTACTTTATTTATAACTCCAAGTTATTTGTCAATTGCTCTCAAAGTTCATAAATTATTTAAAATATGTGCAATCAAATAAAGCTGATTTAGTTAACTTTTAGATGTATCAAAGATTCGTAAAGTTTATCACATTCAACTAAAAGACTTTTATTCTTTCCCTGAGGACAAGACAAAAGCGAGTTTGTTAAATTTTAATGTACTACGAACTTACACGACTTTTTGGTACACCAATTAAATTTAATGAATAAAGAAATGTATATTCATTTAATGAATATTTTGGAGTGGTGAATTGCAGACACAATTACGATTTATTGTTTTTTTCCTAATTTTTAGATTAGTTTGTTTGAATTATATGAAATAATATGTATTTTGTTGTCATGTTAGCAGCTTTAGTCATGTTTTGTGGTCTGGATAGATATGTAACACATATCTTTTGTGTATGTTTTTTCTTCGTGTGTATATTACATGTGATGAATATATAATAAAAATAAACCGCTTGCCATTGCTTGCTAAGTATCAAAAGTGATAAAAGAAAATGTGATACAGTGTTTATATTACATTTTTTGCTTATAGATATTTTTGTTGATATCGATATTTAAAAAAAATCAAAAATGACGCCAAAGTTGCTGTTTTTCTTATAATACTACAAATTAAGGTAGAGGTCGAAATGGTTTTAATGATCTGTCAGGTATAATTGCATATAATCTATTTTTTAAGTTTATTATAAAAACTGTTTTTTTTTCTAGGAATAATTACTAAGTCTTATATTCTTTTAATTTTTATAGCTATATAATATAAAACGCGTTATTTTTAAAAATATTGATGAAATTTTGAATTATTTATGTAGCCAAATTACATACCATAAGTAACATTATTAGCGTTAAACATTTAATTGCAACTGTGGCCGGTATAATAGGCAACTTAATATACACCAAAATTATGTTTCCTCTGTTACTCTTATGCCTTTGCCTGGTTTAGCTTTTTTCATTTGCCCTTACATTACACACATTCTATGAGCCAATTCTAAGGTTGTTTAAAATCCTAGCAAAAACTTTAGAGGTTGATTTTTAAGATAATTACGGTAAAAGTATCTATTTTAGATACTTTTTTCCATAATTATCTTTGTTTAAAGTTAGAGAATTAAATATACCAATGCAATAACATTTTTGTTTTTTGTTTGTAATTGTTTTTGTTAAAAACGATCATTGCTAACTGTAATCATAATTCTATTTTTAGTCTCATTAGTTGGTAATCGTTGTTTTTTAAGTTTTGTTGATGTTTGAAAGATGCAACAATGCAATTATTTAATTTGTTAACGTTGTCAAACTTAGTTTTACTTGTGAAAGATTGATTTAAATACAATACAAAGCAAAGAGAACTGGCAATAGTGAGTAATAGTTAATAAAAATAAACAAGATCTTGAATGGACAGATCAATAGTAGTAGTAGTTTATTAATGTTGTAAACTAGTTTACAAATAAAGTTAAAAGATATAAAAATTATAACACATAAAGAATGAAATCACAACAATAATTGTTATTATACTGGGTTTAGACAGATTTTATATTATATCATTTATTTCCAATAACTCTTCAATGTTATGAAATGCTTTCTTATTTAGATACATTTTTATGTTGGCTTTAAACATATTCAAAGGTAGATTAAAATAATTTGTTAAAAAAATTATTTGCTTAGTATCTTGACCCTTCTTTGCAATCTGGTTTGGTTTTGGTAAATATCTTGCATTTTTTTGCCACTACTGTTCTGTGCTTTTTTCACCGTAAATTTGCATCAATATGCAAGTCTAAAAACTTAGTGCATTGAATGTTTTGTGGTTCTGTCTAATGCAGTGTACAAAGCATTTTCACTGTTTTTGTTTTATTCAGAAAGAATTCATTAAAAGTTAACCATTCAGATGCTTGTATTAATAAAATTGTATCAGTGTTAGTTATGTCTTCAATATTATTACCAGTATTTTGTGAGACAGTTTGGAAATTTATTAAAAATGAATTATAAACAGCAAAGGACCTAGGATCGAGCCTTGTGGTACCCCGTGTTTTACTTAAAAAAAACTTGAATATTTATTATTAATGAAAACTTGCTGTTTACGATCATCTAAATAAGATTTAAGTAAAGATACACTGTTATTATCTATATTATACGCCGATAGTTTGGATAGCAGTATTGGATAAGAGACACAATCAAAGGCTTTTGTTAAACCAACAAAAGTAACTAAAGATTATTGCTTATTTTTAAAACAGTTTAAAATAATTTCTATATATGCATTTATTGCATCAGTTATAGGTATACCGGAGCGGAATCCAAACTGACATTTTGTAAATAGGTTTTCAGACTAAAAATATTACAATAATTGATTAAACAAGTTTTTTTCAGTTATTTTTGATATGACAAGAAGTGAAGATATTGGCTTATAATTGTTATAGTTTTGATATCATTTTTGAAAATATGTATTACCCTTGCCAACTTCATAGGTTTTGAAAATGATTTACAGTTAATTTTATATATTGATTATAATTGTTTGCGGGCTAACTATTATATTTTTTATGGAATGAATCAAATTGGACGACAGACCAAAAACATCAACACTTCTACTTTGTTTTAAATTGTGAATTGCGTCACGGATCTTAATAATAGTAGTTGTTTTAAATTTAAAGTTACACTTTTTATTATGAGTTGGTATAATCAGATTGTATTAGATTCTCTTTAAGGGCTGCAATTGCATTAGTAGAAAATAAATTAAAAGTATCACTTGTTATATCAAAGATTGATGTATATCAGCTAATTCTTTTTGATTCTTTATGTATTATATTAAATATAGCCTTTAGATAATTATTAGAGTTTTTAATATAAAGATCATTAGCAGATATTTTTGCGTTTTTATAGAGTTTTTATATTGTTTTTTATAATCTGCTAGAACTTGTTTAGTTTGATTAGTTTGGTTTAATTGAAAGTTTTTATTCAGTAAATGTAAGTGCTCTTTCATTAAACGTACAGAATTATTAAATCAATTTATATTGCAATTGCTGGTATTTGTAATTGCATATGTTTTTTGTGGAAATGATGATTTTAAACTAGTGATAATTTTATTGTAAAAACTATCAAATTTTTTATTTATTTTAATTGACATATTATAAATATCATCTTACTGCATATTGCTTAACGTTTCATAAAACGTCATTTTACCTTGCATAGTTATTGGCATACATATTTTTGTTGAATATTTGTTTTTATTTTGAGATTCAATAAATAAAGTCAATGACATATCTATATTATTGGAAATATCCGTTATCTGTCGCTCGACTTTAAAAGAAAAAGAAGATTAATAGTTTGTAAAAATATTGTCTATGCAATTATTCTTCTTAGTTTTAAAATCTACAATTTTTGAAAGACCAAATGTACTTAAGTAATTACAAAACAAAATAGCTTGCACATCCATAATATTAAATTTAACATTAAAATCACCTCCCAGTATAATATTTTTGTTACGACAATTTATATGTTCTAAAAACAAAACAAGAACATTTAAAAACAAATTAAAATTTTTGCCTGGTGTACGATAAATACATATTAAAAGAATTTTAAAATCATTAAAATACACACTAGCCTACTTACAGATTTTCTCAATACTGTATAATTTAGTTTGTTGTTATATTCATATTATTTCATATAATATTATTATTTATTTATTAATGTATTATTTACAACATGTTTCGTTATTTTTTAATAACATTTTCAAGTATTAATATAATATAATAAATTTTTTGAATGATTTATAAATAAATTAAATTTTTGTTTCTCCCGCATTCCCTGATATCCGGTTTTTTTAATTCCTTTGAAGTTTGATACATATAATTTAGAGGTTATATTTGTTTATAAAAAGATACCAACATTCTAATAATTATTCTGAATTTTGAAATTTTATATAGTTTTTATTTTATTAAAATATCCATTAAAGGTGAATCATATAACATTAATTGTTCATTTATAACTTCATAATTTTGATTTTTAATATGTTTTTTAATTTCTAAGTCTTCCAAAAATATAAGGTTTTTATCCGAAATGTGTAAAATTACAAGTGTGTTGTACTGTGAATTTGGTTTATGTTTATTTAATAATAGATGTTTTGCAAAGTTTGATTTATCTAAATATTTGTTTTTAAAATCGCGAATGTGTTCATTATACCTAATATTAAAACTTCTTTTTGTAAATCATTCAAAAAATTTATTATATTATATTAATACTTGAAAATGTTATTAAAAAATAACGAAACATGTTGTAAATAATACATTAATAAATAAATAATAATATTATATGAAATAATATGAATATAACAACAAATATAAATGAATTTCATAGAATTAATAAAAAAAAGCATTGAGTATAATTTAGTAATATCATTATATGAGATAATATTATAATTTTTTGAATACATTATAACACCTCCATGTAAACTGCTATCCCGAGCATAATATGCCATAGATTGTGGGTTACCTATTTTAGAGATTTCACATTCTTCAACGTTTAGCCAGTGTTCACTAACATTAATAATATAATTAATTTTATTACGCATGATTCAACATTTAAAAATAAAATTTAAATTTATTCTAGTTTATTGCTGATTATGGAATAACTTATTGGTTGGAAATTTGTTTGTTCTGAATGAAGAAAAAAGGATCTACTTTAATACTTATTGGCCATGTCTTTGGGTCTTTGATAATATTAGCATAATTTGCTTGAACGGATAATCATGATGTTGTGTGGAAACCAACTTCTAACAATTTGCTGAGTGCACGTTTTTTGTTTTTATATTCTATTATTTGTTCTTCAGTACCATCGGTATGAATACGTTTAATATGAAATTAATATTTGCGAGTTACTCCTATGATTAACAGGTTATCTTCTCCACATTCATAAATATAACTATGTTTTAGTTGCATATGATTTTTTCAGGGGTTGTCATTCTTCTTAAAAAAAAAAAAAAAATTCTATGACTTTCGATAACGATCTATTTTTATTTTTATCCTTTATATTGTTGTTGGAATTTACAATCTTTCCGGGTGAGCTAAAGATATTTGGGCTCAGCTAGACATTGAGTTTCTTTGCTGATACGTTTTAGTATTTGTGATGGATATTTTTTTACAGTTAAAAGAAGTTCCAAAATTAATATCGAATAAATTTAATAAATCAATATTAGTTTCTTTTAAGATTGGATGATATAAAAAGAAATAAACACTTGTCAACAGTTTTTTTCTAATAGATTTTGTATAAAAAAAGTCAAGGTGATTGGTTTGTAGGATTTAGCAGGACATACGTGGGTTGCCCCGGTTTTGGTATAAATACCACTTTTTAGCTGCTCCGTTTGTGTGAAAGTGCTAAGTTTGTTTTAATGATCTTGCATATAGCCACTTTCAAAACTGTGAACCTTTTCTTTAGCATGATGGGATTGATTCCATCTGTTTTTGGCAACTTGAATGGTTTGAATGTGTTAATTTTTATGTTTTCCTGATTCTGATTTTTGTCTTATCCCAGTTTTTTTGTTTGCCTTTTTGTTTGTTTTTTTGTTTCGTCAGGTTTTCTAGATCAGGAGTTTCCATCAGCGCTAAGCCCAGGAAGTGTGTCTGCAGCATCTTTTGTAGAGCTGTGTAATAACAGAGAAGAAAACCGGAAGGTATTGCCATGCGTAAGTCATTCTTACGGGCCACTTGTTGAAGCCAACACCTCACTACGTGAACAAAAAAAAAGAAAAAAAGGCGTAGGCATTGCAACCAAAAATCAGGTGTGTTCCCGCCGTTTGTCAGCTGTAATAACTTTGCAAGTGGTGGAAATCCTTGCTAATTGTAGGTTGATTGGTTTACTTTTTTTTATCAGCACCTTGGCTGTCAGTAGGTCTCTAAAGTGTAGATCCCTTAACAGCAATAGATTAAAAACATGTTTTGCTATGATGCACGAGGCTTACACAAGGGCTGGGCTGCTAGATGCTATCTGCTTGGTATGGTTAACTTTTTTATCTATTTCTTTTGAATTCAAGGGTCTTGGATAAGAGCAATATTAATGTTGTGTTTGACAATATACGCGCTGAAGGCTGCAGAAGTTGCCTTACAGTGGTCCAAATTGAACTTACCGTTACTGTTCTTCTGCGATTGGCGATTGGCAATGGGTTTAGATCTATAGCTTTCTTGAAAGTACTTGTTGTTTTAGGTTTGTTTTTTTTTTTTAATTTTTAAAAAGGTTTTAAATTGACAACTTGTTAGGTCTTAGTGGTCATGGTGTTTTGCATCGCAAATCTATTTAGGTTGCCGGTTCCAACTGTGGTTCCGGTACCCATGTTGTTTTTTTGGATCGGGTCTTTCAGGTCGATGATCTGGAGTTTTTTAAAAACCCTCTAACAGATTATTTTTGGTTACTGGACTGAGAAGCCACTAGTTAGTTGGTTTGTCCGTACTTATGATTTTTAGAAATTCTTCTTTCAGGAGCGTTTTTGTTTTTGTTTTAGTTTATCAATCCTGCTCAAAATGGTAATCTTAATAGTTTCCGCTTCAACAAAAGATTTTTTGTGCGTACTGCTGCTAGACAGGTTGTGCATTTGAGTCTCTGATGTACTAGAAGTGTTTTTTGCAGGTAGTGTGAAGTATTGCTGTTGTATCTTTTTTGTATTACTTGATGTCTTAGTTAGCTTAATTGTTTGAGATCTCTGAGCATCTCTTAATCTTTGAAGCTTACGCCTGGCCACCCCCGAAAACCTTGGTTTTGCGGTTACGTTTTTGGCTTTGCTTGCCGAGCTCTCTACTGAGTTTAAATTTGTTTTTATGATAGTGTTAGTTACGTCTACAGTCATTGGTTTGCTCTTTCAAGAATCTGTAGCCCGTTACCGGAACCTCCTTAGGATATTTTGTATATATTCTTTGACTTATCCATGCTTAGTTCTAAATTTGTGTTTTTTTTTAATTTTTAGCGTCTTGGCAGGCATGTGTTGTTATTGTATCTCCATTTTGGTGACAGTTTTGTTTTAAGCAGGGTATTTTATTTCCCCGGTTCTTTCTGGCAAATTTTGATTTTCCGGTTTCTACGGGACGCATCCATAGAGAAACTGTCAAATCCCAAAGGATAAATAAAAATAAAAATATGATAGCGTAATGAATGATATTTTGTTATTTAGGTAGATTAAATTGTTTTGCTCAAGGTAATACTTAGTTATGTGATAGGGTGTGTTTGAATCAAACCTATGTATATTATATCACTAAGCACACATTTACATTCACTATATAGGCATTATGTTTTGGTTTAAAGAAGTATTTAATTTAAACATTCAATTCACACTATTCAATGTCAAAATAATCTGTTCAAAATTTATTGACACTTTACAATTCACAATTTACTATATTGGGTTTTCTAATCAAACGTCCCATTTTAATTATAAAAGACACATATATTTATTCTTAAGTAGTACATATTTTTTAATTTAAATTTAAAGTACAAACTCTACGGTTACTTGTGGAAAATGATATCCAGTAAATGCTCACTTTGACTCTTGTCTGCAAAGGGTCGTTTTGCGAAATAATGCGCCAAAGAAATTTTTTGTGCATCATCTCAATTGTTTCACGGGTTGTGTGGCTCCGTAGCGCTATCTTGCTGGAAATAAAAAATGTTTGTGTCCTAATTGTCCAAAATAGGCCAAAAAAATGTCAGATAGCATTCTACGGTAACGATCCCCATTGACTGTAATTGCAGCACCGTTGTCGTTCTTGAAAAACTAAGGTCCCAACATTTGGCTGACCCAAAAACCGCACTAAACAGCAGTAATTTGTTGAGGATAAAAAGGTTTCTTGACTATAGTTTTTAGGTTTTTGGAACCCCTGATGCGGCAGTTTTGTCTATTAACAAACCTACTGAGATGGGTTTTGTCGCTAAAGATGGTTTTTCTAAAAAAGTTAGAGATTCCTATCAGCATTTCCAACACTTAAGAAACAAAAGTTTGGCGTTGTTCATAATCAGGTTTTAATTCTTGCGTAAACTGCACTCTATAAACATGTAGGCTAAGATCTTTATGCAGTATGTAATGAAGGCTGGACTGTGAGATTTCTAATTGCTATGGAAGTTTTGGGATTGACAAACCTGGGTTTTCTGCAATGTTTTGAGCTGACCTGACAGTACGAGTTTAAACTTGCAATTTTACATCAGTAACTTGGTTTAAATTTTGCAATTAGCTTTAGAATGGTTTTGCGGAAAAGTTATACAAACCGACCAAAAATACCACAAACTCTGCGAACTGCCTCGGCAAATTTTTTACCGTATCTATAATAAATTTGTATTATTTTTATACGAGTTTATCGTACAGTTTTTTTATATATAGTTTTTAATGACAAAGGATTCAAGGCTTGCTATTCAACAGAACAAAAATGACGCAAAATTTTAAATGGGACTTTTATTGGAAAAATTTATATTAGTAATTTTTATAAATATAAACTTTAACCAAACATTAACGACGTCTATGTTAAACTTACGTTTGTGCTAGTAACATTCAGAAATATATTTTGAGTTGATTTTTTGAACAAACTTGAAAACACTAAAATTATTAGAATTTTGGCTGAAAATATTTGAAAAACTTTAAAGTTTGTTATTTTCATTGTAGTATTCTTTAAACTGCAACTGTTTTGTTTATTTGTGGCTAAGAATTTTTTTTCAATATTTTAAAAAAATGACGCACAAACATTTAATTTACTAAACAAATCTTATAATATGAAAGGCACTTTCAATTAATTGTGTAGAATATGCATTTTAACAAAACATAATTGAAAATTTATATACACAAGACAAACATACCAGACCGATACTTTACCAAACAAATATTTATCTTGTACTCATTTCTCTAGACCATTATTAGATATCAACCCTTCGTGTGAGTCATGGTCTACACCTTATCATTGAGATAGGAATATATTGTTCCGCTGTGGGAAACGAAAAACGGCATCCATTCAAAAACATCCCCAACTGATAATTATATAAAGCATTTTCATTCATTACACGTCCCTATCGAATGGGGGAAACTTTAACTTGCCCATTTTAAACCGCAATATTCTCCGAAAATTTACCCTCAAAATCGATATGAATTTTGTAACAGTTTAAGATAATAAAACAAATTAAATGATTATAGCACAAAAGAGTCACTTTTATCAATTAATTATTTAAATTTTGCCAAGTAAATATTTATTTTTCATTTTATGCTAATTAAATGTGCACCAAAATATGTAATTATAATAATTAGAACTATGTTTATTTTAGAATAATTTATAATACCATTAGCATAGTTATGCTTAATAACGCAATGATCATTAAAATAATCACAAAATTAAATATTAAAGTATGTTGTGAACACCAATTGTTTTACATATTTTATAGTTGATGGAGTTTGATAATTCATAACAAATTAAAACAATTACTAAGTTTTTATGTCACTATTTATTACGTTACACCGTGCTGCAATTTTTATGGAACTTCACCCATCATTAGACATTATATGACTAAATTAACAAAGCAGTTTAATTTTTATTCTTATATGTATATAAAATGTACCAGTTTTTGTTAATGTGATATTTAGTTGAAACTACAGTCAAGATGTGATATAATAACTAAGTCATATTAAAACTTACTAATTGTTTTATTTAATTTTAATTGAAATTTATTTAGATATAATCTATGCTTCATTACATTTTCTTCATCTATTAAGATCGAATAACTGTTAAAAAGCTGAAACAAAGAAATAGTTCCCGGAGATATACGTACTTCAAGACCACAACGAACGATTGATACAAACACTTCAGCTCAATCCATCATTTCTTTCAACCGTCCAGGAGCAAACAAACAGACCAATCGTTTGTTTTTACAGCTGCTAATGATCCCCGTTCGTCTCCTTTTTTACATAACTAACGAGCAATTCATTGTGAGGATTAAAATTATTATAACATAGCACTTAATTTTTATTAAGCTAGCGTTTTTTATTCTCATCTTGGTAAATATTTCTAATAAAATTTGTCTTCGGCTGCAAGTCAATTAATTGATTGAGATTGTAAAAATGTTTTTTAATTACAAAGTTTTTTATGTTTGGTCACTTATTCTATTTGGTATGAGATGAAAAATAGTCTCTTTCTATATTTTTCCGGAACCTTCATTAAGATGAGAGTTGTCTCGGTAGTTTCCAGCAAAGTGGGTATAATTCGACTACAATTATCAGTCAAGGAAACAATGCCAATTTCCCAATCAAAGCATTCGAGACAGTGAGCTGTGAAGGAGGTTATTATTTCAACTTGGCAAAATAAATACAATTTTAAAATCTTAGCATTATCTTCTATAGTGAAACATTACAAGTAGCCCGAAATCCAATAATAAAAATATATATAACATTTTTATTGCACAAGAAAATTACAATACTATTAAACAATGTGTTTTGTACAAACGGTTATTGATCGTAGTTTTTCAGCTAAAGAAATAGAGTAAATTTTTAATGTTTATTAAAAAAAATGGTGCATGAAGTATGATACATGATAGTAGTATAGTATATATAGAGTAGTATGAGTATTATGGTATGTCAGATGATATTGTTAGTCAGTCGTTGTTATTAGCGAGAATCGGGATATGTTGGAATATTGAAAGAACAGTTTTTTTTAATATTTTGCAATTATTCTAAAAATTTTAGGAATTAGTCTATCTAGAATCTCCGAATTGTTGGGATTATTTGCGAAATTGATTGTTTTGAATCTTTTGTAAAATGGGATAAGGTTGGTTTTTTTCTAAAGTAGTTTGTTTGAAGGATTATAGAGAGGGTTGTTGGGGTGTTGAATTTTAGTCATAATTTAGAAGAATTCTTTTTCTTCTACAAATAGAGGGATACGAATTGGTTTATTAGAGTTTAAGAATATTATGTATGCTTAGTTAAGAATTGGGCAGCAGATTGTCTTGTATATGTGCGTGGTACATTTAATGTCAACTCCATTTCTATTTCTATACGTGAGAGATCGGAAGTGTTTTGCTCGAGATTTAATGGAGTTGGTATGAAACTTGAAACTCAGTTTAGGGCCAAAGCTTACTTATAAACATTTACATACATGGAATGAGCTTAAGGATTGTTGGTTTATGTAGATACTAGGAGAAATTTTATGGGTTTTGTGATAAGGAATTAGTAATTGGGTTTTTTACAAGTTTGCGAAATGCCGTTTATTGAACCACATTTATCTAACACAATTTGCAATTGATACATAGATTGTTTTATAGATTTAGCGTGAGAAACCAGTGTTGTATCATCAGCATATTGTAACATGTAGGAATTTGGATTAAAGTAGGATGGGTTAGGATTGTATATTTTAGAGCATAAAATATTATATAAGAGGGACGACAAGGGAGATCTTTGTAAACCTTGTTGTAGAGTGAAAAAGTTGGAATATGATTCAGCTATACGAACGTTAAGAGTTTGATCATTAATAAAACATAACATTATAATTAATTAGATTGTTAGCCACATCTAGAACTGATAGCTTAAACAGAAGGCCTTTATGCCAGATAGAGTCGAATGTTTTGTTTATAAACGAGACGTTCGAATGTCTGCTTTTGAGGTGGAATGTTTGGATGTTAGTCTGCTTTGTATTGAGCTATAGCAACAATTTTTACTGCACTGCACACATTTGAGTACATAATGTATGTCAAGATGGCACTGAGTTACAGATTGCTAAGTAAACAGTCTTTAAGACTATACCGAACGCCACCTTGATTTGTAGTATTTCAACGAAAACGGCAACTTTGGCGTCATTGCTGTTTTTACATATATTTGATAATCGATTTTTTTTTATCAATACATTTAGAAAGCATAAAACTATGATATGTCTAGGTGTTTTTTGTTAAATTATATTTGCAAATAGCAACAAAATGCATTCAAAAATACATAAAAACGCATTTATTTCTATATTTGATCATTTTTTTCGGTTATTATTTGACTAAAGCACTTTGCCAAAGTTACCGTTTTTGTTAAAATACTACAAATCAAGGTAGCGGTCGGAATGGTCTTAATATATGCTTAGAAGTACAGTTTGCAAGATTTGTCAATATATATATTTTTGTTTAGTATGTCTGCAACTTAAAAATCCTTTCTCCATGTTTTTGCCAGTAGAATCCTTGTTGTTGTTAACTAATTAACTTAATTACTATTGTGTTTATTTCTAAATTGACGATTCAATTGAATTATAGAGATTGTCTTTACATTTAAATAAAGCAATTTGATTTAATATCACTCTATTGATGTTTCTATTGCTTATTTGTTTAGAACATAACTTTTTTCTATATCTCATGTTATCAACGGTACTTGACAAAGAGTTTTAGTTTTTTAGTTTTTTATTTTAAGAGGGTTTTATTACAAGGTTTTGTTAACCCCGTTATACAATAACACTTGGCTTCTGTCAATAATTTGGCAGTTTTTTTTGCTAGTATTATCTTTTAATAAGTTCACATCTATCAATTAGCGTCTAGCTGTTAGTGAGCGCTGACGAGAACATTTTGAGCAATTGTATGGGGATTGTGTGGATCCTATTGCTATAGTTAATTGGCATTTGATAGTGTGGATAAAGAAAACTGTGGAAAAGTATGAGAAAGAAAGAAATTAGCGAGCATTTGGTATAAAAATGGAAGAAATGTATGAGGAGACAGCAAGCAGGGTGTGGGTTAATGGAAAAATGAGTGAATGGTTTTTAACAACAAAATGAGTGAGACAGAGCTGCCTATTGAGTCCTACTTTGTTTGCGACTTACACAAGAAGACGAAGAAGAAAAACTTAGACTGGTTTAAGCAGGGGGGATAGTAGTTGGTAGACAAAAAGTGCGGTCGCCAGCATATGGCCAATGACATAGTAATAGTTGCAAAAGAAACAAAAGAAATGTTAAAAAGTTTAGAAAACATTTAAAAAAAGAAAATTTGGTCAAGTCAATGTAGAAAAACAAAAATTATGGTGTTCAGAAGGGGGAATGAAAGAAAAAAAGTGAGCAAAGCATGGTGGAATCTTTTAAATGTTTAAGATATATATTTTGTACAAACAACAGCAAAAGCAAGCAACATTAAAAAATCTCTCGAAAAGCAACTAAAGAAATGGGATAAGTCAAAGAAATTTTGATTGTATGAGAATAAAAGGGATAGTTTAGTTAGGAGTATGATGTTGTATGGGTTGGAAATATGAGGATAAAAAGAACAAGAAAAATTAGAATCAATTTATGCAAAATATTGGAGATGAGTGCTAGGTTTAAATAGAGAAACTATAGCATATATCGTGCTGGAGAAAGTAAAAAAATAAGTTAAGAGTAGAAGCAGGAAAAAAAGCAATGAGGTACGAGGAAAGAATGAGACGGAGACACGAATGTAAAATCTTACAAAAATTCATGAAAGAGTAAATGATAGCAAGAAAAGGAAAGATAGGAGAGATTAGGGAAAAATATTAGAATGGAAATGGTTATGCTTGTCAAAAAATAGAAAAACATAAAAGAAACTTGGAGAGAGACATAGTTCAAAAATATGGAAAAAGATAGAGATATACAAAAGCAAGAAAGAAAAATACGAGTGAAAGACTAGCTACACCTCAAACTATGAATATATTATTGAAAATGAACTGCCAATGTACTTAGAGAGCAATAGATATAGTAAAGATAATAAAAAAATGATTACAAAATTCAGATGTGATAATGAAGAGCGAGTGACACAATTTGAGTATTTGAAAGTGTGCAAAATGTGAGGAAAGGCTAAGAAAAGTATGGAACATATGTTAAAAGATTGTAACGAGATAAGAGAAAAGCAAATAGGAAAAAATGAGATATTGAAAGGAGACAAAAAGGGTTAGAATAGATGAGGGCAGTTACAAAAAATAAGAAATAAGCAAACAAAAAAAGCAAAACTTTATAATTGTGGTTATTTATAAGGATTATGGTTTATTATTTTGTGGAATTACAGATATATTTGTAATTGTGATAATTGTTACTTGTTGATTTATTTTGTTATCTGTTAAATCAACTGTTTTGAACACTACGCGGAAGTATGTAGGTTCTAAGGTGTTTTTTGTGTTCTTGGTTGTAGTGTATTAAACTTTTGTATTATGTGGTTTTTGAACGCAATATTTAGGATGTAGATTTAAGCTGTTTTATTTTGAAAATGATTCTATGTTTACTTTCTAGATTGTGCTTATTGCTCCCAGTTTGCCTTTTGTTCAAAGGTCAATATTGGTGTACTTCTTGAACTTATTATCTGTAGCCTAAAGATGGTCTAGGTTTTTGTACTTGTCTTATGTGTGGCTTGTTGGGACTTTGCTGCATTGCATTGCATTTTATATATTCTTATAAATGAAATCTCTGTTTGCAGTTTTGCGTTCGATTTTGCTACTGAGTTTCTCAAACGTTGTTGACTTGTTTATTGGCAAAGCCATTAAGCCAACAATGGGCTTTATTGTTGAAGATAATTATTCAATGAAATTCAGGATTTTCTTCAAACTTCTGCAGAAGTTTTGGCGCTTGAAATAATAAAGAGCCTTTAGTTCTTGAGTTAATTTGATTTTGTATGGGTGTAGGTAAAGGTCTTTATGCAAAAGTTGCCATAATGTGGACTTCACACTTTCTGTGAATGGCGTTTAATTGATTGATTTGGCTTATTTTGAACTGAAGCACGGCTGCAATATTTTTGGTATTTTGACCGGTGCGTTGTCTTACTAGCACAGAAACATTTGATAGTGAATATGTTGACTCGAATTTATTCAATATAGCACACGCAGCCAGTCTGGTGGGACCATTATTACGACCGAAAATTGAACGCACTGTTCCGTATTTAAATACAAAATTGTTATGTCCCTATATTATTACTAGTCCTATCTTATTATATATCTCTAATGTACCTCTAGTTATACAAATTTGTTTGGTTAATGTTTTATATTTTATTGTTACTTTTTTAAATTAATAAATAATTATTGATCGTATTGAAGAAATTATTGTGTTTTAACATTTGAACAAAAGTCAGTTTATTATTAAATAAAAGATATGTTTAAAAAAATATTTCATATTGACGTGAAGATTTTGCTTCCCGGAAATAAATTAGCCCAGCATTCCAGGGTCAGAATGGAGAAATATAAAAGTAGGTGGCACCGATTCATTCCATTTTACGATCGCTTTCTATATCGTATTAAATATAAAACTGAATTGCGTACAGGCATGTGGAACACTTGATTTGTCAGCAACTTTTTATTAGTGCTATTTTAACATTAATCACATATTTGTTTGAATACATTCCTAAATTACGTAATCAATAATTAGAGGGTGCTGTATTTCAATATTTCATAACTTAAGCAAAAAACAACTTGTAAGGATGCACCAAGTAAAACAATTACAACAACAAAGTTTTAATATACTTCATTTATAAAGTGCAAATGAAGTAACAATAGAGTTTATAACTCAATTCATTAACGCGTAAAAAAATACTACCAGCTTTATTTAATTTTTTTTTTCTTAACTGTTTTGGTTTTATATAGAGTTTTGGAAAGCAGGGGTAACAGACTTAACAAAGTAAACATGCTGTCAACGATGATGTAGTAGTTCATAATCGATAATTACAGGTCGAGATAAGCAATTTAATTGGAGAAATGCGTAGCGATTAGTGAACGTGTGTAGCAAACTGGAGTTCGACCATGTTTTCCGAATATCGTAATTACAGTGTAATTATCGAGTACTTAACCACTCCAACTCCCGACTCATTACCGACCGAGATATCCGTTGTTCAACTAAGGGATGCTTGTCTATACACATTCCACATTCTAGCTTATGTTATTGTCATGCGAAATTAGTTGGCAATTACACTGCCGCTAAATTTTACTATAATCTTAAATTTATTAAAGATATAATAGTAACTAGAATAACTTTTGAAAAAGTCATGATCTACATGTCAGTCACACTTTTTCCAGTGCTTACTGTAATGTGCCATTTATAAAACTGCAGTTTTTATACAATTTCATATTTTTAGGAATCACTTAAAATGTCATAACAACGTAAAAATATTTATGAGTTTCAACGAGTGAAACCTATAATTGTTGAAACTATCATATTAAAAACAAGACATAATCAATCTGTGGACACTGACTTTGAATATTTGCGGATTATAATTTTGGAAAAAATAAATTTAGAAAATCGATAATTTGGTTTGAAAAAAATTCCCTAAACAATATTTATTGAAATATCTATAGAAAATTTGCAATTACGCGGGTGTTTGCAGAATTTAGAAATTGTAGTTTTAAATGCCGCTGTCTATACTTGGAAACAATATTCGATACAAGGGGGGCGTACATAGGTTTTATATATTGGCGTTGACGCGGAAATTTTCTTATATGCAAAAATAATCATTTGACAAGAGAGCATAAAACTGTATGCTTAATAAAATTTATAACTGTTAATTATTTTTGAGCTTATATGAAAAACCAGCTCTAAATAGACTTGCTTGGTCATTGCGTAATTATTTTTCTCATACCTAGCACGTTTTTTTTTGTTTAAACTTAGTTTAAATTTTTCTGTGAATATTTATAATAACAAACGTATTTATTAGTTTTAAAAAAATATATATTTTGATGTATTTTAGATATAACCTTTTTCTAGCAAACTTACGTTAACATGTTTT
Source organism: Tachinus rufipes (assembly GCA_963932245.1). Classification (NCBI taxonomy): domain Eukaryota; kingdom Metazoa; phylum Arthropoda; class Insecta; order Coleoptera; family Staphylinidae; genus Tachinus; species Tachinus rufipes. The sequence continues at coordinate 45,606,062 of OZ010750.1, read as the reverse complement.
GTACATACTTTTGTAGTCAACTGTTGTTTTTATATTTATATATTGAATGGTTGAGGCTGATACGTGTTTGAACTCCATTAACATTAATAATAAAACACAAATAGTGTAAAGGTTCAAAAAAAGTTTTATTGTTTACTACAATTGTTTCGCCACACAGTGGCTTCATCAGGTATAATGAACAATGATAAAAAAAAAGGGTTACACTAATTACTTATATACTAAAACAAATAAAAATACCAAAATACCATATAATAACAAGTGGGGAGGGATCGCAGAGGGGGGTGGATTAGTACAACAAACCAATTTTAATTAGTATTACATTATACAATAGCAATGACAAATAATTATACAATATTTAATAATGGAGAATTATTTACATCTTTTTGATCATTTAATAGAAGTCCGCGTTTGTTATATTTGTTAATTTCCATAGATTCTAATAAATTTAGCTTAAGTCCTTTTGAATTTTTATGTAAAATTTGGAAGTTATTGTCGAAAGAATGACCGTGTTCTAATAAATGTTCCGCATATGTTGATTTTATTTCATTGTTACAAAAACTTGCTCTATGTTCTTTGATTCTACTTTCAAAACTTCTACCCGTTTGCCCAATATATACTTTGGGGCAATCTCCACATTTTAGTAAATAAACGCCTGATTCTTTACTTTTATCTGTAGAATCTTTAGAATTATTAATAAATTTAGACAAAGAGTTATTGGTTTTAAAAGACGTGGTGAGATTGAAGTTATTTAAAACTTTACCGATTTTAACTGATGTTTGGCCTAAGTAGCCGATAGAAGTATAACATATTGGGTTAGAGTTACTTGATTTAGGAAAAATTAGTGAAATTGTTTTGCGTTTTTGTTTTTGAACAAGTATTTTATTAATTGTTGTTTCCGAAAACCCATTATTTTTAGCTATGACATAAATTCTATTAAGTTCGATATCAAAATTAGTTTTTGAAAGAGGAATATTAATTAAACGATGTAACATTGAGTGAAAAGCTGCCAATTTATGTGACATTGGATGAAAAGATTTTATGTGAATAGTTGTGTCTGTGTGAGTAGGCTTATGAAAAATATTAAATTCATGTCTATTGTTTACTCGACTAATATTTAAATCTAAGAAATTAATTGAATGATCAGATTCTACTTTCAAAGTAAATTTAATATTGCTATGGATACTATTAATGTAATTTAAGAAAGTTTGTAATTGTCTACTAGTGCCTGTAAAGCAGACTAAAATATCGTCTACATATCTGTGCCAGTATAAACAATTTTTAAATAATTTATGTTTTTCTAATATAGATTCTAAATTTGCCATAAAGATTTCAGCTAGTAAAGGACTTAACGGATTACCCATCGCCAACCCGTTAGTTTGTTGATAAAATTTATTATTGAATTGAAAATAATTTTGTTTTAAACATTCTTCTAGGAATAATAGGATTTCGGTCACAACTGAAGGATTAGTGTTATTTATTTTGAGCGTGTTCTCTATAATATTAATTACCTCGCTGGGGGGTATACTTGTAAATAAATTAACCACATCAAAGGAGATTAGTGAGCAATTTTGTGGTAATGTTATATTGGAAATTTTATCAATTAGTTGAATAGAATTTTTGACTGAATACTTAGAATTAAATTTAGTAAATTCTAAAATAATATTAATTAAAGATTTAGATAAATTTCTACAAGGGGCCGAAATGTATGAAACCACTGGGCGGATTGGTTTATCTATTTTATGAAGTTTAAGTAAACCATATAATTTTGGTGGTCTCGGGTTCATAGTTGATAAATATTGATATTGATAAAAAAATTTTGTTTCTCATTAAAAAGGGCATTATTAACTGAAAGAATAGATTTTAATTGTTTTTGAAATTTATTGGTCGGATCTTTTTTTAAGAAATTAAAGTTATTTGAATCCAGGAAATTAATGACTTTGCTATTGTACTCTGTGTTGGATATCGCTACTACCGTATTGCCTTTATCAGCTTTAGTGAAAGTAATATTATTTTCTTTAGATTTATTTTTAATGTTTTTAGCAATCTGAATTTCAAAATTTGGTTTACTGATTTTATAATTGTTTAAAATGTTAGATTTTAAAAGGCATTTATTTTCAATTGTGTTGTTATTTGATCTAATGAGAGCAATTTCTGCGTCGACGGCTAAATTTTGAATGTCTGATTTTTTAATTACTGGTTTAATATTATATTTAAATCCTTTTGATAATAAATTTGTTTCTTGAGTTGAAAATGACGTAGAAGTTAAATTAATGAATCTATCGAAAAAAGTCGGTGTAGTGCTTTGATTAGGTGTAGCGGTATTAATAGGTTGATTGTTTAACATTAGACGTTTGAGTTTATTATTTTGAGTTAAATATTTTTTCTGAATGATTGGATTAATTTTATCGCGGATTGAATTGTATAAAATATCGAATTCTACATTGTGAAGCTTAAATGACAATTCTGAATGAACTACCTTAAGATATGTGGACAGAACATCTCTAGTCGCTAGGGCCTGCTTGAAGTCTTCTCGTAACCATGTTGTTTTGGCATGTTGGACTGCTTTAGTTGCTGCTGTAGAGTTGCTGCTAGCTCGGATGGAAATATACTTCGGTATGACTCCCAGATTTTTACATTTAAATAAAAACCAGATAAAAAATATTTAATATAATCAGATAAGTAAAAAATTATTCATTCAGTTTGCTCCAACAGCCAACGTCGACGGTTTGATTCTTTGGTTAATCTCGTTTAAAAATATTTTAAACGTATTTGTTTTCCGAGATCCACGTAGTAATAGATTTTTCTTTATAGTAAAACAATATTCCTTAACAATAGCCGTTTCATAAATAACATACAGAAAATAAACACATACTTGAATTTTGTTTTCAAATAAGAAATAAATATATTTAGATGGTGTCTTTTAAGTTTGAATTTTAAATTTGAAATGACATTTGTGTCAAAAACGTTGACAATTATGATGATATTATAATTTGCTATTGTCAAGAATAAAAATTAATTATTACTTAAGATTGTATGATGAAGGTAATAATTGAAATAAATACCTCAGCAGGGGACTGAATTAATAGATAGAAAGCTATCTCCAGTTTCATTCCCCGAAACGTTTCTGCTGACCTAAGAAAATGGGAGCTTCGGTCTCGTGAATTATGTATTTTCACTTGGATTTCTGTTACGCACGGAGTGCCTGGCTTTAAACTAATCTATTTACTACAGTTTTACTACAGCTCTTTACGCCCGGCATGTTTACACGTTCATAAATACGTTTTAACTAGTTATAAATAATAATGGTGGAAATAACGCTGGCGCACTTGACATTTACGTAATTCCAATATTTACAGGATTTTTAGTACTTTATTAGCACTTTTCATTTTTATTCTAATTTTTTGTTTATAAACCAAGATTTAAAATATAAATTATAAACAAGCATAATTGAGTTATTAGTATTCATAAGATTAGAACAATTATATATTTTTTTTTAATTACAATAGATAAATAACTAAATTAAAAAGCACTATAAATCACATATTTTACCTCTAAATTCTAATCGATTCGGCAAACAAATTGGCATCGACAAACACTAATTTAAACTTCTGTTATATTAAATCTGTGTTAAATTTAGATTAAAAAATAAGTTTCTGCAATTTGATAAATTTAATATTTTGTGTTTGTCTCTAATCTTCTTCAATAATGATTTGGTATAATATTTTAAATTAATTTAAAACCTATTTTTTGGATGCTACACTACACAGTTTTTTTGTTTACTTTTCCAAATATTGTTGTGCTATATCACTACGTAAGCTGCACTATTTTTAGTTTCTTTAATTATTCTTTATTTTAAATTTTACTACAATGTTGTCTGCAAATTGCAAATGATTAAGGTATACTCTCATTTTGTTTTATTTGAATGGTGGCATTTTTGTAAATCTGATGAGTTTTAAATATCTAAAGTTGATTTTTGCATTGTCTGGTTCTTTTTCTTCTTCTTCTTCTTGTTCTACTCTTATCGGAAATTGAAAATTATCAATGCTATATTTACTTTCTTTACTGCTGTTCTAAATAGTTCTATTGTACTGCATCTCTGGCCCACGAAGTTTTGCGTTGTTCTACATTATGTTTTCCTTTTATTTTCCTTTCGATAATGATTTGGAAAGTTGCGTATTTTTGTCTTCTAGCTACATGCTACATGCTACATGCTACATTTTTTTTATCTCAAGGGGACTACATTTGCTTTATAAAGAACTTTATTTTGATCTTTGAGTAGCACGTAGTGAAGATCTTGGCAGAAATGTCTGTTTTTATATAGTCTAACATTCCCAATAGATATCTACCTCTTGGGCACAAATTAAATTTTTGGCAGTTCTTTTAAACCAAGAAGCGACTTCAGAATTATGTTCTTTTTGAGAACGTTTGTTTTTGTCCGCTTAGGATAACCACCCACTTTAAGGCCAAAGGTTGTAGCAGTTTTTATGGCATGCGGCTTCTTATGAGAAACACGGATACATGATACTTTACTTATTTGTAGTGCCTGAGTGTTAAAGTAATAACTTGTTGTGCAAAGTCTATAAAGTCCTTTGTTTTTATGGGCACAACTTAGAATAAATTGTTTACTTGCGCAGTACAGACAACTTTTTTGAGAGCTTGCGGAATTATTGCGCTGTTGTTTTTACGTTGTTCAATCCGAATTCCCAATCACAATTTATTTAATCGAATGGTAAAATTCTTTAGCTTCTTTCTTATTTTTTACACTTTTATTGGTAGATTTTTTGATTTTTAACAGATTACATTTTTTATACGCGACAACAATGGGACGCTTGAATTTTAGCTTTGGAAAATATTTATCTAATATTTTGGCGTAAATTATGTTGGTAACAGGGCTTTTCTGGAAATATATACTCAAATTCTGACTTATAGTGGAAGGAGTAACTTTAATAGTACTGAAAAGAGTTAATGTTTTTTAGAGAGAAAATATATAAAAATATTTTTCATGGAGTCTGCAAACTATATTTTGCATCTGTTTGCAATTTAGCAAAGAAGTACTTTGCTGGTTTTATAAAATTTTGTATGAACACGTTGCTTTTGTTGGTGGTGGTTTTTTGCTTGCAATTTTTTTCTACAAACTTGTAACGTGCGCATTTCCTTTTTTGTTAGCTTGACAAAATATATTCAACAAACTATCTTTGCACACTTTACTGACAGGATAGTCAATATTTTCATCGTTGTTTTATAGAAAACCGCGTAATCACAAAGTACGCATGCTAAAAGAACATCACTAAACTACTACGTTACATGACTACACGGCACTTACAACATAGCGCCGGCACTTACAGCCTTGCCCAGGTTCAGCTTGCTGCAACTTTAACCCATGCACTTTTATTCTTTTCTGCCTCAATTAGTCTTTATATATGTTGCTTCACTTCACAGTTCTGTAAGTCCGTTTAATAAAATTCACAAATGTTTCAAACTGATTTATTATTAAAACATAAAAACTAAATAACAATTAATTTGATATATATAAGATGTAGGGTGTATCGAGAGCATAGACTCTTTATCGATCGTGTTTATAACTACTTGTTAAAACAAAATAATTAAATATATATATATATGTTTTGAGAAATCCCTTCCATTTCTTAGTGGGGTGATTGTTAGATGATCCCAGGTGTGTCACAATACTTCTTAGAAATGTGTTTATGATGTAATCCAGTCATTCAGGAGGATATAGGGGATATAAATAATTTATTAGTTTTAATCTGGTCGTAATATTATTCGTTGACCCAGCAGGGTACTTCCATTAGGGATTATTCTAGACACTAATGAGTTATTTTTCAATTGCCCTTAACACCGCGGGAGAGTGGTTGTTGTTGAGACATCGACAATATATAATATTTTAGTCGCACTTACGCTTTTTACAGGCATACTTTATATGCTCTCTATTTGTTCCGTTTGATGCAAAAACATAACTTAAATGTAAACTGTTTTACAATTTTAACATTTATTTCCTTTCATAAATTTTTTTTATAAATACATTTATCTTGGTTTGATCCACATTTACGTACAATCTTCTTTTATCAAAATAACTAGTAGTCTTTTTATATTATACTAGATTTGGAAACTACGAGCAGTTTGTCTGAGGTAATGACCATGTTTTTACCAATAACAATCCTCGTTTTGTGTTTTTCTAAATTTACTGTATGTATGCGAACTTTAAAAAACAAAAGAGCACAGCGAACAGCCTTGTTTTACTTTTTTTGCTAACCAGACATTTATTAAAATTTTTTTTACCCACTTTTATTTGTGACCATGATTACTTATATATTTTTTTTTAAATATTTTTATTCAATTGTACTGATATGCTTTTTTTTCTTAAATATTCAAATAACAGCATTTTCTTTACTAAATTGTTAAACAGTTTACCTCCAGTTGTATCCAACTCTTCTACCATATATTGCAACGTCTCAACATGCTCAGTGCTACCTTTTTTAAATCTAACTTAAGATCATCGGGTCTTGTTGCTTTCTTTATTTTTATTGATATCAACGTATTTTCCATTTTTATTTCTAAATTTTTTTTTGGTTTCTTTTATCAAATTTGTTTTTTTATCTTTATCTTATTTTTATAAATATTATAAATCCATTCTGCTAGGTGATACTCACACGGTTTAATAATAAAAAATAATACATTTTTTGACGACTTTTGAATTGTCTTTTTCTGCAATATGTGGATCGTTTGAATATAATATAATGAACATTAAAATTGCACTTATTTTTAATTGTTGCTGTATATTGTAGAATAATGACAGATGGTTTGATTTTGATTTCTGTCTATGGTTATGTATCTTAATTCTTCTTTCAAAGTAGCCCCTTTTTGCTTCCACATACTTGGCCCACCGTTCTTTCCACTGTCAAAGGCACTTCTGAAAGTTTTCTTTTAGAATGGACAAAGAACACTGTTTGCATCACTTTGATTTTGCTTCTCACTTGTCGCATTTATTTCGGCCTTGGTGAGGAGGGATGTTTTCATTGCGACAACTATGCTCTTGTTTGAAAATCACCAAGTATTTGAAAAATTATACATATAACAGCAGCTTACTTGACGCCTAGTCGACAACAACTGACTCACCAGAACGCCGAGACAAAAATCAAGCTTGCACAATAAACTTCATCTACTGTGCAAAGTGGCACTAGTCTAGCATCACTACTATGCGCGGGAAAATTCAAGGTCAGATATTTTTTATACAGACCTCCTATGTTACTATTATTGCCATAATTTTGCCTCAACTTAAGTAACCAAATCTATTTTGTCTAGGAATTCTTCGGGCTTCGGATTTGACGTCCATTTCTTCGGGTTTTCATTTTCAATTCATTTATTACTTAAGGATTGATTCAAATGATTTGAAAAAATTATTAGAAGAAAATATTACTTGTATGCCGTGCGTGCGTATGCAAATCAACGCATATTACTATTACACCTGCATAATATATAATATAATTTTATTTCTAGTTCTAGTCTTCGGGTCAGCATCACCGCAATGTTGGTAACCTTATCTATATTGTATAAACAAAATAGTAATTTTTATTGTTATTTACTTTGGTAAATTTTAATTTATCATTAAAAATCTGATTATATAGCATGTGATTTCTAAGATTTTATAATTACAACAGATAAAAACTTGCATTGCCAACAACTTTTAACAGACAAATCGTTTTGGATTTACAAACCACTAAATACATAATTTGGTATGTTTATGGATCTCATAAACCGACTATAGAAATTATGCATAAAGTTACTCTTGTTTCATTTTGTTATGTCCACCCAGTTGAAAAGATTCTAAGACTTATTTATGTGGTTGTAGCATATTTGGATCTATAAAAAAACTCGAACAGAAGTAAAAGGGAAAACAAACTGTGGTGTGTTTTCAGCTTTTACAGTTTTCCTTATAATTATACAACCGCTTTTTTATGTTACTTTTATATTTTGAGAGAAAACGAGTATGAAATTGGGCGCGATTAAAATATATTTCGTTTCACAGAATTAATTATATTTATTTAGTTTATTATTGATGCTATTTACAAACTAGTTTAAACAAACCAGCATAAATAATTAAAAAATCATTTTTACATTATTTTTTTTACAATTTAATTTTATTATACATTATTTATCAAAAAAAAATTATCTAAACCAAATTTTCTGTATAATATACGGTTTAAAACTACTTTACGCAAACAAAATAAGATTCATTAAAAAATATTTAAATATTATATTTTATATAATTAAAAAATATATAAAGAAGAGATCTTTATATATTTTATATATGTTCTGATATACACGAAATTGTATAATAGTAATTATAATTTATGCAAAAAAATTTATTCTATTTTTAATTTTCAAATTTCCTTTTTAATTTTTTCATGTCATTACCATCAGCTATATATCCCGAAATAATTAGTTTCTCAGAATGCTATTAACCATAGCCATTAAATAAAGTCATTAAGTCAGTTAGTATAAATTGTCAATACACCCTTTAAAATATTCACTTTGAATTGTGGTGGTGAACAATGTTGACGAAGTAAGTTAAAAATCAATTACTTAGTTTAAATAAATAAAGCCATACTGATGAGAGGTAAACCTCGAAACGCGTCTATGGATGTTTTTAGTTTAGAATATTTTTTCATAAATTTAACTTTTTAATGTTTTATATAATTATTTCAATATTTTGCAAGCGTAAAGCAATCATGTTATATTTTATGAAAACAAAGACGTAATATAAAATAAATTAAATTCACGTAAACATCAAATGCACTATATGTAATTCCAGAATGCGTAGCTGTGGCTAACAACATGAATATAAATGAATATAAAATCCACGACTTTGTGACCACACGAACCACTCAAATACGTAACGCCAACAAAAGCTCCGAACTAGAATAAAATATATAAAATAAATGTATGTACCGCTCCATTAGGACTAGAGTCGCTTTTGCATATACATAAGTGGTGTTTCTAGTAGACATAATTATAGTGAAATAAAATTGTCCAGTTATGCAAATTTGCTAAAATGTCACGATGACGGGATCATAGAAGTGCACTATGAGGTCAAAAATAAATAAAAAATGACAGTCTTTGATTTCATTGAAACTTTTGTATAGGTTTGAATTACACGTATTAGGTGACTTTAGAAACAATTATATAATTTCATAAAAAGTGTTGCAGTTTTAAATTTGCGTTTTACGCAGTTGTTAATAATATTGAATTTGAATACAATGTTCTTAATTACATAGCTGTGTAGGTGCTGATTGCGTTTTGTTTTGGCCTATTATGTAATTTTTGTTGTTGATTAATTAAAAAATGATTTTCTTATTTTTGTGTTTTATTACGTTTGTTTATGGATGGTAAACTAAGTTCACACATTTTGCAGCATAGCCTTCAATAAAAATATTGTTATTTTAATTTAGTAGAGAGTTTATTGAATAATCGTTTAAAATAATATTTTATTAATTAATTAATTATTAATTTGGTTGTACAAGTATTCCAGACAGTTTACAGTACAGGGTAAAGCATTTTTTAAAACTATTGTTTTTAACCTTTTAAATGGTTTTTATGGAACGAGGATTTGGATAGATAGATAAATAGAGACCTACTACACGATATTGCGATGGTAGCATGCATTTTTTGTTTTGCAGATCCGCCTGTGTCACAATGAATGAATGAAATTTTGGGCAGATACATTTGGAAAAAATAGTATTAGAAGTTTATAGTTGGTATATTTGCGCAAAAAAAAATTGTTTTTTATTGTCACGTATGCAAGAGGTCAAACACCAGAAAACATATTATGATTTTTTACATTAAGCGCTGAAGTAGCTAGACCCGGCTTTGGCAGTGAGTAGTGATAAATTGTACCATACACATTGGTTTTTTTTTTAATTTTATTTTAAAATGTTGTGTTTGTTACTTGTGACTCTTTGATCAAAACATAAACGCCAAATCTTATAAAATAGAAGATGATTCTATAACTATTTACATTTGAATTAAGTGTTATTTAACTACACTATTTGTGCTCTACCATGTTCAAAAGATGGCAACCAAACAAGATTATTTAATATAATTTATAGCCTTATATTTGGGTTACCAAAGCTATGATAGCTGAAATCAAAAGAACAGGGGCCCATCTGTTAACGAGTCTGTCTTATTTTCAGACATAAATAATACGATTATATTGGCAAAAATAACCTTTTCACTTTTACTATTCAGTTAATTCAACCAAATTTTTTTTTTTTTTTTTTATATTTGTGCATCTTAATCATAGAAACCTTATATCTTCTTTTTGACTGAAAGCAAAGTAAACAATAAAGATTGAGATTGTTTTAACCTAGTAGAATCCGATTATCATCTTGAACGTTCATTTACTATCAGTGTGTTTGTGCTTACATCTACAAACAACAACCATATTCTAGACTAACAACGTATAAAATTTAGGACATTGGTTATAACAGCATATTTTTTAAATTCAATCTTTCCAATAATAAGCATATACCGTTCTCCAAATAAGGCAACTTCAAATTTGTTTGATGACTTTTCTGAAAGTTTTTACAAGTTCTTTCAAGGTAATCATAAAAAAACTGAAATTATTTTGTTAGGAGTGTTTTAATATACATAATACTTAATGGTTAAGTCACCCATCATCTACAACGCTATCCGTACAACAAACAATGATTTTTGCTGCTTTTCATAATCTTACCTTATTTAACAACCCACATTTTTTTCTTGTGATGGACTTTTTGGTAAACCAAAATTACTATTACTGTATCTTTTAACTATTCTAGAGATTACAACAACTATTTTTATTTAAATTTCTTTTCCTATTACTTATTATTATTTATTATTATTTTAAGATGAACATGAAAAAAATAAATCAATTTTGTAAAAATTTTGATATATTTTGATAGATCAAAAAATTTGTTAAAATTTCTGTTATGAAACCAAATCAAAAGTACTTGTACTCAACTCAAGCAAAACAGGCGGTTAATAAAAACAAAAAGCATTTAACAAATACATTAGTAATTCTTTTGAACAGATTAAACAGGATCATAAAATAGTTTGTAAACATTGACAGTCTTATACAATTTTAAAATGATAGGATTGACTGAAACAAAGCTCATTTATATATTTTCTTTTTTTTTTTTTAAACAATAAATAGTTCAAAGTCTTCAATACCAACTCTACGAAATGATTAAACCAATTTAGTTACTAATCCTACATGAAAAAGCAGATATTTTTTCAAACCAATTTGTATCTAATTCTAAATCTTCTTATTGTTATACTTACAATGCCGGCTAGTGGCAAAACAATGGGTCAAATTTATTTCAGTCAAAGTTGTTTAAAGATATCTTCTTAAATTAAATTCCACAAAAGCATCAGGTATAAATGAAATTTCACCTATTATTCTTACAACATTTGCAAGTAAATTTGTTTTTGTTCCAACTAAAACAATTGCTTTATTATACAAAAACATTCCCAAATTGTTGAATATTGCAATTGTTTAACCTGTACCTAAAAAGGGAGACATTCTTCAAATTACAAACCAATCTGTCATTTTTTTGTTTAATATGTTAGGTATTTATTATTTTTAAAACAAAATAATTTTATTTTAGATATTTAATATAAATTTTGATTAAAACGTTTGACAACAGATCTTCTGACATATTCTACTTTAGACAAACATAGAGAAAATCGTGCAGTAGTTTTAGACATTTCCAAAGCATATGATTTTAAATAACCAAAAGTCTTATTCATAATTTTGGAAATGATAGCACTCTTTATGCTTTATACTTTTTAAAATACTATTTCTACAAATATGATAGAGCGTCTTGAAATTGCTAGGTTAAAATTTGTAGCATTTATGAACAAAGACTTTGCAGCAATATTTGAATGGAACACTCTTAACTTAGTCAATTTTAACTCTAAGAAATCTTCTTACTGTTTTAAAATCAAAATAATCTCGGATCATCAGTACCAAATATTAAACTAAACAACAAATCTTTTTCTAAATCTTTGTCAATTTGTCTTTTGGTGGTTACAACAGTTTCGAAAATATCTAGAAAGTTATGATTTTTTAATAGATGTAAATATTTTTTTTACTTCTTTTCAACTTTTGCATATATATAATTGATGATTGTGACCTTTACTACGTGATAATTCTTGTTTATAAAATAATAAAACAATTTACTATGATTTTTATCACAAATTTATTCTTACGAATACATTATTATTTTTGGCTCTACTAGAGATTTCTACAGATGTTATAAATTACAGCCAGACACGAATAAAGTGGCCCCTATATAGGCAACTTAGTATACACCAAAATTATGTTAAATGTGGTTAAACTAATGCATTTGCCCGTTTTAGCATTTTTCATTTACGCTTACATTTTAAACATTCCACGGGCGACGTTGTTCTGTTATTGAAAGATGCTAAAACGGGCAAAAGCAAAAGTTTAACCACATTCAACATAATTTTGGTGCATACTAAGTTGCCTATATAGCGGCCACTCTATTTGTGCTGGCTGTATATCTGTAGTAGAGCCAAAACTAGTAATGTATTTGTAAGTTTATTTTTATTTCTGCCGACGGCAATCCCAAACAAAAATCCAAAATAAACAATTATCACTCAACAGGAAAACATATTTATAATTTGCATATAACAGCAACATCAGTGACTAGTAAGTAATTAAATTAATTATTTTAAATCAATCATATAACTTACAAAGTTAATTTTTTAATAAAATATTAAAATTGAGTGAAAATACAAAATTATTGTAAACGCAAAGTTTTGATAAACTAGCACAATTTTCTAACACAGTTTGAAGTAACATACTAATTAAGTAAGTTCAATAATATAAATCAATATGTTGACTTTTAAAAAAATGGCATTACAGCGCTTGTTTGATGATGTATGGCAATGGTCCGATTTTAAAAAACATACCAATTTGTTCACCTTGCCGTGGCGAGGTTTGTAGCGAGCAACCCAGCGCGTTGTTATGTGCCGTATATTTATGATCAAATAAGAACTTTTGTATTGGTATGAGACCTTTGTTTTGTCATTGTCATAGCATCCCGGCATCAATCTTGGCGAGCAACCCCGGCGATATTCAGCATTAAGGTGCCCTAATTCTAACTTTGAAGATTGTGCAACAATTAAAGATTTGGCGAGATACTATTGCTTAAAGCAAGGTGGTTAGTGTTGACAGGTTGCATTTTGGTGAACATTTAGTAACGGAGCAGAATTCAATGACGTAATTTAAAACGTCATCATTTTATGCCACGCCATACTACGCCTTACCTTGCTTCTGATGTAGGTTACTCTTACTCTTATAGTAAGCCGTTGACAGATACGATTTAGGTTCATTTTTAAATTGATGGTTAGTAGTGTAAAACATAGCTATATAAATTATTTTTTTTATATAACAAACGCGACGCACGCTTATCTTCCCAACCACCACTTCGTGCTTAAACGACGTACATTAATTAACTTAACACTATTCCGCAATAATATCTATAATAATAAAAGAGCGGCCATGTCGTCAAATCATTTGACCGCATTGCTTTACTGCGCAAAAGTTACTGAGGCTCCTTTGTACGTCCGGCCGCCCGCACTTGATCTTTGCTATAAGCTGATATGCCCCACTCTACTATATTTGTGCCGGCTTGGTCTATTTCAATCTCAGCTCGTTATCGTAACGACCAGCAATTGTTTTTGCGCTGCATTTCTATAATTTAAACCTGCACATAATTATTGATATGTTCCGCGCATTCAACAAACATATAATTACTTTGTAGCATGACTGGTCATACCGCAATCTCTACAATTACATCAATTACTTAGTTAGTTAAATTTTTGGCATATCAGCCTAAGAAGACTATTAATGTAATCACCAAATTAACACATCCTTAAAGTATACTCTAATATCAGTGTGTTTATTAGTGCTTTTTACTAATGTAATGTGCTGTTTAAGTTTTATTATTTTGGGAAGTTGTAAATGTATTTGTAAATGTAATTTTCAAGGCCGAAAGGCAAGAAATAAACGTATTATTATTACTAATGTAATGTGCTCTGCATTCAATCTCATGACCCAACTGGCCTGTGTAAGCTTGACAATCTTTTGCAATTATTGCGCAACCCCAAAGCCTCAACTGACAGTTTACAAGCATATCCCCAACGATTGTTACGTATAAGACTTCAATGCTAAATACGGTGTTTACCCCAAGGCCTTGTGCCGGTGTTTGAATAACTATCTTTTACCACCTAGTACAACCCCAACTCTGGCAGTGTACCTGGTATGCCACAACTGTTATGTACCTTAATGACCTCGATGTTAATAAACTTTGAGAAGAGTTTTGGAGGTGTTTAACACATGTAACACATGTAAAACACTATTGATTTTTAAAGATCTCTTGATGTGTGGCTAGAAAAAATATGTTTTGGTACTGTTAGTTTAGATGCCTAATATTTTTAATCAAATAATTTATCTGCACAAATCAATATTTTTATATCTTATAAAGTAAACATTGAATTAATTAGTTATTAATAATTTGATACAATGAAATTGTGGTAAACTTCTAAATTGAATGCGGTTTGTGTAATTGGATATAAGTGGTTATTACGTTCGTCCGTGACAACAAGGGTGGGAAATCAGTTTACTTAATCGGCAAGATTTGCTGATGATATTTGGTTATGAATTCTAAATGCATTAGTATGTTAAGAGCAATAGCGCCAGCGGTGATAAAGGTATTGGTGAGAGTGGCTGGCTGCCATTAATAATGAAATGTATTGTATACGTTGAATATAGTGTTGAAATTTTCTACTCCGTTATCGTCTTTATGGAAAACGCTTTAGAGCCAAAGACAAGTATATACAGCCTGAAAACTTTTCAACAGCGATTTATTTATATATTATAACTTCGGAATGTCCCATTAAAATAAAGCAGACAAAATATTTCGACAAGACTTTTTTCTTTAAATCTTTAGGATAAAATAATAATGTCCACTTTGGGATTTAAACCTGAATTTTACGAGTGACAGTTTGTCGCTAAGTTTGATAGGTCGCTTTGAAGATTTATTACCTTACGATCCAACACAAGTTTTATCTCTTGTACAAAACTGTACATATGTATTCAGTAAAACTTTACTAAATAAAAATTATTAACAGGGGACTAAGACAATGCAACTTGAAAACTTATTAGAACATTTACCATTCACTTGACTTTCGCTTTTCAGCTTTTATTAATATTGCATGGAACTTTCCCAGTTTTCATACAATTAACTGCACTTGATATTGCATGCTTTTAATATGTATATTTATTAAAATCAATATAATATGTATATCTAGTAAATATTGAGATATTTCTTGATTTTTTAAATACTTATCTAGGGTGATGAATTTCAAATGAAAGTAAAGCAAAATTGAGCGAAGGGGTTAATTTCGCATGCAGAGTGCGAAGCTAACCATAAACACGAGTTTCCCGGTTAAAAATTGTCGCTTTGGAAACGAGTATAGACTGTTACGCAACACTGTACACGCCGTGAATTAAGCAATTTCAAAACTTTTCCCTTCATTTTTTTCTTTTCAGCCGGTATTTTCTTTATAAATCACCCAATTCGAAGATTTTAACAGTTCTTTTTTAATGTCGCAATGTGAAGGCTTGTCACGTGTTGAGGTTAGGGCAAGCCTGACACTTTTAGAGAAACGGCAGGATGCCTCCTCAGCGCTCACCGGCTACACCAGCTGAGTATAAGCTGTGGATATACTGCAAATTATATCTCCACATGCTTCAATAGGTTTTATACCAGTTTAAATTCCTATTATCGCTACATTTGATATCCCTTTTTTATTACTAAAGTCAGCATCGGTGGGAACTTATATTAAGGCGATGAATTCATTTTGTTTATAATCGCTTTCATAAAAAATGCGAGTATAAAAATTTAATTAGCACAAACCACCAGAACATATTAACACTTTGCACACGTAAAAA
Source organism: Tachinus rufipes (assembly GCA_963932245.1). Classification (NCBI taxonomy): domain Eukaryota; kingdom Metazoa; phylum Arthropoda; class Insecta; order Coleoptera; family Staphylinidae; genus Tachinus; species Tachinus rufipes. The sequence continues at coordinate 45,590,023 of OZ010750.1, read as the reverse complement.
TAAAAACAGACTGGACACAAAAAATAATGACTGATAAGGTAAATTAGAACATTTACAATGTAAATAAAATATCATAAATATGCATAACTTATTCGTCTTTCATTGGATCATTTTATTGTTGTGTTGTTTTTTTCATTCTCACATTTTTTCTATTATTTGTACAAAAAAACGTGCATTAAGTATTTTATGACTTGACTTCTTGTATATCTTATACCTATATTGCTTATTTTTTTAATACTTTTTATCTAAAATACATTTATAAGTATCTAGCAATTTTTTTAACATCTACAGTACTGTGCATTTTGGTCAAAGAATTAAACTACGACCAATACCTTAGTTAATTTTCTTAACATAGCCGTGCAACGAGTATATTTCTTAAATATCGGTGTAAATAAGCTTTGCAGTAGTATTGAACAGTACTATGTAATTAAATTTAGTTACTATATATATATATATTTACGATTATTGAACCTAATTATATTCTCCGGTTAACTACCCCATTTAGTTATGTCTGATATTTTTTAGTTTTTATTGACTTTTTTAAGATGTGTCTACTAGAAAAAGTACGTCGTACTGTAACATCTAAATAACGCTACCAATGAACTAAAGAAAAATGCCGTTTTTAATATAATTTTTGTTTTTTTAGAAAAAGGACTAGGACATGATTTTGAACACCGTATACATGGCTTTTAGTGGCATTATTGGATTTCTAAACTTTAATTTATTTATTTTGTCCAACGTTTTCATGTGCAACAAACGAAAAATGCATAAAAACTCGTTATTCCAAAAAAGCATTTATGTTTTTTGAACATCAGATGTTTGGTATTACAATACGTCAAAAATAATAAAAACCATAAAAATACCCATTGTTTTTGTATCAATCACAATTTTTTTGATATTAAATTTATTGGTGTCCAGGGTACTGTGCAACAGCAATTTTCTTAAAAATGCGTTGGCTAATGACTTAAAATCAAATATTATTAAGAAGGCAATAAATAAGTCCAACCTAGGATATTGCAGTTTTAAGCATATGCTTTAGGTATTTACCTAGAGTTGCACACCGAACAATATTACGTAGTCTGTAATGAATGTATAGCGTAATAATAATAATAATAGTTCCTATTTTCGTTAAATAGTATAAATCATAATATAAAACTGGATTAGAAAAAACGGCAAGGTTCAAGTTTTGGAATGGTTGAGGCTCCACTTGTTTTTTCACATTACTTTGTATTAACTTAAAATTAACAATTTTGTCTTGTTTTTTTGCACTGCGGTCTTTTAGATGCACAATATGCATTTTTATTTGTTACTTTTCTAAATCTTTTGTTTTTTTTCAATAAAAAGAAAAACTTTAGCAAATGGACTGTCTTGAGCTTTTCTTTAGTTAGCCTGTGGTTGCCGAAGAAAGCATTACGTTGCGTATTGTATGCTTTGCACTTGCTCAACAGATGTAACAAAGTTTTTTTGTTTTCCAGACATTTGCGGCGCAGGGAATCCGTCTGGATTCTTATTATATGCATGTGTTTACTTAAGCCACAGTGTCTAGTTATAAGTTCTGTAAGCTTTTGCTGTTTTGTTATGCTCATCTACATTACCATAGTTTAGGTAATGTGTGATGGTCTTATTACGACCTTATGTAGTTTGTTCATTGTAAGCTTTTTTACAATTTGCTGTGTTTAATTTACTACGGATTATTTGTTACCGGTTTTGTATAAAAATCAGGTTCAGGTCCAATTAACGTCTTTGTGGTTTTCTTTTTAGCAATGTCATCTGCTATAAGGTTACTTAAGCATAACTTTGATTTGATGCTTAAAAAAATAATTTAAAAAAGTTAGAGGTTATGCAAAACTAAACCAACAACAATAATGCTAAGAAAATTGAAAATGGGAATAAATGTGTATCTTGTATAACTGACAACAAAAATGAATATATAAAAAAGATGACAAAAAAACAAATAAAATGGTATACAAGGAGTAGGTAGGAATAATTATGCTATATATAATGTTTAATAGAAGAAGAAAAGTAGTAAAGGCGGATAAAATTATAGATAACATCAATATCATCAATCAATATACTTAGCACTAGAGGAAATGACAAAAAATAAGATAAACGTTGAAACAAGAAAGAAAGCAATGAGGTACAAAAAAAGATTAACAGAAAGAAGTGAAAAAATTAAATTTGTTCAGTAGGTTAAAACAAATCAAAAATTTAGAGTGAACCTTTTTCCAATTGGCACTTATTAACGAGTACCTAAGAAAACAAGAAACATTTAACTTTAGGACATTTTATATGTTATAAAAAAAGCAACAATAATATTAGCTAAACATTTTAATAAATTGTATTCAAATAAAAACTCTTTGCAGCATGTCTTGTCAATTAACAAAACCGTTGCGTGAATGCGAGCTGACATTTTCAGATTCAAATCAGGTTTGTGGTAAAGTTTTTCTTTCAAATAACTCCAAAAGATGAAATCCGGTGAACTAGGAATCATAGTTATGTCTACTTCTTCCAATCCACATGTTTTTCTTACTTGTACACAAAACATTAATTTTGTCTGATAACGGAACTTTATCAATCAGTGACAGTAGTAAATTTTCTGTTAAACTAAGTCGATTAGGTAAAAGTTTTAAACTTATTACGCAATTATTTAATAACCTACACTAAGTGTTTAATGACTATTTTTGTTAATAAGGTCTACGGATTGTATGAGAGGTTTTTTCTTTCTATTTATGCAGATGATAAAAATGACTACATCTAAGAGTTTTGTCGTAAATTCAAGAGTTTCAACCCAAATTATTGGGTTCTTTAACGTGTACGCAACATTGACGCAGTACACAGGACTTATTGAAGTTTCTTTTCTTATCTGAAAGAAGGCGTACTCATAATTACACATATTTTTTCAACTAGAAAAACTGATTTTGAGTTTTGTTGATCTCTGTAAAAGTGTATCCATTTCTTCAAAAAAATGTGGATTATTGTTAGCACTGTTCAACAGCTATCGGCAAAATTTTTATTCCTAGCGGCATATCGCCGTCATGTAAAGCTTATGCTTATTGAGGTCTAAACTAGTAGAAGCCATTTTTTTAAACGCCCGTAAATTGTATCTTTTTGAAAATGAGTTTGGACTGAAATATTTCAAACATTGTATGTGCATCTATTTTTACAATGGCAAGAACTTAGTTACGTCACGTTAGTTTTTTTAAGAATTTAAGTCATCAGTTTCCAATAATTGTCACGTCTTGAGGTTTTAGCATCAGGGTGCCGACTATTTGGAAACCCTTGCGCAAATGTCCTAGCCGCTGCACTGTCATTGCATACTGATCGCTATCTTGATTTGTAGTATTTTAACAAAAACGGCAACTTTTGCTTTATTGCTGCTTCTACAAATAATTTGATAATCAATTTATTTTTTTACTTTAAACTATAATATGTCTAAGGTTTTAGATTTTTGGCGTATCAGCCTAATAAGACTATTAACGTTTAATATGTCTAAGTCTTTTAGTCAAATAATAGTTAGGAAAAAAATCCAATAAAAAACATCAAATATAGAAATAAATGCGTTTGTCTGTATTTTTGAATGCATTTTGTAGCTATTTGCAAATATAATTTCACAAAAGGACTTTGACATATCATAGTTTAATCGTTTCTAAATGTACAGGTAAAAAAATAAATCGATTATCAAATTATTTGTAGAAGCAGCGATGAAGCCAAAGTTGCCGTTTTTGTTAAAATACTACAAATCAAGGTACCGTTCGGTATGGTCTTAATACATGCATCTAATATTTTTAACATTAACATAATCTTGATTACTGTAAAATTGTTATATATTAAACACAAAAATAAAATAAAAATAAGCAAACTACACTATTTTAAGTCAATATGATTAATGACTGACAGTACTTACCCGCTCAATAGCTTTATTATATTATCTTGTACGTTTTAGAGTGTATTATTTTAAAGTTAAATGTTTCTTTATTGTCACAGTTACTTGTTAACAAATGACTATTGGAAAAATGTTTACTCTTAATTTTCAAATTTTTTGGTCGTACTGAATCAGATTTTTTAAGAGCACGGCCGTCATTTTTGAGACACCTTGTACAAGAGCAAAAATCACAAGAGATAGAATATGGAAAAATAAAAAAAACATATGCTAAAATAGAAAGAAACGATGTACTAAAAAAAGAAGATTAAGATTGGATTGCATGTGGGCGGTAACAAAAAAAAATGAAATATAAACAGAAAGTTTAATTAATTAATATTTTTAAAGTTATATTTTATATTATTTATTTAATTTTACTTTATGTAGAAATAATTTTCAAGGCCAAAGGGCAAAAATAGACATTTATTATTACTGCAAAGCTGTTGTAATTGCTTTGTTTGCGTATAATGGACATTACCAGTATATTATGGCTTTTGTTTGTATCGTGAACTCACAATTGCCTTTGAATATGTACGTAAGTAAATTAATTACACAAATAAATACTAGAACGAAGTACAGTATTTGCGACACCCACACTTTTATATTAAATGTAATTATGTTCATATAAACACTAACCATGTATAAAAATAATATAATATAAAAAATAAAAGTAGATATACAGTTGAGATGACATACAATCTTTTAAGTGCACAAATTGGCCTTTAGCATTTGCACATTTCTGTAGTCTAGTTTCTACACTCATACATACTATATATTTATTATTAACTATATACCTAACCTAACTGTATACCTACTTTTGAACTTCTTTGTATATATATATATATATATATATATATATAAAATCAATGTATCCATTTTACAAGCTAGAGATACTGCACTTTTTACATCAATTTTACAGTTTAAATAAATTTGACTCATGTTAAAGATAGATCTAAGAAGAGACATAATGATTGGCACAGGACAAGGTAATAAGAAAGGGAAGAAATGTAGTCGGAAAACCCGTCGGACTTTTCTTTAAATAAAATTGTATGAGCAAGTAAACGTTTCTCTTGCAATTTATTATTTAAATATTTATCTTGCAATTTATTATTTAAATATTTATTAGATCACGTTTTTTTTTATGTAAATTATAAACAAAAACTAAATTACCAAACACATAAATATGACTTTGTAAATATTTACATTGTTTTTATGTTATTAATTAATCTTTTGTTTTATCATTTTGATGAAATTCGTCGTCAAAGTCTTTTGTTTCTCACACTTGAAAAGATCTTCTCCAATCAACGATGCTGGATTTATATAATCAGCGTAGAAAAAGACTGTCATATAATCAAGCTTATTTAAAAGTAATATATAATTTTGTATATTTATAACAATAGAAGCTATAACAGATTTGGTGAAAATTCTTTTACCGTAAATAATATTCCATAAAATATCCGTTATAAAATGCGCATTGTGTTGAAGTGAAAACCACAAAATGTTGTGAAAAAGATGTACAAAAGTAACATAAAAACTGGGTCGCCCTTTTATAGTCCGTGCCAATAAAGCGTTTTTCAGAAAATCCCGGACGATGAGCAAAAGGCGATCATGTTTACGACGACTGAAAAACGGACTATTGTTTATATTACAAATAGATCTAGCAAAGCGGGCTGTCTTTTTAACACATCTAATTTATTTTAAGAGTAACCAAAAGAAATACAAACATAAATGTAATACGAGTCAATATTGAAGAGCGCTAAAAACGATTTAATATTGCACGTAGTTTAAGCCTTATAAGCTAAGGTTTAATAATAGACTTAATTATTGTAGAACTTTGCATAATATGTATGCAGAATATAATGACTTTAAAAAGCAGTGCAGCATGCATAATTTATATTATGTGGTTTTGCATTCCCACCAAAATTAAAAATCTATACTGGAAAATTTTAACATTAGACTAAAAAAATGTTATATGAATAATTCCAGCAGATATAGTTGCTCGAATTTTTTATATATTTTATTTATTTTATAATCTAAATTTATTTTAGATTTTAGTAGGTATTAATTGTTCGGATTATTTTTTGTATATATTTATACCAGGCCCAAAACTGAATAAAATAGGTATCGCATAAATGTAAAGTTGTACTGGACTGTTTCTATTATTTTTTTCTCAGAACGGTTGAAAAAGCAAAACGACAGATAACTGCATATCGGATGCCGGTTATATTTTTTAATATATTTTTAAGACATTTGTTGAAGCGCATTTATATTATAAGTTTGCTGTTTATTAAATTTGCATACAAAAGTTTGATATGATAGAATCATTTAATATTCAATTTGTTAAATCAATAATGCAAATATGACTAGGAAACAGTTTAGAAGATTGTGATATGCTATGATGCTAATGATATTTTATTAACAGGAACAACAGTGGACAGCTAATTAAATAAATGTTTTAGACATATATAACAAAATAAAAATATTGAGCATATAACTTATTGGCAGCTCAGAGGTGTTTAAACTAAAATACATTAAATTAAAAACTAGATAATTCTGTTACTAGTTTAATAGGTGCCTTATTGGGAGTTAGATATTACGGCCTGTAGAGTAATGAAGCTCGTGGACAAATTTGTTTAAGACGAGATCTTCAACTTTTGTAAATATCTAAAAATAGGCTTAAATGACAATAAAAAAGCCAAAAAAGCTCAAACGTTTGTTTGGTAGATGATAGCTATCTACTAATACGATCAAAACTCTACAAATGTAAGTTTACATGAATCACAGACACTACATTGGTAGATACAGCGGAACATGTCATTTATAATGTTTAAGTACCTATTTTCTAGTGATATTGCATGCGTTACGTAAAACAAACAAAATCGATCATCGTATAACAATGTTGCTGATGGGTTTTTATGAAAATATGTGAGAAAACTTGCGATACAGCAGGAGTGCTTGTGGGCTGAAATAAAACATAAAAACGCTGTTCCCTTAAGTTAACTTAAACATTTCTTTATCCTAATTTTGGTACTCACATGAATTAAATAAGGTTTAATCAAATGCCGTGAGTGTTTAAAAGTGATTTAAGTGGAAAGAAGATGGAAATGTCAACACAGTCAATACAGACAGGGAGAACGAAGAAAGCTCAAAAACAATTTTGTCTCGGACCAAGAGAAAATAGAAATAGTTAATGAAAAGAACAAAAAAGTATTATCAAAGAATGCCAAGAGACCTATTATTATGTGTCAAAGTGAAAAGAAAAATCCAATAATAGGAAAAGAGAGCGAAACAGGAACAATAAATGACGAAATAGGCGAAGAATTGGGTATTCTACAACAAGCCAAAATATTATACATAAAATTAATGGAGGCAGAAGGAGAGAAAGAAAATACGTGGAAATACTAAGAATCCTAAGCGGAAAAAATGTGGGAAAGTACACATCATTAAACAGAGAGTAGAAACCGCAGAGAAAAAATTAACATTTTAATGGCAATTGAAAGAATGTTAAAAAAGCAGAAGCATTAAATATAAAAAAAAACTAATACCAACGGAAATATTGCTAACGGAAACAAACAATATGATGGAGATGGCAGAAAGAAGAATTCAAACAAAAATAAGACTAAGCGTGCGATTGCAGGTACAGGTATCGGAGACAAATGGTTTGATTTAAGGCGACAAAAGAAACAAAAAAAGAGAGTTGTTAATAATACCAAAGAAAACTGAGACCAAAAAAAAGATGGAAAAATAAGAAATAAAATGGAGGGTTACAATGCAAGAAAAGCCAACAACGACTAGCAGGAAAAAAATGTTGAAAGAATTTAAGAACAAGGTAAACACAAAAGAAAGTATTAACAAAAAATCAACGAAACAGATCATAAGAGAAAGAGGAATCATCATAGGACGCATAAAATGCATAGTACAGAAAGTAACCGCAAACGAGAAAAAATGGTATAAAAGCTGGATGCAAGGACATGTAGCGATGGCATGCAAATGAGACAATAAGTCATTGCTATGCAAAAGTGCGGAAAAGAAGAACGCCGAATTCAAAATAATTATTGAAACAGAACGGGAAAGAGAAGATGCCCGGAAGAGGCCCACGATATACTGATAGCATCATCGGAGGGAGAGAAAATAGATATAGTAATAGTGATTGAACCAATTAAAAATATAAGTAGAAGAATTAAAAAACAGTGTAAGAAAACAGGAATGCAAAAAATCATAATAGAAAGAGATTTTAACGCAAAACTCACCGAAATGGGGAAGATACTAAAGCAACAAAGAAGACAAACCGACGTTTTTGATAGAAAGGTTAAAATTACATACTGATATTACCATAGCAACGTAGGAAATGGTAAGAATAGTGAATGACTGGATCGTGACAGAAAGAATCACCAAGCTTACACAAACACATACAATACAATACAATACAATACAATACAATACAATACAATACAATACAATACAATACAATACAATACAATACAATACAATACAATACAATACAATACAATACAATACAATACAATACAATGCAATGCAATACAATACAATACAATACAATACAATACAATACAATACAATACAATACAATACAATGCAATGCAATACAATACAATACAATACAAAGCAAAAAGTGAAACAAGAGGACACGAGAGAAGGTAGAAGGAACGTAAGAAGAATGGAAAGAGAAGATAAAGGAAGCCATAGAAAACGAAAACATATAGAAGAGGTGCAAAAGCTGAGAAAAATAGTGGATGAAGTAATTCCCAGGTACGAGACAGGGGGGCAAAAAGAACCATACTGGTGGTGCAAAAAAACAATAGAATGCTGAAAAAAAAGTTAAAAAACAGAGAAGAGGAGAAAACACAGTGGAAACGGAAGAGGAACTATAAACGACAAAAAATACTTAAAAAAAGCAATTAGGAATAGCAAAAAAAGATACTAAAAAGAACACAGACAGGAACTAATTGGAAATGATTCAAATAATCAACAGATGCTTAAATGAAAGATTTTTTATAAGATGCTGGAAAATATTGACAGAGAAGAAGAAAAGAAGAAACGCAACGTTATACAAGCTAATACGAGTAATCAATACACTGGCTAAGAATATGAAGAAAGTCATTGTGCGGAGAATGGAACAGGAGATAGAAGAAAAATGAGGTTGAAAAAAAAAACGGATTTACCAAGGAAAGAACAACCTTAAGAGCTACAGAAAAAATGAAAACACTAGCAAAAGAAACAAACAGCGGAACGCAGGGAATAAACAACACTGCGTAATAATAGCGTTTGTCATACAGAACGCGTTTAACAGCGTGTTCTGCAAAACAATTGTAGAGGCGGCAAAGAAAAGAGAGCTGAACAGGATAGAAACTTAGTAACTAAGAAGGGAAGATTCAAACTGACCAGAATATCCCAAGAAGCAGCACTAAGACCAAAACTGCGGATAAGGCTGCCTGAGGGCTTAACAATAACGTTATTTGTGGACGACGTAGCACTAGTAGATAGAGACTTAGAAATATAAGTATTAAAAATGAGACTAGAGCTAATAAAAGATAAGATACACAAATGGATAAAAAACCTTACTTTGTTTAAAATTAATAATACAAAAACAGAGGTGGCATGGCATGGTTATCGACTAAGAGGACTAAAAGAGGAATAGGTAAAATACAGGTAGGAGATTAAATGATAACCAAAGGGAAAAAAATTAAATTTCTCAAAATGACATTTGAAGCAAAAGGATGGAATGAACAGATTAAGGAAGTGGTCAGGGAAACAAAGAAAATAGAGAATAAAACGGTAGACTTATGCCAAACAACGGAGGCCAAGGAAAAAAAGCCTTAAGGTTTATAGCAACGGTAGCGAGAAGCAAGTTGTTATACGCTGCAGAAACATGGGAGAAGCCAAAGAAGTTAAAACACACATTGTCACAAAAAGCAGTAGAACTGATTGCGCCAACAGTTCCCGTAGTTATGATGGTGGAAGAAAAGCTAGAAATAAAGAAACTAGTAAAAAAAGGAACCAGTAAAAAAGAAGCAAAGATAAGAGCAAGAGATAGGACAATGGAAAATAGCAGAGAGGGTAGAAGCGAAAAGGGTTAGATTTAATCTAGCAGTAAAAGAATGGGTAGATAATAAACCCTTTTGAAAGTTTTTGCAAAACATAAAAAAGATAAAGGAAGAGGAAAGATGTCTATTTTGTCAGGAAGAAAGACACGATATTGCAGAACACGCTCTAGTAGAATGCGAGGCGCGGGAGGAATACAGAAATAAACTAAAAAACAAACTGAAAAGCAAAGTGGATAAAACAACAGTCATTAAACAATGCTTAAGAGATAAAAATAAATAAAGAAACTTTGCAACAAAAGTACTAAGACAATTAAAATATAGAAAAACATATAATGGAAGCAAACTCACAAAATAAAACCACAGAATAGAAAGGAAAGAGACAAATACTGCGTGAAAATCCGTGAGGCAATAACCAGCCAACCTTAAACTAGTGTCAAATCTAGATAAGATTGACAAGAACAATTCAATAACAGGATTTACGCAGAGAAGAAAGCTGGAAAGTAATGTCATGCGTAAGTTATTCTCAAGGGCATTCTTGCTGAGACCAACACCTTACTACGTCTACAAAAAATCAGATGCCGTGATAAATGATTTTTTTTTTCAAAATTTTTTTAAAGCAACTTTAATAATAACTATACTCTAGATTTTACTATATCAAGTAATATCATTTAGAACGAATTCAAACATAGTCATTATCAAAATATAGAGATTTTTAGTCTATCATTTTCAATTATGATCGTTGGATTGAGGTTTAAGTTATTTATTAATTTGTATTAAATTATATTAGCCTAATACACCATTAGCCTCAGATACAAAACAAAACATAAATCCATTAGTAATTATGCATTTCCATTTTTACTCATCAATGATGTTACCAAATTTTTCCTTTTACTATAGTATCTATTTAAGTTTAATCAGTTCAGAATTTGGATTATCGATTAGCAATTATTATAATCAACATTTTAGGCAAGACTACGTTTTTATACTATTAAACGCACATCTTCACATTGAACACTGAATGAATCATTCTGTTATAATGTATATATATATATATATATATATATATATAGGTTTGTTTTAAGTGTATTCGTCCTACATTTCGAGTGTATAAAGCGTTGTAGTCCTACACGGTGCGCTAGGAGTAACGTTTTGCGTTTAAAGTAGTTTTGTGCTACATTTTTCAGAGATCCGACGGAAGCGGCATTTGTATTCGTGTAGGACTAACGTCTGCCCCGCGGCAAAAATTTTATGTCCCGTTGCGTTTTGTTTGTACAATAAACTTCAAATGCTCGTTCATGTTATTTTTACAAAAGTAAGCTGTTGTTGAAATTTTATCGTTATTTTTTATACAATTTTATAATTGAATGTTTTAGAAATAAAAATTTCTTTATAACATCTCTATTATTTATTATGTAATGCATACATTTGATTATTTATTATTCACGAATAACTTAATATAGCTAATTATTAACTATGTATTACAAACTAATTATTGTCAAGTAATTATTAATAATAGTATTATTACTAAGATAACATTGTCATAGTAGTATTAGTAATATTTAATAATTGCAAATATCATGACATTTACAATATCGTAGATAAAGTGCGGAAGACAGGCGGATGCAGTATCTTTGTCTGCCGGTGGGCATGTTTTAATATTGCATCAGATTCTTTTGCACTCCTCACTCTTCCGCAACTTGTTATTGTAATGGGCGTTAGTTCGTTGCGTTAGTTATTATTATTAGTTTTAATAATTTATTTAATCTGAATAATTAATAAGTATATACGGCATATAATATATTTTTAATCTTACATTTTAACTTAACTAAAAATTGATATTTTTTAAGTTTGGTTGATCTTGTAAAAGTGTGAGATACATAATTTTATCAATTTTTTTCTTTCAATGCAGTTAACATAAGGTTTTATAATTAATGTTTGCGACATTTATATTTTTTATTTAGTTGTTTTCTAGCCATTAAATAACTGGTAATATTTTGATAATAAATTTAACAACAATCTGCAACTAATTGCATTGTTATAAACATATTAATTATAATTGATTATAAATTTAATTATATATTTAGCAAAACATTCAACAAGTAAAGGGTCATGTGTAGCAATGTTTAGCTTATTTTGAGTTATAGTTTGAAACTTTAAGCAAATATCTTTCTCATTTAGTTCTCGTTATCTGAACACCCCCACATAATCAAGACTTTTTTATACTTTACAGGAACAAATGACTTGCTGAAATATTAAAATTATTGACACGACTAATGAATATCAGTTTTTTAAAACTACAAGAATCAAAGTCAAACTTTAGATTGTTTTAAAACAATGAATAATTGATTTATTGCAAATCTAATTGTTGCAATAGGGATATCTCAAAAAGTTTAAATTCATTAGATTTTTTTGTTACAATTTTTTTAGTTCGGTGATAGTTATTATCATTATTATCATAACTACAATAATTAATTAAATTTGTAATTTTTTAATTATTTATCAAGTGGTTTTGTTCTTTTTAATTCGATACTATCGTTCAATTTTTCACCGTTTATTACTGAATTTGTTCGTAATGCGACGGTAAAAATTTATTCCGCCTATTACTAATTTCTTAATACCGCCAACTATGGTGCATACAAATTAATAGTTAATCACGTGAGTGAATTCACAACTATTTCTGCACTGAATGGAGTTGCTTATTTAATTCTAATTTAGAGCTGATAATAATTAAAAACAAACTTTATTTTAATTTTTTTTATCTGTCAGTCATTGTTATAACAGCAATTCATTTATTTTATTTGTTATTTATCAATTTATTTAATTTGACAGTTTGAAACTATTATTTTGCCGGTTATAAATAAATGCCAGTTTTAATTATATAAAGTTTCTGAACTTAAATAATAAGTTTCTTTTTATTAGCAGGACACACTTATTTTAATTTGAAGATACAAATTTATTGATTTTTGCAATAAATGCAATTTACTTATTAAATTTAAATTTTTACATATTAAAATAGCAGTTAGTAAATAAACTAAAAATTATACAGAATATTTTTAGAGCATTATGTATAAACCCCTGAGTTTTAGTTATAAGGCAATTGTGCATTTTTTTATAGAAAGACAAAATGAAAACAATGAGTTGGCAAGTAAAATGCCGGTTATAGTAAAATCTTTCTTTATTTATTAAATACTAAAATACATCTGGTGCTGGTGCGTGGTGCTACACTATATAATTACCTACTAGCGCAAATTAAGGAATTAAATTATAGTTGTTTTATAGCAAATTTAAAACAAAAATTAACGGAATGTTGTTTCTATTCTGTTAAGAAATATTTTAATCATAATTTTAATGTGTAGTATACGTTTGTAACAACTATTGTTAGTATTTTATGTAACGTAAAATTTTATGTTTTTATATTTTAAATTATATTTGTATATTGTATGACTTATCCCATATCATAAAAATAATCTAAGAGAATTAATAAATTCTATTCTATTCTATTCTACATCAATTGACAAATCTTACAATAGCAAATCCAGTGATATGTAGTTAAAAAGATCTTGTGATTAATAGTTTAATTAGCAAATATTGCTATTTTGTTGTAAAATATACTTTTCAACAAATAAAACCATACTATAAAAAACATTCTGACTACTAAATGTACAGTTAATTAATAATAGATATTTTATTTTACTTTTACTCTCACAAACTCAATCTCATGTTATAATTTTCAGAATCTTACTTTTACATTTTTTTACTTTATTCTCACTCTCACAGTCTACAATTTTACTCTCGCATTTTCAATTTCACATTCTCACCCTCACATTTTCATTTTTATATTGTCATTCTCACTCTCACATTTTTAATCTCGTATTCACACACATTCTCACTCTCACATTCTCACTTACGTTTTCACTCTGACCATATTACTCTTACATTTTCACTCTCACTCTCACATTCTCACTTACATTTTTACTCTCACTCACATTCTTATTCTCACATATTCACTCTAATTCATATTTTTATTGTCACTTACATTCTTACTCTCACATTTTCACTCTGACTCACATTCTTACTCTTACGATTTTACTTTTACTCTCACATTCTCACTCTTTCATTCTCGTTCTTACTTTTACATTTTCACTCTCACATTCTCATTCTCAGATTCTTATTCTCACTTTTACATTTTTACTCCCACAATCTCACTCTCACATTCTCATTCTTACAATCTCATTCTCACATTTTCACTCTAACATTCTCATTCTTACAATCTCATTCTCACATTCTCATTTTTATATTTTTACTCTCACTCTTAATATAATAAATGCAAGCTTTGATTATAAAGCTTCTGACTTAGTAAATAATAAATTTCTTTTTATTAGCAAGGCATACTTATTTTAATTTAAAGATACAAATTTATTGATCTTTGCAATAAATGCAATTTACTTACATTCTTACTCTTACAGCATCACTCTCACATTATCACTCTCACATTATCACTTTTACATTACACTTTCACATTCTCATTTTTACATTATCACTCTCACATTATCACTTTCACATTATTACTATCACATTATCACTCTTACATTTTTACTATTACATTTTCACTCTTACATTCTTACTTTTACATTTTCACTCTTGCATTCTTACTCTCACATTCTCATTCTTACGTTCTCACTCTTATATTTTTACTCTCACATTTTCATTACTCATACAGTCTCTTAAGTCTTATATTCTAATTAGTTTTACTACTTTTACATTATCGATACTTTTACATTCTTATGTTCTCACATTAACACTACTATTACATACTCACTACTCTCACATTCTTACTTTTTGCACATTTTCTCATTTTTACTATTTCCACATTCTGTATACTGCTACATTCTAACTATTTTCAATATTCTTACATTTTCACTACTCTCACATTTTCTTTATTCCAACATTCTCACTACTCTCAAATTTTTACTATTTTCCATACTTTTACATTTTTACTTTTCTCACTATTCTCACATTATCAGCACTCTCACATGTTTACTATTTTTACATTCTTACTATTCTTAAATTCTTTCTCCACTCACATTATTACTACTCTCACTACTCTCACTTTGTTACTATTTTTATTATTCTTACATTTTTACTGCTTTCATTTTCTCACTACTCTCACAGTTTCCTTATTTTTACATTCTCATTACTCTTACAGTTTTACAACTCTCACTACACTTACATTCTTTCTACTTTTACTACTTTCACATTCTTATTATTCTCACATTTTCACTATTTTTACATTTAAACTACTTTCACATTCTTCCTACTCTCAAATTCTCATTACTTTCACTACTCTCACATTCTTACTATTTTTACATTCTCACTGTTTCTACTACTCTTACGTTCTCACTAGTTTTACTACTCTTACGTTCTTACTACTCTTACATTGTCACTATTCTCACATATTCCCTTCTCTTACATTTCACTATTCTCACATTTTCACTAATTTTACATTTTCACTTATCTTATATTCTTAAATTCTGACATTTTTACTAATCTCAAATACACTCTACTCTCACATTGTCACTATTTTCAATATTTTCACATTTTTACTACTCTCGCATTTTTATTACTTCTTCTTCTCACTTCTCTTAGATTTTCACTACTTTCAAATTTTTACTATTTTTATATTCTCACTACTCTAACATTCTCACTACTATCATGTTCTCCTTACTCTCACATTCTCTCTACTATCACGTTCTCTCTACTTTTACATTTTCACTATATTCATAACTTTCACTACTCTCACATTCTTACTACTATCACATTCTTACTATTCTCCTTATCAAATTACACTTTTTTTACTCTAACATTCTTACTACTCTAGCATTATCACTAATTTTACATTCTCACTATTCTTACATTCTTATTACTCTCACATTTTCTTTAAACTCTTTAATTTCACTTCACTCAGATTGTTACTACTTTCATATTTTTGCAATTTTCACATACTTACTACTTTTGTATAGTGTTCTCCCATTGTCATTACATTTACATTTTTAATGTATTTACATTTGTACTGCTCTCACATTCTCACTTCTCTCATATTCTTACTACTCCCCTATTCTAACTACTCTCACATTTTAACAACTTTCCAATTTTCATTACTCTCACATTCTAACCATTCTCACATTATTATTACTCTCACATTCTCACTACTCTTATATTCTTGCTACGCTCACATTCTTAGTACTCTTAGATACTATTCTTACATTTTTACTTTTCTTACATTTTCTCTAGTTTCACATTCTCACTACTTTCATATTCTCATACTCTCACATTTTTCCTAATGTTACATTCTCATTACTTTCATATTTTTGCTACTCTCACATACATACATTTTAACTACTCTCACATTCTCACTACTCTTACATTTTTATTTCTTTTACATTTTGTTTAGTATCACATTTTTACTACTCTCATATTCTAATACTCTTATATTCTAATACTCTCACATTTTTACTAATATTGCATTTGCACTTCATTTTTACACTTCTCACATTTTTTCCTAATACTATCACATTCTTACTATTCTCACGTTTTTTCTATTCTTACATTCTTTCTACACTTACATTCTCACTTCTCTCATACTCTTACTACTTTCATATTTTTACTAATCTCACATTCTAACTACTCTCAAATTCTTATTACTCTCACATTTTAGCTACTCTTACATTTCTACTTTTACATTTTCACTATTCTCACATTGTCACTATACTCACATTTTCACGGTTCTCACGTTCTTGTTACTCTCACATTCTCACTATTTTCACTATTCTCACATTTTTACAAAAGTCACATTTTTACTACTCTTATATTCTTACTAATCTCACATTTTGACATTCTTACTATTCTCAAATACTTTCTACTCTCACATTGTAACTATTTTCATTATTTTCACATTTTCACTACTCTCACTACTTTTACATTCTCACTTTTCTCACATTCTTACTTTTTCTTACATTCTCACTACTCCAACAATTTAAAAAATGCTGGCAATAATATTTATATCAAAGCAACTAAATAAGGTGATATGCAGTGCTTATGTACTTGCAATCTTTTAATCTTATATTACAGTTTTTTTATTCACGTTTTAGTAATAACTCTTTGTAAATTTTATTAAAATAGATGCTTTGTATGTACATGTTGTTTTTGTCGTCGTTTTAATTATAATAAATGTGCAGCTGTCAATTGATAGATTTTGTAGAGTTACATTGCCTAACCTGATAGTAATTATAAAACAATTGAAAATAAATGATATGGTTTAATTATTTTCAATATATTTTTATTTTGAAGCATAATTATTATGTTTGTTAGAATAAGGTAACACACAATATACATATAATACATATTATTAGTTCAAAAATATAAATTCCACGTCCTAAAGAAACATCTTGATAAGATAACTCTTTTATTCCATGTTAGTTGCTTGACCCTCACAGCAGGCGGTATCTATAGGTATCTATAAGCCCGCAGGCTGATTTTTGTGTGTTAAGATATAAAGTGTAATGCTCCTACATACAAATGTAGGACGACAACACATATGATTATATATAAAAATTGTTGGACGAATACACTTCTTACATCTATATATATATATATATATATATATATATATATATATATATATATATATATATATAGATTTGTTAAACCGCCTATACAGACCTAATTTGCTATATACTACCGACATTCCTAGACCAAATCCGACGTTCTCAGGCCCGACTTTGGGTCTGACAACGTTTTCATGTGTTTTTCGTTATTTTTTTTGGCATAATATAGCAGTAGACAAAACAACACCAAAATTATTTTGGGATTGAAAACGTATATCAAGTATGTCAACATATACAAATTTAGTTCACTAAAAATGGCAGACGAGGGCGCGCTTGTTGTATTTGTATACACTCTGCATGACGTTATCAGACCAGCCATGCTATACCGACGTTTTTAAACCAAACATTGGCAACGTTGTAATAAGCTATAGTATACTTATACATCTTAAAAACTAAAACAAGCAAATGCAATTGAATGATCAGAGCCTCGCAGGTGACTTGGCTTATAAAGAGGAAAGAGTTTTGGGCACGCAACAAAACTTAAAAAACAGCACACTTTGCAATAAAACCTGCGGGCTGGCACGGATATAACGGAAACGAAACCTGTGAGCGGGCACTGCAATTCGAGTATCCCAGGTCCGTAAACTTTTTTTTAATATGCCAACCGTGCATCAAATTACTTACTTGATTTAATTGTTGCTAATATGCTTTTTTAAATTTCTTTAATAAACAAATGCGCTGCATTAGTGTTCAAATATTCGATCAAACACGTTTTTGCATTTTTTATTATAGGTCATAGCCGCTTTTAATTTTCTTTTTATGCAATAACTATTCCTTTCAATAGAAAATAAAATAAAATCAATTACTGTGTTTTATTTTATTTTTTATTATAAATTATCACGTAGTAACGGTCAACTCTATTCTTTTAGATGTCTAATACTTATAACTTATAATTTTAAAATAAACGTTTGTTTTTTAGTTTTATCTATACGTTTATTTGAAACTGTTTTTAATAGTTATTATACAGGGTTGTTTAATATGGAAACACCCAATTTCTGACTGCATTTTTAATTTATTAAAAAAATGACCTTTATAAAAGTTTTTGTATATTTTTTAATCTATATAGTGACGTATTTTGATTTTTAATGCATGTTTTGTTTCGCGTGATATAACGTCATCATCATTTTTTTTAATGGAACACCCAGTGTTTTTTTTACTTTTTGAAAATAAAAATTTCAACATTTACAATGATATAAGGTATTATGGGTCTACAACTTAAAGTTTTAAAAATATTCATTAGTAAAATAACACAAAACGTAGTACGTTTTAAATGATTTATAGTAATAATAATAATCATATTTAATTGTAGTTGATTTTTTGCTTCAAATATTCACTTATTTTGACGTTTTTTTTAAATTGTTTTGAGAATAATAGAAGAACAATAATTGTTTTTACTTGTTGCTATGGTAATTGGAACATAATCTACTACATTTTGTTTTATTGTTTTAATGAATATTTCAAAAACCGTAAGTAGTAGACCCATAAAACCTAAAATCATTGTCATTGTTGAAAAATTTTTTTTCTAAAAATTAAAGAAACTACAGGGTATTCCATTAAAAAAAACTGATGATGACGTTATATTTTGTAAAACAGGGCTTGTATTAAAAATCAAAATACATCACTATGTAGACTAATATTTCTACAAAAACTGTTATTAAAATCAATTTTTACATAAACCAAAAATGCAGCCAATAATCGATTGTTTCCATACATTCACCCAACCCTGTATATTTTATTAATAATATACTTGGCTTTGTACCGCCCGAGCTGGGCATTGGGCGGAGTTTTAGACCAGACCGAGTTTTGACAAAATTAAAAATGCCGACTTCTAGTTTCATCTCTTATAAAATTAATAACACTGATGCTTTTTATACTATATGCAATATTCATACTTTAAATTTATTATTTTTTTATTCCAACGCGGCTATAGCATTCCGAGTGACACGAAAGCAAGGCTACCGTTTGATTTTTGTACCGTGCATAATATTACTTATACAATCATCGGTTAAGCAAGGAATAACGCTATCTAAGGAATATATAAAAATGCGCTTTTACAATCCCTTATAACGTATCTCTAGCATAGTAACTAAGTAACGCGCACAACATATTAGCGTATAAACAAAGTATACGTCAGTTTATAAGTCAGATTCAGAAACGGCCATCTTCAAGATAAACTATTTTTTAGAAAATGCAAAAACGCGTTACAGTTAAAGTAGGATTTGTTACTAAAATTTTTGCACAGAAGAAAATTGATAATTGTCGAGCATTATTTCCTTGATTGACCTAATCATTGGGATCTTCAAGTGGTTTGTCTTTATTTCTAGTTCTAGTTTGAGATTCATTGAATGACCACGATCACTTTAGAAGTCCTAGCACTTTCATAAAATTTTAATTGTACGTTTCGATAAGAATAAACCAGGGATATCTTATCCGGTGCTTAGAGCAGTAGTTATCTTTAGTATAATAACCAAGTAACGCGCACAACAAATTTGCGAATAAATGATTTATACGTCAGCTTATAAGTCATCATTGACGTTTCAATAAATTATCTAGACTGTAACAAGGGCATAACTAATGCTATACCAGGAATATACTGTAGATAAATTTATTCTTGATATAAGTTATCTGAATATTGTAAAAGCGGCCCTTACTCAATTTAATCGTTGATAATATGCTAAGTTTCTTTAATAGAACACATGCGCTGCATTGGTGCCTAAATATTCGATCAAACAAGGGACATCTGTGATTGTATAAAAAATATTGTTCCTATTTTAATAGTTCTAGTTTTTGCATTTTTTATTTTGCCATAGCTCTACTTTTAATTTTTTTAAACAATAACTGTTCCTTAGATGTTTAAAATTATAAAAAAAAAAATTGTTTATTTTTAAGTTTAACCTATATGCTTATTAAAAACTGTTATTAGAAACTGTTATTATATATTTTATTAAAAATATACTCGTTGAAATGCCAATAACTTAGTAATTAAAAAAAAAAACAGTACAGTGTCAGCATTAGGCAGCAGATAACCAATAAAAATGCTCCAAAACTAATAAGTTAAAAAGTTTAAGATTAGGTTTTTCAAACTTTTATTAGGTTCACAGCACGTATTTAGTACATGCAATAGACACATATAAAATAGACATACACAAAGAATATGTGCTACATACGTATCTAGGCCACAAAACATGGCAACACTGCTGGGTCTAAAACCGTCGGTTCTACTGTCTGGGACTAACAGAAATTGCCAGACATCAACTTTTTGTTTCTTAATAATTGTTTACCCCTTTTTCATTGCTCTTAGAGTTCTTAATTAATAAGTCAAAATTACTTAATATACACACACTTACAACAAAGATTTCTAGTGGGCCTGTGGTTGCCTGTTAAACATAGCGGGTCTAAAAACGACGGTTGGATTTATATATATATATATATATATATATATATATATACAGGGTGTCCGGAAAATACGTGTACAACGTTTGACGGCAGACTCCTGACGTCAAAATAGGTCGATCTAAGCCGACTTAGTTATATCCAAAATTGTCTCGTTTAGCCGGTAGAGGGCGTCAAAAATTTGTAAATATTAAAAAGAAATTACCTGTAACAATAATTTTTTAAGTGACCTTGTTGCTATGGCGTTTAATAATTTGACAATTATTGACAAATTGTCACCAGTCTATGAAATTTACTCAAGTATACGATCAACATTTTTGAATTACAAGTTCATTTTACCATTAAAAATGGAAAATTATACAAACTCTCAGAAAGTTGACATGCTCCTGGTATACGGGTTTTGTCAAGGAAATGGGCGTCAGAGTGTTAGGGTTTACATGGAGAGGTTTCCTAACCGTCGAATACCAAACCACCAAACATTTGCCAATATTGAGCGTCATCTTCGGGAAACGGGCAGTTTTGAGAAAAAGTTTGAAGGCAGGGGTCGTATGCGAACAACTCGAACTGTGGAAACAGAAGAGATGATTCTGGAAAGAGTTGAAGAAGAACCAAGTACCAGTACCCGTCTCTTAGAACGTGAGTTAAATGTTCCTAAAACGATTGTCAATGAGGTTTTAAGAGAACAGTTGTTACATCCTTACCACATACAAAAAGTCCAGGAACTTTTACCGACTGATCCCCCCATGCGGCTTACATTTTGTCAATTTATTAGAAACAAAAGAATCCTTGTTCCAAATTTTTGTAGAAAAATTATGTTTACTGACGAGGCATGCTTTACAAGATCTGGGGTAACCAATCTGCACAACGAACATTTTTATTCCGATGAAAATCCACATGCCATTAAAGTTGCACATCATCAGCATCAATTTAAAATTAATATTTGGGCAGGTATTATTGATCACTACCTTATTGGTCCCATTGTTATTCCAGACAGGTTAGATGGAAATATTTATTTAAATTTTTTGCAAGACACATTACCAATTCTTCTGGAGAATTTGCCCATTTTACTTTGGAGGGAAATGTGGTATATGCATGATGGTGCCCCGCCCCATTTTTCCGTTGCCGTTCGGCAATACTTACATCATCAATATCCCAACCGATGGATTGGAAGAGGCAATGATGCACCAGTAAAATGGCCACCACGTTCTCCTGAGTTAAATATGTGTGACTTCTTTTTGTGAGGCGCTATTAAAACAGAAGTTTACAAGACTCCGGTAAATACACGCGATGATTTATTGCAGCGGATTTTAAATGCAGGCAACCATTTTAATAATCCCGAGACATTAGATAGGGTCTAATATCATTTTTTAAAGAGTGTTAATAAGTGTATTCAGCAAGATGGCGGTCATTTTACACATTTGCTTAAGTAATGTTTTTGTTTTACTTAGTTTCTTACAATAGATACTTTCAACTTTGTTATACTTTTGCTTTTTTTGACGCCCTCTACCGGCTAAACGAGACAATTTTGGATATAACTAAGTCGGCTTAGATCGACCTATTTTGACGTCAGGAGTCTGTCGTCAAACGTTGTACACGTATTTTCCGGACACCCTGTATATAAATATATAAATATATATATATATATATATTTATGTTTGTATGAGTGAGGCTTTGAATACTATGTCAGTTTAGTAAAGACAGCTTTATTTAGAAAGTACGGATATCCTTACTTTATTGTATACAGTAGTACTATAAAGAGCGGATTATACGTATATGCTGTCTAAAATAATGCTTTCTTTCTGCAAACGCTATTACAAGCTTACTTTATGATACTACAGTTCATGAACGTATAGAAATTGTCGCCACGTGTCCTTAGCCAACAGTAAGAACTTAGGCGTATATGATATTTTTTACTTACAATATAAGAGGGCGTAATACTAAATATTGTTAACAGAGTTGCATATATTCAATCTTTCTTATCAATGAGAGGCTTATTATAACGGAACATGCATAGAAAGTTGCATACATTTTAATAAAATTTTCTCTCAACAAGCTATTGTTTCAAATAAATATATCTCTCTATAAAACGGTCGTTGAATTTGTGGACCGTGACCTTCCTTGACCCGGGTACACAATAACTAATAAATACAATAGCACATATGCCGTTCTAAAATAATTTAAAAATAGTAAAATTATTATTGAAAAAATAGTAATTAATAAATTCTTTTCTTGTAAAAATAATTAAAATGTTTGTCAGAAAAATAAATTAGATTTTTTTTCTATTTAATCAAAAGTGTCAATAACATAGAATAATAATTACAAAGCAAAGTTTGAAGTATTCATTTTACAATGAAAATAACAAAATTTTAATTTTGAGCAAATATCTAACTTGTGCATTATTTAATAGCATCTTTAAACTTTGAACTTTGAACTTTGTACTCTACTACTATTGTCTTTCTATTGTTCAAATAAAATATGAGTATTAAATAAGAAGGGCATAAATCAAACACAAATGTAAGATGAGTATTAAATAAGAGAAAATATGTTAAATTGTACAATTCATTTATAAAACAATATTGTCTCTTAGCTTAATGAGAATTATTGCTTTAATGTAATATGGGTATTAAATAAGAACAAATATGCAAACTTGCTCAGATTTAATATGGGTATCAAATAAAAGCAAATATTGTAAGTTGTAAAATTATATTATAGTTTCATTATTGTACCTTATTGTCTCTCCAGCTAAATGAATTGAGGTACAATTATTGCATAAATGTAATATAGGTATCAAATAAGAGCAAATATGTTAAATTCTACCATTTATTTATAGTATTTTTGAACTTTGTACCCTATTGTCCCCCAGGTAAATGAATTAAGGGTACATTTATTGCTAAAATTTAATATTGTTATAAATTAAGAGCAAATACAGTAAAGTCCGGTTATAACAAACCCGCTTATAACAAACTCGCAGGTATAACGTACATAATTTGAAACAACCAAAATTTTATCATAAACTCAACGCTATTTTTTACTGGTTATAGCAAACTCGCTTATAACAAACTTTCAGATAAAGCGAACTAAAATATATCTAAAATTGGCACCATTTTTCTGTTATAACGTACTTTTCGGAGTTTATTTTTTGGGGTTCCCCGATTTATGAACTTGCGCGGTATTTTCTAATAAGTATTGTATTTTGTTTCATTAGGGTGTTCGTTATTTCCCAAATTGCAATTTTTTTTAGAGGACTAGTTAAATGTCTTCTTTTCATGATAAATAACTATTTTGAAATAATAAAACTTTTTGGTAACCGTATTATCGCATGCCTGCAAGCAAATCAAATGCTCAAAGTTTTTTTTACAAATTGTAGGTCTTCATACATATATGTCAACATACCGTTTTTTTTTTGTAAAAACAAATCTTACGTTACTTTTAAAATAGAATTATAAATATATAAAACAAATTACGATATTTTTTATTACCGTTAATAACGAACTTTGGATATAACAAAGTGGTTTTGGTACATTTTTCGAGTTCGTTATAACCGGACTTTACTGTATAGTAAGTTGTAATATTATATTATAGTTTCATTGAACTTTGTACCCTATTGTTTCTTCAGCTAAATAAATTAGACTACAATTATTGCTCAAATGTAATATGGGTACCAAATAAAAAGTTAATTTTTATACTATTATCAAAATAAAGCAACTATAAACTTTTTTGGATAATTTGTTTGCAAGTTTTGACAAGCTTTTTTAATGCAATCTTAAAAAAGTTGAATATTTTATCAATTATAAACAGCCAGACACGAATAGTGTGGCTCCTATAATAGGCAACTTAGTATACACTAATTATGTTGAAAGTTAACCACTTATGCCTTTGTGAGGCATTTTTTTAAACAAAACAATTTAGTTACTAATTGAATGGAACATGCAGATATTTCTATCTTGCAATAGTTCTAGAAATTTCCAACTTATTTGATAAGGTTTAGCATACACATTTTAATAACAAGGTCATATCTTAATCATAAATCAGTAAATTTTGTCAATTAATTTTTTGACAACAAAAGTATTATTTTTAGAATTGATTGTTTGATGTCTGTTTTTAAAATAATAAATGCTAATGTTGTTCAAGGTTTTGCTTTTTTGTCGACTTTATATTTTATTTATATTAATGAGCACAATTTATAGTTTATACTTTCCGACAATATCGACAAACTTGGCAGAGCGTATTAGAGTTATGTACTAGGTTAGAACCTGTACCAATATTTAATAATTAATAAAGACTTTGAAAGAATATCTGACTGTAGTACTCTCAACTAAGCCAATTTTAACTTTTTAATGTTTTAAAATTAAATTCCGAGGTATCAGACGTAACTTATTAAATGAAACAACAAATGTATATCTAATCTTCTTTACAATTACATATTTTTTGGATTGGCCATATTCTTGATAGAGCTTTGAAAGTATTTAAAATACTAGGATTTCTTAATGGACGTAAATAGTTTTTTTTATAGTTCTGTACAAATCTGTATTGGGATATTGGGAGAAACATTTGAGACTTAGACTATCTCTTCTAAATTTTATTAAAAACAAATTATTTAAATTATTGTTGATTCTAAATTGACAAATGACTTAAATATTTTACAACATTGGCGTAATGTTGCAGATCTTTAAGATTTTTAAATTTTGGGGCAAACAATTGTATAAGTTAACGTATTTGCTTTCATTTGATACCCATATTACTATGGTGTTATAGTATATGTGTAATATTTGAACTGTTATTTGTTTAGCAGGGAGACAATAAGGTACAATGTTTTGAGTTATTATAAAATAATTGTTTGTTATCATATTTGCTTTTATTTGATACCCATATTACATTTGTGCAACATTATACTTTTATTTGTTTAGCTGGGGACAATAGAATATAATGTTTTACGGTACTATAAAATAATTATTTAAGTTATCATTGTTGCTTTCATTTGATACCCATATTACATTTATGCAATATTGTACCTTTAATTGTTTAACAGGGACGATAGGGTACAATGTTCTAGGAAAACATAAAATAATTGTATAACTTACTATATTTGCTTTCAATTAATACCCATATTACATTTGTGCAATATTGTACCTTTATTTGTTTAGCAGGGAACAATAGAGTACAATGTTTTACAGTACTATAAAATAATTATTTAAGTTACCATATTTGCTTTCATTTTGTACCCATATTACATTTGTGCGATATTTTACCTATAATTGTTTAACAGGGGGACGATAGGGTACAATGTTCTAGGATAACATAAAATAATTGTATAACTTACCATATTTGCTTTCATTTAATACCCATATTACATTTGTGCAATATTGTACCTTTATTTGTTTAGCTGGGGACAATAGAGTACAATGCTTTGCGGTACTATAAAATAATTATTTAAGTTACCATATTTGCTTTCATTTGATACCCATATTACATTTGTGCGATATTGTACCTTTAATTGTTTAACAGGGGGACGATAGGGTACAATGTTCTGGGGTAACATAAAATAATTGTATAACCTACCATATTTGCTTTCATTTGATACCCATATTACATTTATGCAATTTTTGTACCCTTATTTTATTAAATAAGAAGGTCGGAAGAGTACAATGTTCTTGGGCACTATAAAATAATTTTTATAAACATTGTTTAAACTATATTTATATGTTTTGCATTAACATCATAAACGTCGTCAACTTCCAATTTTAATTATCTCTATTGAAATCGGCATACTTAAACATCTTCGTCTATCAAATTTCATTAATTTCTAATTTCTATAATATTTACTATTCATTCTACAAATTTCTTCTTAAATATAACATTTAAAATATTTGCTTAATAAGGAATGTGAAAACGGAAAGCTATAAAAAGATAAATGCGTACAAAAAAAATGTGTACTTTAAGATTGAATACCCAATTGAGAGGCCCTTTTTGTTGGCAAAGCCAAACAAGCAAAATATAAATGTGATTTCAAACAAATAACACAAAATATATGCTCTTGAACATTATTATAATATTTATAGTTCCCAAATGATTTGTTTGGATTTATTTGACTTCACTTGGTTTATTATAATTACTCGCAGTTAGCGAAATAATTAATAATACAGTTCTATAATCAATTTCAGTAAAATTAACATGGATAACGTGTCTCAAAACCGTCAAATCAAATCATTTTTACATAAACATGAGAAATGCATTTTATATACATTTGTGTATTGTATCTTTAATTTAATGAGTTGAAATGACAATTGGGTACAATGTTTAGGGTGCAGCTGCAGAGACTAATTAGTCTAAGACCACTATAAAACAATTGTACAAATTACGATATTTGCTTTCATTTGATCTTAGATTTCTGTAAAACTTATACCCTTAATTTATTAAGAGGGGGCGACGCAATTTGGTACCCTACAACGTTCAAGAGTGTTATAAAATAATTGTACAGTTACTAAATTTGCAACAAACAGAAAAAAAAACTATAATAATGCTTACTAATAAATTTACTTATTTTAGGACATTGCAAGTAAATTTACATTAACTTGAAAATGTATAATATTTAGTGATTACATTTATTTTAATGTAAATATGGAACAATGTTGCCAAACCTTTTCTATTCTTTTATAAAATAGTAATTTATTTTTATATTAAACTTAACAATCAAACACGTATTATATACAATTATCAGTAATTTAATATAACTGCAATTTAAATGTCAAATTAAAAAAAAATCCAATATTAAATACAAATATATTTCAAAATAAAAATTTCTGAAATGTCAATATTAAATGAAAAATATTTTCGCTAATCATATAGTAAATCTTCTAACCTTGACCACTCATACTTTTCAACCAGCTTGCTTTTAAAAGATTCTTAAAGGGGATATACTTTTAGTAACTCTACTACCAGTTGTACTATCAAATATTTATTGTTGAATATAACGCCATCTAATATTAACTGTACACACTTTACTTAACTAGTTTTACCGCTACGCCAGTGGCGACAAGATTCACACAATTTTAAACTGGACTTTCAACAGTATGCAACTAATATTACACATAATAATCCTCAATTTATGTAGAATAGTAGCATTGTAAAATATGAAATATTTTGACAAATACCTTACTTTACAAGTTAATTTTTACATTGGCAGTTAGCAAAAGGTTTACAAAACTATTTTAGTATATATTAATAAGCAAATATGTTTTGTAGCAATAATCCTGAGATTAAGATGTACACAACGATCCTCACTTTCATACCATCATGTATAAGTATATATATATTTATATATATTTACTTAACTACCTTCATACATAAATCATCTCCATTTCTTATAGATAAACTTGACGTCCGTCAATCAGTCAAATACAAATCGCATCATAATACATGATACTGGGTTGTAAATCGTAGACCTTCGTTCATCAATCAGCAAAATCGGAACAAACCGCACATGCTTGCAATATTTAAATTCCCGAATACAGTTGTATCGATTTACAGCATACAAATTCAGCAATGTGACAATATGAGTGTTCTTAAAATACATGAATAATGTGTATACAATAACAATTGATAAGTATTTATAGAACCCTATAAATATGCATTGTCATTACAGTTTATGTAATCAAAGCTTTTATAGATGGTCAGTAAAGTTATTGGTTTTAAATGTTTAGTTAAAATATTCAAAGCTATATATTTGCTACTGTTGTTCAGTACGGTGTACTATATTATAAAAAAAATGTTAGGGATACAATCAATTTGGTAGACAAGCTCAATTAATTGTCTTTTAATTCCGGAGTTCAGTGTTCCCATCTTATGAATATCTAATGAAAATGTTAAAGACCACAGCATCGTTTTCAAAACGAAGGGAATTAATTATTAATTTGAAAGTCTATCTGTTGCTGCAATTTATTTTTGTAATATAGAAGCAAAAACTTATATACCTATATACCTATAAAAAAATTATGTAAAAGACAAATAGTTGATATAAGGGTTATTTCAATGTATGATAAGATAGGAAAGAATTATTATATTATAATTATTTTTAGGCGGAATGGCTAGAATGATATACATTATTCATACTTATATAAGGCACATGTAATTACAATGTACGTAATGTAGAATAATGTATTTAAAATATTTAAATTTGTAATAATTTGTTATTGTTTTGTAGGGATTTTAATAGCAAAAAAAATCTGATACTCATCAACTTTGGATTAAGCCAATAAGAGGCTTAAATTGTCTTAATAAAACCTATGCTTTACTGTAGATTGTCAATCTCCTTAATTTATGAGTTGAATTTAGCAAATCATTAGTATTGTTAGTTGCATCAATTTTTTTAATTAGTTATTAATTTTTCGTTGGATTAAAATTAGAGCAGAATGATTTATAATAGTGAAAAGATAGTTTTAGTATACCATTGTCGTATAGCTGAAACAGAAATGACACGAGTATAGTACGATATTAGATATTCTACACATTTGAAATTTGTGCACGACCGGAATAGGTGGCCCGCTTGCCTGCAGTAGCTTCAAGCGCTGATTATAATTACATAGCACAATCAATATAACTTTATAATAGAATTGGTACAAGCTAATAAAAATACAACGTTTTTATTTTAGCACAGCTTCCCAGAACAATCATTTTGCAGTTTGATCTATAGGTATCTTTCAAAGCATCATTTCTGCCTGTGGTTGTTTCACAGCTCATTTACCTGAGCTAATGATAATATTCATCCTATAAAAACATCATTGTGCAATCTTGATTAAATATTAGAAAAATGTACTGTAGGCCACTGTGGGGGTTAATATTGATTTATATTAGGCCATTATTTAAAGTCTTGGATTATCTACTGTACGTGGATTTATTTAAAATTGGATTGGTTTTTAGGGGAATTATTGGTTAATAACAAGTTTTATTTGATTAGGTTTAATATATCATGCAGTGAGAAATAAATTTATTTATACTTAAAGTTAAAAGATATAAACTCTTGTCCATAACTTACACACGTGATTTTTGTATTTTGTTTTATGTTATTGTTTGTTATTATCTTATTGACTCAACCATGAATGTACACATTTCTTTTGAAAATATACTTTTTTATACTCTATTAAACACTATAAGATACATATATAAATAGTAAATGCAAAAATATGCGTCGTCAGTCATCCAAACAGAACTACAGTTTAATTAAAAAAACACCAAAACCAAAACTGCACAAACTTCAAACTCTACCACGTAGTCTGCGGAGTTTTCAAACAAAGTTGCACCCGTTATGCTAATTATAATTTCAACAAAAATAAAAAGTCGCTGGCAAAATAACAAAAAAAAAATGCAGATGTAAGTCCATTTCACCTGCTTCTATGATTAATAATTGATATTCTATTATATACATTTAAAAAAATGTTTCCGCAGGTAGGCGTGAAGTTTGAATAACAAGCGACTGACTATCGTATTAGAAAAGGTTTTGCGAAGATCAGAGGCTCGTAAAAAATGCTCAGACAAAAAAAAAGAAAATATTAAAACCTTTTTTTGAAACAATACTGATAACTTACTACTATGTTTTAATTAGTTGCTTCAGTCATATGTTGTTTTGGGGATTAAGACTAAACCTGTCGGTTTAAACTGCATTTTCTGGAAGTTGCCAGCTTTCAAATTGATTTTTAATAAATAATCAGTTTTGCCTTTAAAAGCAGATTAATTTTAGATTTCAGATTTTGAAATGCGTCAAATGCGCCTTATATGACTGTTTGCTGACGTTCCCCAGATTGGGAAACTAAACGTCATTTGTGGTCTAATGATAGACGTACACATCCGGAGTTTGTTCTAAAGCGATAGCCCGCTGTCCTTGCGGAGCATGGGACTATCACGTTTTTTGACCATTTGGCTTTGTCAAGAACGGCCTGAACGTGCAATTTTTACGTCAGACCTTTATCAAATGTGATTCCCAAATACTTTGCAGCATTTGACCATGGAATCGGTACGTCATCAATTAAAACGTTATTGTGCGGTTTAGTTTGTTGCCGCAAAAAGAGAACAGCTACGTTTTTTTCAGAATTGACTTTGAGTTGCCAATCGTTACACCATTCTTGGAGATTATCGGTTGTTTTTTGAAGTCTTATGGTGGCTACCATAGGCAAGCTGTAGAGAAAAGCCGTATTCGGTGTATTGTGCTATTTTAACCTCGTGCTTCCTGCCCGATGGCATGTTGGCAACGAAAAAGTTAAATAACAAAAGCTATAGAAGAGAGATTTGAGGTACTTCTACCGTGATTGGCTGTGAGGTCGAGACATGGTTTTGGAGCTTTACTGATAAAGTTTTGCTATTTAGATATGAAGCTATCAGCTTTATGAAACGCAGTTGAAATTTGAGTCTATGTAGCTTTAGAATTAAACCGTCGTGCCATATCTTATCGAAGGCTTTTTTGACGTCAAAAAATATTACTCCTTTGGTTTTTCTTAGTCTAAAACCATCGGTAATGTGATCTGTTACGCGGTTTAATTGGTGTACTTCAGAGTATTCACGCCAAAACCCATGCTGGTGAAAGGGTAGAAGAGAATTTACTTTTGCGTGTTTTTGGAGATTATTCAAGATTACTTTTTCTATGACCTTACTCAAGGTGCATAGAAGACTGATTGGTCAATAGTCTTGAAGAAACAGTCAGTCCTTTCCAGGTTTTCGAAAATTATTTACGTGTAAGCCTTTCCAAGCTGTTGGGAAGTGCCCTGTGCGTAAGATTGCATTGGCAATATTGGTCAGAACCATTACTGCTTTATGCGAAAAAAAATTGAGATCCGTGACGGTCGAACGTGGTTCAACGGGGTGTCGTTGTCAGAGTTTTCCAAAAGGCGTTCTACTGCTCTTTCAACCCTTTTGACGTGCTCCGTATCATTTTCCTTTCTTGAGGAGGAGCATTGGAGTTCCAGGCTGTCAGCAAATGCTTCGGCCTTTTCCTCGATAGAATATTAGAGCCCGGTCTCACTATGAATGACTGGTATCGGGACTTTTCTGTTTTGTAAGGCTTTGGCGATCTTATACATCAAATTCGTATCTTCTGTGGTTGATTTCATAGTTTTCTGCCAGCACTGATTTTTGTGCAGCCTTATGGACAATCTAACTTCTTTGTGTAGGTCGTTTAAAATGATACGTTTTAAGGGGTTGCGATGCCTTTGCCATTGATGTCTGGTAGCATTCCTCCTACGAATCAATGCCTTTATTTTGCGAGATAATCTAAGTGGATTATTTGCCCAAACCTGATGGGTTTTAGATGCCAACTCTTTGGACTTATAAATAAGTTCTGTGAACTTTTTGACGGCTTTTTTTGTCCGCAACCGTTTTTATTAGAACAAGCTTATCTATCTTCCTGGTATCTCGAGAAAAGAGGCTAATTTGTGTGGGTAAAGAGTCGTCTTCCTTCTTTGCCAGATCCCTGTTGAAAAAGTTCCAGAACTACCGGGATGTGGTCGGAGCTTAAGTCATTAACTGTCCTAATTTCAACTTGCAAATTGACGTCTTTCAGGATTGCTATATCCAGAACGTCTCCTTGGTAACCTGCGTAGCTGAAGTGTGTGGGATCACCTGTTTCCAAGACCTTTTAGTCTTGACATCGGTTTTTTGCGTTGGTTTCCCGATTGTTCCAGGCTGAGTGTTTCAAGTTAAAATCTCCTGCTAGAATAATGGAGAAAGGAGAAGATAAAACCGCGTCAAAATCCGCCATTTTGATTTGGTTGGTTGTTGGTTGGGCTGACGTACCCAGATGCGATTTTGAGAATGCCCAACTCCTGCATCTTCACCACTATTGCATTAGATTCCAGAGATAAAGTGTCTAGGGTGTCCACTTTGGAATAGTCCTCTGTTCACCCGCGACGTTCTTAAATACGTGAACAAACGTTATTAGGTTATGCGGCTTATATGGTGAATGGGATTTCCGATATTGGCGTGGATGACAAGTGGTACAATTTTAGCTTTAGTGCAATAGTGATTATTTGTGAATGAGTAAGTCAATCTCGTGCAAACGTGTTTTTGTAAGTAAATTGCCACAGTTTACAGGATTAATCTTGGCTTACAACTCATGAGTGTCTAAGAATGTACAATGTAGCAAGACTGCGTTTTGTAATTGAGTACCACAAAATTGTTTTGCTATTCCGATGCGAACAACTGCAATTTTACATTGTTATCATTTTTAAATCATTATACCGCAACTAAATAAATGCGGTCGATTTAGCGTTTTTTACTTATAACTTTAGAAACATTGTGTTGCTGCTGCTGTATACGTTAAATTGTTAGAGATATTGCTAGCGTTAGTGTGGTGGCGGTTTTTGTTTTTCTACAGATTGTTGCTTTTAGGGGCTGGACTAGATTTTACATAATTTATTTTTTATTTGTTTGGGATCTTGACGACGTTTTATTCGAACAAGACGGCGTTACTATAGTGGTTGAAATAGACCAAAAGTTTTCTATGTCTAAAGATTTTGTTTTATGCTGATAATTGAGAGTTGTTTAAAGTGCACACTTCCGTGCCTTATAATTAGAATACATTATTTTTATTTATTCTAAACGCAGTAAAGTTAAATTTAGTTTTTGAGGACTAGTTACCTTGCGTACCTGAAATTTTGTTCTGTATAAAACTTACTTCATAACTTAATCTAATAATTTCTCTAAAATGTGTTGTCTAAAAAGAAATAAATTTTGTTCATAGATTGCTTTAATCTAGTAGATTCCGATTATATCTTGACTAGTTATTTGCGGATTAACAGGGTGTTTACATCCACAAACAACAGTATATTCTAAACTGACTACGTTCAAAAGGGAATTGGTTATAATGGCATATTTCTTAAACTCAATCTTTCCAATAAGACAATTATAGTAATAGGCATATGCCGTCCTGTAAATAAGGCAACGTCAAATTTTTTTGATGGAATTTTTAAAGTTTTCGCAAGCTTCTTCAAGGTAATTATATAAATGTTGAACTAGTGTTGGTAACAGATTTTTGCTGCTTTTTATAATCTTACTGAACTTTTTTAACAAGCCACATATTTTCCTTGTAATGGAGTTTTTGGTAAACAAAGATTACTAGTTCTGTAAATTAATTACTTTAAAGGTTACTGTTGAAGTTGCATTAAAAAATTGCGACAATTTACTTATTATCTCTGTTGTTAAAACTTTTCTTTCTATTATTACCTAAACTAAATCATGAACATAGTAACAATAAAACAATTTCTGAATTTATTATTGTTTTAATTTTGATATTTATTGCTTTTATTCCAAAGATTCACATATTGCAGCAGATAATCTTACAAAAACTATTCAATTTGTCATCAAAAAATTTGTTCCATTTTCTGTTAACATAAAAAAATAAATTATCTAAACAAATATTTACTTAAAGTACAAGGCTTGCTGGAATTTCACTGACAGTTCAGAGAAATTTTTAAGAATTTTTTTTTAACTGTACTATCAACACATTAGTGTATAGTATTTCACAAGACTTATAAGCCGCAAATATTCAAGGTCATTGTTTACAGATTGCTTAAGTCTTCAATGTGATAGTTTTAGCAAGTCTGGTTTCATTTGTTAAAAGTCAAAGGTGTTTTTATGTTGTGACATTTATAATTTAGGAATTACATAATGAATCAATAATTTATTTAAACTTAATCTAACGATCACAGCAACCAAGAGTCAAGCATTGACAATTGTTTCGGTTTTACAAACATCGTCAGTGTGCTTTGTATGACAATGGCATCGCATAGTAGCGAAAGACAAATTTGAATAAATATTCTTCCGTGTTTAGGTGTAAAAATATTGATTTTAAAATTGAATTAAATTGAATAATTTTATTTTTGTGTATTATATTATATAACAGTATTATTATTATCATGCTAGTACATAAGTTAGGATATTGTGGTTTTAGTTGTTTTGGTTTTAATGTAAAGGTAATTTGTATCCTGACGTCTGAAACCTCTTTATAAACACATTTTTTTTAAGAATAGTTATGGAAGCGACGTGTTGGTGAATGTCTTTAATCTCATGCCGCGTTGCTCAACAAAATTAAATTAGTATTTTTTTTTTTTTTTAATTGTAGTTAATACATACTTTAATGTCTATGCTATCATTTGAGAAATAAATTGTTTTCGTATATTGTATTATTTGTCTTTTATGTGTTTTAGTCTGTTATTGCTTTAAATTGTATAAATATAAATATTGTAAAATGGTGGTAGCTTGTGCAGCAGCTTTTATTATATTATTTTTTATTTGGCTTTGCTTTTTGTATTGAGATTATACCTTATATTAAACCTTCCCGCAACCGCGCATTCCACGACGCAATGCCCTGATTAACGGCGGTCAAAGGCGTAACCCCCGGACAGTGACATCATAGGATTTCCTTCGCCAGTCCAATCAGCAATAATACAACCAGGATCTTGTTCATTGGATTGTGTCACGAAATTGTTAGCAGAGAGCTTTTTTATTTGGAGAAACTATTAAGTCCCACTGTGCTATGTCTCTAAAGAGACCTTTCTTTTATTTATTTTAACACGCATTTAACTCTAAGCAATCACCTCTATTCTGTTCTACGTATAAATTAAATTTACCTTTAAAACAAAAAGAAAACAAATTTAATAAATTAAGAACATTTATTATAATGAACTAAATTTATTGCAATATATACATTATAAATTTCTTCGTATATTTTTCGTTATTATATTAAAGATCGTTTGATATAATTGGATATAATAACCATAAAATCTAATAAAAATGGCAATGTAAACAACAGCAATATTGTAGAAAATGCAAAAGAAAACTGTAACACATCTCCTACGTACCTAGAGATGGCATCAGTTACAATAAATTCAAAAATAAAGTAATAAATAATAATAGCGAGAGCGTAAAAAATGCTACAAATAAATCCGCAACAAATTCAGATGGATTTAAAAAAGTTATCCGTAAGAAACGTTAGCCATTAATACCTTCGGTATACGGAAATTTTGAAAATACGGAAATAAAAGGGATTTTCAGAATGGGACATATACGTGGCTGCCGTTTTGATCCGCACTTAAAAAGTGAAGATTTAAAAAAAATATTTAAATAGAAAAAAATTTAATAGAGTATTCTGCGAGAAAATTCAGTCCAGGTATCCAAATCAATATTCTTCTTTTAAAATATCCGCTCCCGTGGACGATATTGAAAAATTAATGGAACCGTCACTTTGGCCTAAAGGAGTCTGCATAAATCCTTTTTTAGGATGGATGAAGAAGAGAGAGAAGATAGAAGAACAAGTATAATTTCTACTGAAAAACGAAAATTTAATAATTTCGTTAAATTAGTTCATCATAATGTGAATTGTTTGAGCACTTGTATAAATGAATTAGAAGTGTTTATTAATAATATAGTACAAAACGTTTCATTTTTATGCATAACTGAACACCGGCAATCTGAACAACAACTTAAAGCATATGCTTTAAATGGTTATGAGCTAGTTTCTTATTACTGTAGATTAGAAGGGATGCATGGAGGCAGTGCGGTATATGGTAAAATTGGTCTAGAAGGTAAATTAAGGCAGGATTTGTCTAATATTTATGAATATTTAACGTTTGAATGCGCTGCAGCGGAATTTATAATAGCCAATAATAAATATGTTGTTGTGTCAGTCTACAGATCAACAAACGGCAACATCGATTTATTCTTAAATAAGCTTAGTGATCTATTAGATATTTTATTTAGGGAAAATGTATTATATTTAATTGCTGGAGATTTTAATATTGATATAATTAGCAAGGATTCTACAACTGAAAATTTCATGAACTTATTAAATACTTTTAACGCAAAATTAATTATAAACGAGCCAACTAGAATTTCAAATACAAAAGAGTCCTGTCTGGATAACACTATCTGTAATATTGAAAATTATAAGACCGATGTTGTGTTTACGGGTTTTTCCGATCACACAGCACAAATCATGGAATTTGAAAAAAACGTTGTAAGAAAAGCAGTATTTAAGATAACAAGGAATTTTTCAGAATTTAACATGCAATATTTTTATGCTGATCTATCTAGCGAAAAATGGGAGGAAATTTATGATAATAATATTAATGTTAATGTAAAATATAATAATTTTTTAACGAAAATATTAAATAGTTTTAAAACTTATTTTTCAAAAATTAAATCAAAAATTACAGATAACAAAGTAAAATTTTCTAGTTCTCCGGAACTAAATGAGTGCTATGATATGATGATTTTGCATCAAATTGTTTCGTCACATATAAGTAGTTATAAACCAATTTATAATATGTACAGAACTAATTATCATACCTTGTTGACAACAGCAAAGCAAGAACGCATAAAAAACAACATTAACAATAATGCTAATAAATCTAAGGCCATGTGGAAAGCTGTTAATGACATCACTCGAAAAGCAAAAAAACGTGAACTGTCATTTAATTTGAATGAGGAAATGGCAACAAAATTTAACGATTTTTTTATTAACGCTGCACCTAATATACTTAGTGATTTGAATTTAACCCCTATTTGTTCAAACGACTTTGGCAACACTATTGCAAGTTTTTTGTTTTTATATCCTGCTACAGAAAACGAAATTATAAATATACTAACTAACTTAAAAAATAAAAAATCTGTAGGTACCGATAAAATACCAGTAAACATTATTAAATATTGTGTAAGTATACTTGCTAAACCAATATGCCATGTCATTAATGCTTCTTTAGAAACGGGTTGTTTTCCGGAATCTTTAAAAATTGCAGTAGTCAAACCACTCTACAAGGAGGGAAATCGAAATGAACTTGATAGTTATTGTCCAATAAGCTTATTGACAGTATTCTCTAAAATTTTTGAGACTGTTGTTTTTAATAGCGTTACTTGTTTTCTTAATTCAAAGAAATTAATAAACCAAAACCAGCATGGGTTTTTAAAAGGCAAGAGTGTTGAAACGGCTGTGTACAAATATACTTTAAATATAATAGAGACATTGGAAAGTAAAGATTTAGCTTGTGGAATGTTTTTAGATTTATCTAAAGCATTTGATTGCATTGATCACAACATCTTATTAAATAAACTTAAAAACTATGGAATTAGGGGAATTGCAAACCGTTGGTTTGAATCATATTTAGTTGGACGTAAACAATTAGTTTTGCTTGAGAGTGATAGAGTCTCTGCAATTTCAAATGCTCTAAATGTAAAAATGGGTGTTCCCCAAGGTAGCATCCTTGGACCGTTACTGTTTATTATTTATATAAACGATTTTAGTAGTACAATCAATAGAGAACAAATATGTACAATTCATTATGCAGATGATACCAATCTATTGATTCGAGCTAATAATACAATCAATCTTAACCAGAGTTGTGAAAATGCGCTACAATTGGCAAATAATTGGTTTCAAAAAAACCAGCTAGTATTAAATTCAACAAATACAAAAACAATAATTTTTAAATGCATTCAACGTCTACAAACACCAATATCAGTATAGTATATTATCTCCACGCTTACAAGCCATACCAAGTTTTTAGGTTTACATATTGATGAATGTTTGCAATGGTCTTATCATATTACACATACGTGTAAACGTCTTAGTTCTGTCTGTTATGGAATGAGAGTTCTTAGCAAATCAGTTCATGTAGGCGTTCTAAAAGTAGTTTACTTTGCTAATTTTGTATCAATATTAAAATTTGGAATAATTTTCTGGGGAAACTGTGTAAAATGTTATAGTGTTTTTGTTATTTAGAAAAGAATAATTAGAATTATGTAAGGTCTAGGTACTCGAGATTCGTGCAGGGGTTTGTTCAAGAGCAATAAACTACTCACCTGTACAGGAATTTATATTTTAGAATGTTTAAAATTTAATTTTAAACATGCTTCTTATTTTAAAGATAACCTTTCGAATCATGTTTATAATACAAGGCATAGATATGATTACGTATATCCAATACATAGACTGAATCTTACCGAAAAACATCCTTCATATATGTGTAGTAAATTATTTAACAAACTACCAGCGTATATAAAAAACATTAAAAATTATAATATCTATAAAACTGAATTTTTTAACTTTTTATGTGAAGTGGAGCCATATAACTTAACAGAGTTTTATGACTATATTAATACCATAAATTAAATTGTATTTTGTATTTTTTTATTGACCTGTTTTCTAAATGTACCTTTTTGTAACCTTTTAAAAATAAATTTGAATTTGATTTTGATTTGATTTTGATATAACAGAGTAATTACCATTTGCAAAATCTTGCAATAAAAAAAGATAACATGTAAAGCTATCTATCCTCTGGGTATAATTAAATAGAACTTATCAGAAAACATTCAAAACAATACATCTGAGAATTATACATATGTGCTGGAAGTGTGTAGGTATAACAAACTCAAGGACAGTATTTCGCCAAGCCCCTGTGGGACCTGGCTTTGCGGATTTACATCAAATGACATTTTTGGTCCCTTTTTATATATCAAACATGCATGTTTGAGATTATTATATTAGAGATGGTTGTTAAATTTGTATTAGCTTTGGGATTTTGTGTGTCGTAACCACACTACATTTTATAAATGAAATATGTGCATATATAATTTAAAAAGTTATTTGATACTATTTGCTAAAGATGAACAAATGTTACATTGTTACAGAAAAAATGTAAAATGTTCATCCGCTATGAGCATAAAAGGATATTTGTTGTTTAGTTCTATCTGCGAGTATTAAAAATTCGATGTTCATGCAGCTCTAACGCTGCCCCAATTTTAACAAAAACAAATGAAAAAGGCATTAATGTTTTCAATTACAAAAGCGTTTCATTATATGTAGCGGAAGTAAAGTTTTAGGTCTGCCAACTATTTATAGACAGAACTTATGAAATGTTGTATAATTAAAAGTTAAGCGTTAATGCATTGGAGTAAACAATAAAAACCCGCTTGTCATTTCCACCCTAAGTCAGACACATATACAAACAGTATTGAGCATGAATCTGAGATTGCGAGTGGGGTCGACTAAAATGGCGCTGCATCCCCAGCATTAGCCCTAAACTTCTGGGGCTAACTACTTAATATATCTATCCTATTGTGTAAAACTTAAGCAAATACGACTAACTTGTATAAACATATACTTACACAATCTTACATCAACTTTAATTACTTGGATAATCAGCAACGTCAAGCTTAACAAAGGGAACCCTCAATAAATTCTTGTTACCGCAAGAGATCAGCCGAACAAACAGGTGTCCTGTCAGATCTTTGATTAAATTACTTTGCAACGCATACCAATTACAATTTTAAAATATTAAAGAAATGTAATCTATTTTTATTATGCATACAATTTTTATACATATAAATAATAACTTAGAATAATTTGATGGAATTTATATTAAAAATACACGTAAAACTATCTTTGCGATCTAACGTTGTTGTATGTACCTTAAAGTTGGCTGTGGAATTAACATGTATTCAGATAAGACAAACAAATGCACATATTTTAATAGTAGTTGTCTCTTTTATTGCAAGTTAAAAACTATTTTATCCACGATTAAATTTACTTGATCAGTCTTTAATCTCATGTATACTTGTCAAGTATGCAGTTACTTGTGTGTCAGGCATTTGTCAACAGTTTCGTAATTTGTTGAAATCACCGTTTTGGTTTTAGAACTTAAATACAATACACTAATTACGACGTTTACTGTTAATTCGAACCACTGCGTGTCCAATCGCACGCATTTGTGGTAAAAAAAAATCTATGGCACAATGTATCATGCGCACATTTTAAAATCTAGGCGGCGATGTTTAAGTGAGTAATTCTAAACTAAATTAAAAACTAACTACACTAGCTGCATTACAAAATAAATTAAAACAACATACACAGCAATCTATATGAACACTGTCAATAATTTATTATGTGATTCATTTAAAAGGACTTTTAAGTCAAACTCTTATAGAATTTTTGTTCAGTATTGTTTGACATTTCTTCATGGAAAATAGCGTCTATAAAATATTTAGCTATATTATGGAAATTAGCGTTTTGCGAGAAATGAGTTTTGTGCGGTTAGAGCAACTTATGGTCCACATAAACGGCTTACACTATACAACTTGCTATATCATTGAAAATTTTGAAACTAAAGTAGACCACATCTAGCACGTAGTGAAGAAAATATAGCGGCGGTAACTGAAAGCGTACGCAATGACCTTGATAAATCGATTTGACGCCATTTTCAACAGCTTGGCTTGTTGTATGGAACAACTTGGTGTGTTTTACGTAAGGATCTTGGTTTAAAAGCAAACAAAATTTAACTCGTATAAGAATTGAAGCCGACCTTCCAAATTGTCACCGTTTTAGTCTTTGAGTTCTTGAAAAGCTTAAAGAAGGTCACTGTTTTTGATCAAAATTTTGTTTAGCAAAAAGCCCAATTATGGCTTAATGACAACGTCAATAGTTAAAATTGCCGTATTTGAGCTAAAGAGCAACAAGAAGAGTTTTAAGAGCTGCTATTACATTCAAACAAAACAACGGTTTGGTGTAGTTTTTAGGCTGGTGGAATCATTGGTCTATATTTTTTTTAAAAGAGGCCGTCCGGAACGTAACTGTTTATAGCAGCCGTTATTTGCTGCCTGAAATTGAAACCCGTAATCTCGACGACATTTGATTTTAACATGACGGCGTTACTTGCTACACAGCCCGTGAACCTATGGCTTTATTTTGGTGAATTGGTAGCTTAGATCATGTGATACCACAGTTCTAGACTTTTTCTTTGGGGCCACGTAAAGTCCAAAGTCTTTATAAATAAGTCGGTTACGATTGAGGAATTGAAAGCCAACATTACTTGCGTCATTTGCCAAATACCATTTAAAATGCTCGAACGCTTCATTGAAAATTTCAGAATGGACCATAATAATCTTTAAGAAATAAATGTAAAAAATAGTTTTTTGTATGAGACATAATATAAAGATTACTCGATAAATGAATCACCCGTTACATGCAATAGTTTGTTAAAATTAAGATTTAAGATTTAAGACATAACAACTACTTTAAGCACCTAATATAATTGCAATAGTTGACCGTTATTTACATTTTGGTGCTAATATAGATATAGTAATATCGCTTTTATGAACTTATTTCTTATAACAAGAGAAAGGATGCTGATGAGATAAGACTTAGGAAGATTGGACATACTGTTAAATTAAAGAAGGTCTTAAAAATGATTAATTGTTTAAAAAGCGTAAAATTGTTTTGGCCAATACATCGAAATTTACAGGAAAACAATGCTACGTCTATCACTACACACACTAGAGTTTAAGTTTACATTTTTAATTTTTTTTTGTAATGGTTATTTATTCTTCTTTTAGAAGATATGAGTACATTTTACAACATAAGCTTCTTGTTTATCATTTTCTACTATTTATTCTTAATTTATGATATCTAACCAGTGTTTTAACGTTTGTAATACTACTATCGAAGCATTTGAGGAATTATCTTGTGTAGGTAAAGATGCATTTGTAGTTGTAGATACTGTTGATAATCTAAAAATATACATTGGTTAAAGCGTAAACAAAATTTTTGCTTTTTACAGACAAAATACGACTGAAATAATAACTTGCCATTAATCTACCGGGGTGATTCGGAAATTACCTAATAAACCGTTGGTCTCATCAACCTCCTTCAAACAAGTCGAAAAACTTCTGTAAAATGCACAATAAAGAAGAAGACCCAAAAAAAGTAGAAAATGTGTGAGCATCTGTATTTGTAAGCATATGATTTTTAAATGTTCGGAAAGAGATTTTTACATTTTCAGCATTATTATGGTACCTTGTTGACTAAAGTAAGAAAGTGAAAGCAAAACAATAAAATGCAAAAATGCACATTTTTATGAGATCTTGCGTTGAAAGTAAAGTTGCATATGTTTTTAAATACATATTTTTGAAAAAGTTACTTTATGGTATTAGCTGTTATACTGTTAAAGATTGCAAAAAAACAAACGCTTGTAAACCGTAAACAGAATGACAAAATTAAAAATACAATATTTATATTTTTGACATTTGATTCTGAACGGCTTTTAGAAGAAGTAAAAGTGGCTTAATATTCTAATTGTCCGTTTATTCTAAATCCAATAAGGTGTTTGTGACATGCTGTAGTTAGATGTTCAACCATTACAACATGTGCAAAATGTAGTGAAGCCAAACATAACTCGTATGCATGCGTCAGTTCACCGTTATTCGTTAACTGTTATTAATTATCAAGAAAAATAAAATGAAAAAATATGACCAAATAATAATCTTTTTACTTTGATACTTAAAAGAGATATAGAGGTATTACTGCACCCACATTCTCCAGATTATTTGCTGAACTTATTGTTCAAATACTTTTTATCAAACTATTATTCTTGCTGACTGGCAAGCTATCTGCACACGTAAATATAATATAAGTATTAGTTAATTTAAAATAATATAATATTATCAATATAACTTATTCTTTACATTGTTTTGTTTATTCAGGTCTATACATGAAGGTAGAACAATGCTGTAAATATATTTTGTGTTAACACATAAATATGAGCTGTGTTCTATAATTAAATACCATATTATTACAATAGCACTGGCTGAAAATAATATAACCGTACATAAACCACTTTTATTAAATTTTGTTTTATTTATTAATACTTGCTATCTTTATTAATATTGTACATCAATGCCAAACATATTTGTCTGTATAACCTTTGTAACTCTTGGGTCATTTATCTTTGGTTTATTTGAAAGAAGATTAAAACTTTGGCTGCTCCAACTAAATAAACATTAAAAAAAAAACGATAACACAAAAAACAAAGTTTTAATTTTTATGAATAAGCCAGACCTTGCGTCATTTTATGTACAGCATCATGTTTTAATCAAGCCAGATTGAATATTTTAATTTCTCTTTTTGGCTGGCGCGCGAAACTTTTAATATGACTGTCGCAGTTTACCGGAAACAGCAATCCGAAATGCTAATGAAAACGTTTGGAAACAGCAGGGCT
The DNA here is from genome assembly GCA_963932245.1 of Tachinus rufipes. NCBI lineage: Eukaryota > Metazoa > Arthropoda > Insecta > Coleoptera > Staphylinidae > Tachinus > Tachinus rufipes. The sequence goes on along the minus strand of OZ010750.1, from coordinate 45,545,955 downwards.
GACCATGCTATGTGTCAACGTGTTTCCGTGTGTAATTTCAGTTAGAAAATATATATGTGTATGGTTTTCATGCTTACGAATACTTGTGTTTACGTAACGGAAGCATTCGGCTGGTGCATTAGTAATAAAGCCATAATAGAACGCACGTTGCCAGTTCTAATTATTCATGATCAAGTGTTGTTCATAACGTACGCCTGTGCCCACGGCCTATTTATATATTAGGTCAAATATAACCAAGGCATACACATTCATGCTCGTTCATCAGTACAAGTCGGCATAGCATGCCAACTGCATGCCACCTATCATTTAACCCCATCTCATATGGAGTAATTCAATTTGATAGGAAGAACTTGTCAACGCTGTACCCAACTACATCATTATATGATGCTATAATAAAAAACCAAACAATAGTAATTTATTGCATTAATAAACTATAAAATTATTGTGTTGTTCATATTTAATTTAAGAAGACTTGCATATAAATGATTAATTCATAATTTATTATTGATTTAATTGTGCGACTACTACTATAGTCTTAAATAAACTTCATACATATTTTATACACATAAATTATAACAAAACAATAAACGTGTAAAAAGCACACTACAAGAAGCTTCCGATGTCGGGGTGGCGAGGCTGCGTGTGTAGATAGAACTTGTGTGTAGTCCCGGAAGGTTGTTGTAATTGTTTGGTTATAACTTATTACCAGTCTTGATTATTTATGTTACCTGGGCGAATGTTTTGAATGTGATTCACGTTCATTATGCCAGTCCGCTGTTTGTGATGGACTAAGCGCTTGCTAATAATAGACAGTAGCAAAAATACTGAATTAAACTCTCTACTTATGATACTTTTTTCTACTGATTTTGTCTTGTGGTGATGATATTTTGAATTTGAATATTTTATAACTAGCAAACTAAAAAAAAATTGTATGTGTATTTATAATGCGCTTACGCGAATTGCCGATTATTAAAAAAAACAATTGTTGAGAAAACATTTACAGAACCGTACAAATTTTATGTTTTTATGCTTTTTTTTAGTTTTTTTAAACTTTAATTGAAATTTTTTTAATATAAACAATAAATTGATGCTCTAAGGAATATATTTTTATGCGACAAATAAAGTTTTAGTATTTTTTGCTTTTAATGTATACTGCATGCAATTATTATTATGAAACATAAATCAGTTTTTTGTGAGGCAAATTGCAAACAATGTAAGCAATGCATTGCAATTTTTTGATAGTATAGTGAGATTTAATGTGATTTTTGAACTTTTAAACAACAACAAAATTTGGCATGCGGATTTAGAGCTTGTGTAGTCTAAGTTAGTATGACTTCAGTTAGTGCGTTGTAATAAAACAACACAGTATGAGTAATTTTAGCAATTCTTTTAAAGCCGTCAAGACGAAGAAAGCTTTTTTCTTTACAAAAACCGGCAAAACACAGTCAATGACAATAGCATCTAAAACGCGAACGACAATATTTATTGATGATAGTCAAACGCACCGATGAGCAGTTAAAAAACTACAAACTTATTTTTGTAATAGCAAGTAGTTTTATTGCACATAATTAACTTGTTTTCCTTACTCTTTTGGTAATTATAATAAACAAAAAACAAAAAGAGTTGCATTATCGCTATTAAAGCGTCGTAGGTTTGTTTGTTTTTTGCTGCATTGCTTTTTATTGTAAAAAGTAATTGTTTGGGAATATTTTTAGCTGATAAAATTTGTGTGATTTTTTTACAGCTTTCTGGTCTTTCTTACCAGTATTTAAAGCGTTGTTTAATATGCTAGTGCTACCGTGTAGAAAAACGGAGTGGCGTGCTTTTGCTTTACAAGAGTTTTGATTCTATTTTTTTCATTAGTGGATTCAAAATTCTTGTTTATTTACTTGCAGTTTGGCTCTTGGCGGCTTTTAAGTGATGATGCTGCAGTAGACTGAACATTTTTTGTTTTACTTTAATGAATGCAGGCTTTATACTAATACCAATTACAATTGTGTAGATTTTTCTATAAATTTGAAGCAAAACAATATCTATGCTTTATTCAAGATTTGAACCCAGGACATGCAGTGGTTGGCAAACTCCAGAAGTGTGGTTTGGTTTTTTATGATTTTTTTTATTCAGCTGCTGGACACAATCCTGGATTAGAATGTAGCAAGGAAGTTATGTTCATTTATCCGTAACAATTTTGTAACTTGGTTTATAGAAAAATATCATTGTTTGTATCATTTGAACAAAATATGTACATTTTTAAATTTAAGCGTGCAATTTAAAATATATTTTTTATGTGTTGATATAACTAATATCTATTTCCAATAACAATAAAGTGATAGGAGCGCTTAGCGCCAATGTCAAAATCTAACAAACATTTGATGTTTTAGATACTGAAGGTTTTTCAAAACTTTTATTTTGTGACATTGGCTACAAAACTGCTGTTTTTTTTTTATTTATTTAAGCAACAGCCTTCCATAGCACTTTTGAATGACTATGCTGGTATCAATTAGCGCTTTTTGGTGATTAGTTAGTTTAACTTAAACTTTTAGCATTCAATTGATTAGTCATCTTACTATTAAATGATGTATGATCTTACCGTGCAAGTGACAAATCTAAATTATTTATAGCGTTAACTACTAAAGTCATTAGCTATATAAAAGTAATAATAATTTTAGGTTAGAGACCTGAGCAGATAATACAACACAATAATGTGTTTAATTATTATTTAAAGTTAAATATATAAATAAATAAATAAATAAATACAACCTCATATCATAGTTGTTAAAATTTAAAACTAAATTTTCAGAATCAACTAACTAAGCCTAACCTACTATCACAGCTGACTCCAAAGCTGAAAAACGTGTTGATGCCAGACCCTAAAAACTAACTAAACCTATTATCACAACCTAACCTAATATCACAAATGACACCGAAGCTGTAAAATGCTTTGATGTCATTACCTAAAAATTAACTAAACCTAATATCACAGAGTGCATCGAAATACCATTTAAAACAAAAGCACTCCCCAATCCGTTTTTGAACTGTCTGTGTACAACCGCGGAGAATCTGGGTGGCAACTATTTTAAGAAACTAGTCAAGACGTAGGAACAAGTTTCTTGTTTGTTCTGGGAAGTTAAATCAAGACAGGCTGTTACCCATCAACTAGGGTGGAAACTCTGTGTTTGCGTTGCTGCGTTTTGTTAACGGTAAATTTAAGTCGGTTGATGATTAAGGAACTCCGCAAAACAAGAGCGGGCTCTTGGTAAGCTTTTCTGAGGCGACAAAATTGCACGCACGAGGTTTTTGTTGTAGAAAAGCAAAAACTTCTTCTGTTTCTCTGTCTACTTTGTTTATGGTGATCTGGAATTGACGTGTTATGGCAGGTATAATATCTCCCGCTATGTAGATTACTAAATTGTTGACGTACAAGCATTTATCAACAGGTGTAACCACTAAAACCGCAATATTGTTTACCGCAATCACAAAAAGGATGACGTTAATTGACGACTCCTTAGGAACACCGTTCTCTAGATATAATGTACCTGAGTTAGCGGTATGGCAAATAAAATATTAAAGAAAACGGGGTATACGGCTACTGAATTTCCATGAGTGCAACTTTTGCAAAATTTCATATCACAAAGTCATATCATACGTTTTTTTCAGGTTGAAAACACCGCTACAAGGCACACTTGGATGAAATTTTATAAGTAGATTAAAATATTAACGGTTTTGTCTAAAGCCCACTTGGTATTTGATAAATTTCTCAAAGCGTTTACTAAGACAGCTAGTTAGTGAGTTTGGTCTAGAGCTTTTTACGTGGTTTGGATCTTTGCCAGGTTTCAGCAACGTCAAAATGGTTTTTTTTAACGTTTCGAGTAGACACCGATTTCTTATAATAAGTTGTACGTTTTCAACACGATGGGCTTAAGGAAAGCTGCTGAATAACTCGATAAGAGACGTTGTCTGGTCCCGGTGAGGAAGAAGTACCCATGTATGGCAAAGACTCTGGGCAAGAGAAATTTAGAAAAGTATTGAGAGCTACTAGCAGACCTAAATTGAATTGCAAATGCATTTGCAATTTTGGCCATTTTGATGATTTTTGGTCCGTCGACAATTAGGATGGGAGCCACTGAGATTGTTTTTTTTATACGGCTTTTATCTTTTTTTACATTTTGCCGACCAATTTTGAGTGATTGATCTCGAGATCCTCACTATTTGACTATGGTGGGACATACTGGCTACTATGCCAGTGTGCACGGTGGAGACACTATCTACGGGGGACGTGTGTGTTTGATTTTTTTTTTTTAATGCAAAAGGTCTTCTAATACATGCCACGATAAACGTGAAGACAAAGAAACACATCAATAGCCGACAAATTTGAACCCCTAACTCCAAAGTGTGTGGGGAAATCCGTGTTAAGAAGGACAGCGGCGGTGCTTTGATTGAAATGATTTTTTATCAAACAACCTTGCCTGTCTTTTTTCAGAGACCTAAGATTGTGTGCGTTAAAATTGTCTACTAAGAGATAGGGCAGTGAAAGGATAAGATTTTGTATATTTTTCATTCAAACTTGGGAAGATACAGGCTTTTATTAGAACAATAAACCAGACCGTGATTGCCTAGAGACCTGGCAGAACGTCATTTCTTGTGCATGTAAAGCCCCAAAAATGGACATTTCTATTGGGCTTGAAGTGCGTTTTCTAGAAGCACAAGCAAAAAGGTATGTACCAGGATCATTTTTAGCTCACAATAGCTGCGTTTGCAACCGCTGCAGTTCTGCTGTACTATTGTTTCTTTTAAACTATTGATAAATAAATAAATAAAATAATTTTAAGCTAACACGTAACAGATGGACAGGTATTAAAATAAATTAACACGTAACAATTACTGCCACTGTCGACAACAGAGAGTTTTGATGCCAAACTGGATCTGCAGTCATCATTACTGGAACAAGGGTCATCTTGCTTTTGTTTACCCGGATCAGACTGATATATTTCTAACTGTTTTGACATATTTGACAAAACAGGTTTAGTATTAACACCGACCTAATTAAACCTGTTTAGAGCGGCAACTAGGTGCGGCAAACTAACTAAATTATTAATGTCTACTGAAGTTTGCAATAAAGACGTCGCCTTAGCATAAGTATTCCGGCTGTAAGTGTTGCAATCAGTACCAATTTGCGTGCTTTAAAGAAAGTTTTACTTCTGACACTTGAAAGGTTATATAATATATTTTTACGATAACTGGTAGTTGCAAACGGTCTAAAGTGAGTATATGGTTAGGAATTTTGTTTTGTTTTCCGTCTCGCATACGAGAGATACGGCGCACTTCAACTGCCCTCTGGCCACTTATATTTTCAACAATTTCTTCAGTTGTACAATATAAAAATCCTTATAATATACAATTTTTTTGATTGTATTTAAAGAGCTATGTGTTACGACTTTTACATTCATATCTCCAAATCGTGTATTTTTAGGAGTTTTGTTGACTGAGCAACCGACACCGTCTCAACAAGAAAACCATCCTTGACCTTTTTGAGATTTATTTTGTCACCAATCAATTTATACATACATCTGCTAATTAGAAAAGGGCTAATATTATCAAAGTTGTCTTTTTTTTTAGACACCAGAATAAACCGGAAGATGGTTAGCATAACCTTCCGGTTTATTCTTATTCTTCGGGTTTAATTTTGGCAAAATCTGTACTTTTCCCATTTTGCCAACAAAGAAGTTGGCGGATCCGTTTTGTTGTTGGACTACTGTAACCATATTCATTGGCACAACTCAATTAGTTGCACCAACTTCTGAACAATTAGTCTCTGTATTACCGGAGCATTGTTCTCCAACTGCGGTAGTTTATTAATCCGTTTTGATTTTGAAGCCCTTGTCACATTCAACTAACGGTACGGACTGGGGGCATAAACTTTTAATTAATATTATGAAATAAATTTGCGTTTTACCTACCGCCAGGTTAGGAAAAAAATTTAGTAAAAAAATATATTACAGATTAATAACCAATTTATTGCCTTTAAACTTGACACTTTACAAATTTTGACAACATCAAATGTTGAAGTTAGAATATTAACGTATTGATTTCATAATAAGTACAACAAACACATAATAAACTTTTATGATATGTATGGCCATCATTGTAATGATTCTGAACAAAGCAATAATAAATAATAAAAATATATGTTTTGAATTTGTTTTATGACTGACGCATTTTAGAACAAATTTAAATTAATTGTTTGTTTTTAATAAAATTTAAATTTATAATTATATTAAAATAATATGAATAAGTTGCGGTTGTGTCAAATAAATTATATGGCAATCGTTTCCTTTTTTGTGATATGCCTAGACATGTCATAAAAGTTGCTAACTAATGTCATAAAACTTTATTTTACATACTTGTTACCTAAATAACTAATATATTTTGCAAATTAGTTTGTTTTATTGAATTATTACTATTAATGAGAGTAACAAAGTTGATAACGACAGAAATACTGCCGTGTTCGATTTTCACAAATAAAATGGTTGAAGTTTTATATACAGTTCATACAATAAAAATAATATATTTTTAGTTATATTACATATAATATTTATCTACACTTATTTTTTTTTTGTAATAAAATGTGGTGATATTAAATCTTATCATTGTATGAAATTGTTAGGAAACAAGCAGTTTCCAAAGTAAGGAATACGACGACTGATAAATGGGTAAAACTAGGAGAAAACTTATTATGTATATTGTGTTGCTTAGCTACAATGAACTGGATATTTATGGTCCGGGCCTTAATACAGATTGTACAGAGCGTCTACCTAAATGGTCGTTAATGGCGCTAATGATAGTAGCGGGTTACCTGTTTGCATGGGAATTGGTGTTAATTGGTTTTGTATGGTTTCTGGAAGTTCGGATAAGTTAAAAGGGAAATATATATTTTGCGATCTGTAATCAATTTTACAAAGTTTTATATAAAATTCTTGCTCAACTGGTTTTAATTTTGTTATAAATATTTATAACACTTGTTTTAAAACGACAAATAAATTGATGCTATAGAATTAAAAGTGTGTCCATGGAAATCATTAGTAATCAGAAGGCATTTGCTTTCTAATTTACAACCCTTATTAACACGCATAAGGCGATTGACATTGTAAGCTGCAGATAAAATTGATATATAAACGCAAGTTACCAACGTGGTATTGTATTTGTTACGCGTATAATTAATTGTGATTACAACAAAGCACTGAGGTGCGTTTAGAATATAATTGCAATTAGATTGATTTGTTTTTGTTGTTGCAGGTGACTTGGTTGCATCACAAAGCGGATTCCATCCATCTATTAACTGTAGCCAAGAGCGCATATAGTAGTGACGAACGAATCACTCTAAGCTTCCGCTACCCTAATAACTACAGACTGGAGATTGTCTACGTCACGCGTAGAGATGAAGGCCTGTACGAGTGCCAAGTAGCGACGCACCCCCCAAAAGTTAAGAAGATATTTCTCAAAGTCACAGGTTAGTAACCTTTTAATCATGACGTGCTTAAATGGATCAGCCCCATTTCATTCTTTTACACCGCAAATCCTTGCTCCCCTCTTTACCTACATCCTTGGTTGACCTAGAAATAAGGAATCCTCGTAAAGAGCCATGCATATTCATGGCAACTCCTTAATGTTTTTCTTATGTTGGCAAGCTTTTAATATTTATTTCATTGTATCAAGCCCGAATAAATGCTATTTTGTCTTATTGTTTCGCACTTAGTAGTAAACTTTGCCTTCACGTTTCATAAACACGTTATAAAAAAATTACACACTTTATACTTAGGAGCACACATTGTGCACCGGCGGCAGCGTTAGGGATAATAAAACACATTACTTCCACCGTAAAGATTTAATCTATATTTTATATTCCAATATTCGACGCCGTAAAAACAAATCAACACCCGTTTCACTACATGCATCCATCATTTTGTAAATTAATATAGAAGCACATACAAATGTTAAGTACAAATACAATTTTGCTCTGAAATATGGTTGCTTAAATTTTACAAACGTATACATTAATATATGTAGTGTTTAAAAAGTAATATATCAATCCAATAACCTTGAATAACCTTTTTTTGGCAATCAGAATTGTCAGTAGCGTTATACATCTTTTTATTTTGTATATATAATATGGTTATAATAAACAAATCAATTCAGTTTAGCAACCATATTAAAGCAACTACACTAAATAAGATAAATAGTATTATTACCTGATGTACTACAGTCATAGTGAATTAAGTACAAACAAAATGCTGATATTTAGTTTTTATGGCAGCATAGGCTTGTTATGTAGAACATTATTACACTATAAGACTACTACATATATACTTGTATCAAAAAAGTTGTCGAAATGCTGGGTTTTATTTTCTTTGAGTATAGCGTATAGCCCTGCAAAGTTTTGATGACATATAATTTAGTTATCTTTTCAAAGATGTTTTCTTTATTTTAAGCACAACATAAAAATACATTTGAATTTTAAAGAAACCACAATCGTTGAAACTATCACATTGAAGTCGAGATTTAAGCAGTTTGTGAGCATTGACCTTCAATATTTGTGGTTATAAGCTTTGGAAAGTAATGAATTTGGAATCATCTCATGTGTCAATAGTCTTATTAATTTTTTTCTCTTAAAATTGTGGGTTTTTTATATATTAATTTTATGAATATTTGAGAGTCGATATGGTATTTGAAAAGTATGAAGTATAGTATTATCTGCAAAACTATAAATACTTTTAGTCAATCAGGCAGCGAGTTTTACAAGTAAAATTGTTTAACAATTATATTTGCAAACGATCATAAAAACTTTTTTTGGCATTACTATGGAGTTTTTAAATTATATTTTTTTTGTAGTAGGTTATTCAAATGGAATCGGGTAATTATTAAGTTAAGCCCATAACAAAAATGGCGGCTCATAAGAGCGCATTAGTAGCTATTAAATATGACTATGCATAAGGGTGTAAGTTTTTGTCAAGTTCGGTTTTGTCTATTGAAGTAGCTAACAGTAAGCAAAATTTTTTCACCATTGTATAAAATGTCTAGGCAGGAGTTTTTTTTTGACATATTATGAACAGATTTTTTTCATTTTTAACAGATTTTGAGCGGATTTTGGTTTAAATTTTACTATTTTATGAAGGAATCTTAACATTTTTGATTTTTTGTAAGCAGCATTTTGCATTTTGAACAGTTTATGACCAACATGTTGGTACTTTTTGACAATATTTTTATGTTTTGTTGCTGTTTTGGATTTTCCATGATCAGAGTTGCACAGCTTGTTGTTTGTTTAGAGTTTTTTTTTTACAATATGTTGATATTTCATAGCCGAATTTTGCTACTTTTAAAAATTTATTAAAAAAATTTTGCATTTTTAACAGCTTATGCTGTTTTTTTTTTAACATTTTATTAAAACACTTTTGAACAGATTACGGTTGGATTTTGGACCTTCCTGACAATATTTTGATGTTTTAAGGCTGGATTTTGTTATTTTTGACATTTTATAAATAGAATTTTGCACTTTTCAATAGTTTATGACCAGACTATAAAAATGAGAAATTTTTCTAAAATGTTTTTTAAAAATTTTAATGAAAAAACCACTTGTTTTCTTAAGTTATGTAAAAATGAATTAAAATTAATTTAATTTATTGTAGCACTTTTTGAATAAGTGACAACTAAATTGAATTTTTAATTTTATAATAATTTTTGACAGTAAAAATAAAAATATTGGATTGGAGAAATGACAATGTATGTGTCCAAAATATACGTAAAAAATATTTGTAACGTAACTAGTATTATAAATGTAGCTAGTAGTAACTGGTTTATTCTTTATAAACAAAAAATTATCTTTAAATAAAAATTAAAGGACAAAGAAACTAATTGACTAAATAGAATGTAATATTTTTAAAAATTAGTTGGCGTTAAAACAGTAAATTTACTATTAATAGATAACTGTAAATGTTTTAGATTACCCCGCTTTAGAACAGCACTTTTTGGGTCCAGTAATGATGATAAAAATCAAAATTGTGTAGAGCATACCTCTAATTTGTTTCTACTAATAGGGCCAAAAGAAAGATCTAAATGAGCTTTTTTGATTTTTAGATTTTCTATATAACAGAGCACATACGCCAAACTTTTTCTAACTTTAAAAGAGACAAAATCCTGTTAAAAACTTAATAGAAAAAGATAGATTAGAAACTATTAAGAAATATTTGTAAAGATTTGTTTACTTTTTTGTCTATAGATTGATATATTAATTTTGGACCATTCTACTATAAACTGCAAACTTTCAGTAGGATCAGCGGCATTCTGAACGCTAGGTACATGTAATGCACCGTAACTCTAGAGCTAGTTTATGAATTGTGCTACCCTGTTAAGTATAAAATCTCTAAACTGATTAGTAATGTTTAAATTATGCAAACGCTGTAGTAAAACTTAAAAAACATATATATGTTGTTCTAATTTCAAATTATTAAAAGATGGTTCAACAAATCAAAATAATTTACACAATAACCAAGCAGCTCCTAATTCAAACTGAAACATTGTTGAAGTTTCTAAAGGTGCTACTTGTGATTTTACAACTATTTATGAAATTTTAGTTTTTATTTGAATATAGATTTCGTAAGCTATAACCTAATTACTCGCATCTGAAAACCATATAAAGCGAGCATTTTTTCAACCAAGAACAATTATACATTATGAAATAAAATTCTTTTTAAATCAGAAATATTTTCTATTTGACATCCGGAAAAAAGTGATGCCAATCAATCTTAAGCAGTCACATTTTTGAAATAAAGTTTTCATAGATAATGAAAACAAATTTAAGATAACCGTTAACATCAGGCAATCTTAATTATACCTTAATATTAATTACTTATCTCTTTTAAATTTTATACAAAAACAAACTATTCGGATCATTTGCCATTCAAAATTTACTAATGACTTTGATACTTTACAACACATGCACACTGTTGCTGATCTTTGCATTTTCTATAGATATATTTTAATGGACATTGTTCAAACAAAATACAAGACATTTTGTCATCTAAACAAATATTTATTTTTAGTACAAGGTTTGCTAGCAATTTTAACAAATATTTACTAAAAGTTTAGAGTTGTACGACCGAATTTTTTAAGAAAGATTTCTTTAACCGTACTATCGACATATGGAATAAACTTCCAAATTCAGTATTTCTCTAGACTTATAAACCACAAATTTTCAAAAAATATATTAATATATGCGGTTGTTGATAAATTATGTGAGGTAGGCTAAAACAAGTTTGATTGGGGCTTGGAATTATTGCGTGGTTGTTTTACGAGTGGGCACGTTAAAGTTTATGAAACTAATTTAAAGTTGATTTTGTTATTAGAGAAATTTTTAGTTTGCTTGTTTTTTTGTGTTGAGCTATTTGCGTTCTAACAACCTAACCTAACTTAGATTAACATTATTTGGTATTTTAGCTATTTTATTTGGCAAAACCTATCTTTTTTGAGTGTAAGTTTTGTGGCATCGGTAATTTGGCCTATATGGCTGATCAGTCTAAACGGCGAACTATATAGTAGGCTGTTTATTATTAGGTCTCTGTTTAAACGGTATATTTATTTTATACTTTGGTTTTGGATGAGCCGATGCCAGATTTGGCAGGGCGTTTGCCAAGGATACTGACTAACTTTTTTTGCCTGCTTTTACCGAAAACATGTGTTTTTGTCCTAAAATGTAGACTAAAACGTCAATTTAGAGTCTATCACAATTTTACATGACGTCATATTTTAAAATCTGATAGTAGTGACAGATTATAATAAACTTTCTTGAAACAATGTTTTTATTTGGAGCAGGCAATATTGAGTGTAACTTGTGTCCAAATGCTTTAGCTGCCCATTGTTTTTAGCAGCGGGCTGCTAAAGCCGTTTTTTGGCCCTTGATACTACATTGTTTTTGTGCTGTTACGTTTATGTTAAGTAGGCAAATAGGTAGCAAACTACGAAAACATTTAGGCTATAATGGGTTAACGTTACTGATTGGTCTATGGTGTGCCACTTTCTTTCTATTCTGTGACTCGGTTAAACATGACTTAGAATTTTTCTGCGTTTTAGTTTTTAGTAATATGTTGGGTAACTGTTATAACAAATTAATTTTAGTGTTTTTATTATTGTTAAATGTTTATGACAATTTATTGCAATAAAAATGGTCCTTATTGTTAACCAAAACAGGTAGTTTTAATTAGTATAGCACTATAGCTTATGAAATATTTATACCAAATATGCATGCTACACACATTATCGAAACTATCTTTCTTTACAGCTTTGCTTTTACAAATTACAAAAACTATTTTTTTACATTTATTGAAACTAATTAGTATTGACTAATAATTATTTTTTTTTAAAGCAGGAAAAAGTGTTTTAAATATTAGTGTAATGGAAGCTTTTTAACATTCAGGTATACATGAATGTATTTATACGTATAGCACTCACCAATTATATTTGTAGAAGTAAGCGAAGCACTATATAATGTCGAAGCAGCAGATGCATCGGATGTTCCTTAAGCTCGCTGAACTGGCATGAGTAACTGCCATTAGTGTTAAAAATGATTACGGCGTTTCCCATACGCACCAGCGTCTTATTTAGAGTTTATAAATTTATTTGAACATGCTTTATAATGTATAAATATATATATATATATTTACAATGCAACATGCAAAGTCACTTTTATACTTTTCTAATTATTGAATATATAGATAGAAAATCAAATTTGTAGCAGAAAGCTAACTGTACCTTTCTTTTACACTCTTAAATAATAAAGTTACAGCAGGTTTTAATTTGTGTAGGCTGGCCGATAGAACAAATAACGCACGCCCATTATTTTATTTCCATGGCCAACGTTGCTTGTTAAGCAAACTGTTATGATTGTAAATACCTAACCTTTTACATAATACAATTCTTTATCTTCATTGTAATATTATTTTACCGTATTCTGAATGAAATGCCATCACACAAATTTAAATATACCAATCATTCAATTAATTTATTAGACAAGCATGCATTTTTTTTTTTTAATTTAAATCTTCTTTATACTATTAACAAATCAAGTTGCATTTAATATAATGTAATATTTTACATTAAATGTGATATAATTATATTAGTTAGTATAAAACGAAGCATTTAAAGACAGAAATATATTAACTTCTTTACTCAACCTTCATCAATAAAAGGGGAAACGTAAAACTATAAATAGATTTTATGTGTATTTTTTTGTAGTAGACCGTTTCTTTTGGATATTACAGCATCCTTTTAACTTATTTTCGCTGTAATGATATTTGTATAGGCTACTATTATTTTATTTTACATTATTTTATTTTAAATTATGATGAATGGTTTTATTTCTTATTATATCACAATAAATGTAGTACAATTAAAAACACTTTTATGCTAGGTATCAATCTACGTATATAAGCGTGAAGAAATTATTATTGTTATTTTTTTCCACTTGTAATAAGTGTAAACCGTTTTTGCGCATGTTAATTGATTATTTAATTTAAAAATGCAATTGTCTAAGTATACAAATAAAAAATTTGTTTTTTAAGTAACAGTTAAATTTTTTATTTTATAATTTTTACGCTGCGTATAATATGGTTTCAATAAATACAACAATCCAATATTAATTAAATTATTATTTAATACAAGATAACTTGCTTAGAATTAAATTAAATAAATTAATATTAAAACTTAAAACATATTAACCGCATTAAGCAGTAATGGTCCGACGGCGGATATTACTTATTTTATTTTATCTCAAAAAACACATAATATTGTTAATTATTTGTTCCGTTTGTGTGAAACAAGTAAACAAGTTAACAACTAAACAACAAACTAACTAAACAAGTTAACAAGTTACCAAATAAACAAGTAAACCAGTATACAACAAAACAAGTAAACATGTAAACAACAAAACAACTAAACATGTAAACAACTAAATAACTAAACAAATAAACAAGTAAACAAATAAACAACTAAACAGAACAACAAGTAAACAAGTAATCAAGTAAACAACTACACAAGTAAACAACAAAATAAGTAAAAAAGTAAACATACAAGTAAACAAGTAAACAAGTAAACAAGTAAACAAGTAAACAAGTAAACAAGTAAACAAGTATACAAGTAAACAAGTAAACAAATAAACAAGTAAACAAGTAAACAAGTATACAAATGAACAAGTAAACAAGTAAACAAGTAAACAAGTAAACAAGTAAACAAGTAAACAAGTAAACAAGTAAACAAGTAAACAAGTAAACAAATAAACAAATAAACAAGTAAACAAGTAAACAAGTAAACAAGTAAACAAGTAATCATGTAAACAAGTAAACAAATAAACAAGTAAACCAGTAAACAAGTAAACAAGTGAACAAATAAACAAGTAAACCAGTAAACAACTGAACAAGCTTCATCTATAACTCTTTCTTGTTATTTATTTTATTTTTATTCACTTATTAATTGTAATATTTTTTGCGCATAGTAATAGTTTAATCAAATTGCAATTGCAATTTTCTAAGTATATAACTAAACATTTTTTCTTTAATGTAACAATTAATATTATCTAAACTATGTAGTATTTATCCGTCGGCAGTTGAATTTCTTATTTTATATTATTACACCGCATAAAATAAGCTTTTAATAAACACAAAAATTCATTATTCAATTAATCTGAATGATTACATTTCAAGATATCTTGTTTTGAATTAAATTGAATGCATTAAGATTAAAACTTAAAATATATTAACTTGCTGTAATGGCCCAACGTCGAATAAATTACTTATTTAATATTATCTTAACATACACATAATATAGTTTTTTTTATTTGTTTTGTTGTACTGTTGTTTGTGTGAAACAAATAAACAAGTAATCAAGTAAATAAGAAAACAATTAAACAAGTAAACAAGTAAACAAGTAAACAAGTAAACAAGTAAACAAGTAAACAAGTAAACAAGTAAACAAGTAAACAAGTAAACAAGTAAACAAGTAAACAAGTAAACAAGTAAACAAGTAAACAAATAAACAACCAAAGAAATAAGCAAGTTAACAAGTGAACAGGTAAACAAATAATCAAATAAACAAGTTATCAAGTTAACAAGTTAACAAGCAAACTAGTAAACTAGTAAACAAGTTAACAAGTAAATAAATAAACAATTTATTAAGTAATCAAGTTATCAAGTTAACAAGCAAACACGTTAACAAGTAAACAAATAAACAAATAACTAAACAAGTAAAGAATTTAATAAATAAACTAGTAAACAAGTAAACAACTAAACAACAAACTAACAAAACAAGTAAACAAGTTTACAAGTAAACAAGTAAACAACTAAACAACAAACTGACAAAACAAGTAAACAAGTTAACAAGTAAACAAGTAATAGTCAAACAAGTAAACAAGCAAAGAAGTAAACAAGTAATTACGTAAACAAATAAACAACTAAGTAAGTAAACCAGTAAACAAGTAAACAAAAAAACAAGTTAACAAGTAAACAATTTATTCTGTAATCTTTTATTGTTATATATTGTATTTATTGTTTTTTTTTTCACATATTAAGTATAAACCTTTTTTGCGCATAATAATAGTTTAATTAATTTGCAATTGCAATTTTTTAAGTATTTAACTAAACAATTTTTCTATCTAAACTTTATAGTATTTATCCGTCGGCAGTTGAATTTCTTATTTTATATTATTGCACCGCTTAAAATAAGCTATCAATAGATACAAAGATTTAGTATTCAAATAATCTGACTGATCACTATTACAAGATAACTTGTTTTAAATTAAATTGAATGCATTAAGATTAAAACTTAAAATATGTTAACTGGATTAAGGTGTAATGGTCCGACGGCGGATAAATTACTTATTTTATATTATCTCAACATACACATAATATAGTTATTTATTTGTTTCGTTATACAGTTGTTTGTGTGAAACAAGTAAACAAGTAAACAACAAACTAACTAAACAAGTAAACAACTAAATATGTTAACCAGTAACCAAGTAAACAAGTAAACAAGTAATCAAGTAAACAAATAAACAAATAAACAAGTTAACAAGTAAACAAATAAACAAGTTAACAAATAAACAAGTAAACCAGTATACAACAAAACAACTAAACATGTAAACAACTAAACAAGTATATAACTAAACGAATAAACAAGTAAACAAATAAACAACTAAACAGAACAACAAGTAAACAAGTAATCAAGTAAACAACTACACAAGTAAACAACTAAATAAATAAAAAAGTAAACAAGTAAACAAGTAAACAAGTAAACAAGTAAACAAGTAAACAAGTAAACAAGTAAACAAGTAAACAAGTAAACAAGTAAACAAGTAAACAAATAAACAAGTAAACAAGTATACAAGTAAACGGGTAAACAGGTAAACAAGTAAACAAATAAACAAGTAAAGAAGTAACCAACTAAACAAATACACAAGTAAACAAGTAAATAACTAAACGTCTAAATAAGTAAGCCGCCAGATCATTACTATTTAATTCAGTTAGTTTTAGTTGCATGCATTCAATTTAACTTGTCAAACAATGTGAAAGTAAAAGTTTACTTATTGTATATTTTGTAATCTGCATACTTAGAAATTTTTGTTAAATAAATTTAAATTAAATAGAACAATTTTGCATATTAAATTACAAAAACTATTTTTTCATATAATATTTATTATTAAAAACTGCAAAATAAATTTGTTAATTAGGTTACATTATAATTAAAAAGTTTATATTGATTATTGAAAACTATTGTGATTGATATAGTGTTGTATGATATTAACGCGTAATAAAAGTAAAAGCAGTAATAAATAATATAATGATACTATAATACATCGCCGTGAATTTGTGTTTATCTCAAAGTCATGCCAGTTCAATAGCCTGCTTAAGCAGCAGATGTTTCAAACAATATAATGCTAACAATATCTCTATTATGCCACTTGCCGTCGTTAAAATAAAATTAAGGATTATTCCAATAAAAATAAATAGTACTGCGTGTTTTGTATAATTAATCAGCATATTGCAGCACAGGATAAAAATTTAATCAAAACTAATTGATGCAAATTGAATTAATATAAAACGTTGCAATAACGAAAGAAAATAGTAGGCGGTCACAAATTTCTATCATTGCTAAACAAGCAACCCACCAAAGAGCTGGTCACGCCTATAGAAGATCACATATATTTTGCGCCTTCACCATGGTTTCATATTGTTTTGTTACGATCAGGTTTTTAATCGTTCTGTCGTGATTTTGTTAACGTGATGTGTATCGAAAGACTGTTTAGTTAAAACTGATTTATTAAAATATAATGTCCAGTATATATACAAAATAAATACATAAGTGGGGTTACAGGTATATACAAATTATAGTAAGCACTAAAAATGGGTAATAATGTTAATGTGGGAATTCCAGAATTTAATTATATTGTCCCTTACAGCTGCATATAATCTTTAAGATTAAAACATTTATACGTTGCGAACAAATCTGTTGGAAATTCCCATTATTAGGGTGCATTGAGTATTTGGTAAAGTAATAAAATAATTGAGTAAAAATAATAAAATATTATAATTTGTTAGCGGCGCGACATTGCGTCGCGACATTCTCCCCCCGTTGAGAGATTCTCGATCAACTATCTTGTATGTGCTGCACTGGGTCTTGATTATCCTTCATCGTTGGGTATGGGTGCTAATTTTCTTATGTTTCGCTTGCATATTCCGTTGGATGTTCTTAGAGTGACGACACGTACAACTCCGTCTGCTCCAGGATGAATTTCGATTACTCTGGCAATCTTCCACTGCATTGGCGATAAGTTTTCATCTTTTAATAGAACAATGCTAATTATTGTAATAGAATGTGTTCCCGAGTTCCATTTGCATCGCATGTTCAATTCATTTAGATACTCCTTGTGCCATCTTGTCCAAAAATCCTGTTGTACCTTCTGAATGTGTTTCCAATGTGTTAATCTGTTTGTGGGGGTCTTGCTATAATCCTGTTCAGGTATGCTGTTTAGAGAGTCGCCTTCAAGAAATGTCCAGGTGATAATACTTGCAAGTCATGTGGATCTGTAGATAAGGGTGTCAATGGACGAGAATTAAGAACAGCTTCAATTTGAATTATCAACGTATTAAATTCTTCGAATGTAAATAATTCGTTTCCGGCGACTCGTATTAAATGATGTTTGAATGACTTCACTGCCGCTTCCCATATTCCGCCAAAGTGTGGAGAGAGTGGTGGTATGCATTGCCATTTTATTTGTTGCTGGCTTAGCCATGACTGTACTATTTGGTTGTGTTCATTTGATTTTAATATATTGGCCAAATCTTCAAGTTCACGTTTGGCACCAATGAAATTGGAGCCGTTGTCAGACTGTATTACTTGGGGTTTGCCACGTCGTGCTGCAAATCGTTTTAATGCTCCTAGGAAACTTGCTGTTGTCATGTCACTTACCAATTCTAAATGTACTGCTTTTGTGACAAGACAGACAAATATGGCAACATAAGCTTTTATTCGAATTCTGTTGCGATATTTTTTTTCTTTTATATAGAATGGTCCGCAGTAGTCGATTCCTACATTGGAGAACGGTCGTGAGGCATTTACTCGAAATTTTGGTAGATTTCCCATGGTGTATTCTGCTGATAGTGGCTTGGCTCGAAAACATTTGTAACATGACCGTACGACTTTGCGAACTTGATTGCGTCCATCTAAGATCCAATAACGTTGCCTCGTTGCGTAAAGTGTTGTTTGGCTACCAGCATGTAGATTATCTTCGTGTTCTCTTTTGATTAGAAGGGTTGTCATATAGTGATTTTTTGGTATTAAAATCTGATGACGTTTGTCAAAGGATAGATTAGATTTTTGAAGTCTGCCACCGACGCGTATCAATCCTTCTTGATCGATGAATGGATTTAATGAAAGTAATTTGTTATTTTTTTTCACTGGTTTCCCCTTTTCCAATGCATGGATTTCTTGGACGAATACTTCGCGCTGCATAAGTCGGAGTGCTGCCTTTTCGGCTGTCCATAATTCGGTAATCTGAAGGGCGTTCTGCAAAATTTGTTTGTGTTGTAACTTGTGTGCTATAAAACGATGACAGTAGGCTACAATTCGTTGTATTTTTGCAAATGATGATTGCCGTTCCAGAATAGTATGAATTGTGGAATTATTCAATTTGGCATGAAAACACGTGATTTTTCTTACTTCTGATAGATCTTGAGTTGTTTGTGTTGGAATTGAGGGCCAATTTGTTTCGTCTTCGTTTAACCAGACTGGTCCTGATTGCCATAAGTGGTTTTTTGTAAAATCTGATGGCTGTTGTCCTCTGGATAAAGCATCAGCTGGATTGTCCGGTGAACGGATGTGTCGCCACTCACAGTTGGTAGAAAGCTCTTGTATTTTGGCCACTCGGTTTGCAACAAATGTTTTTAATTGACATGGTTCTGTTTTGATCCATTGAAGGGCAATCGTTGAGTCTGTCCAAAAAATAATTTTCTTAAATGGCAATTTGATTTCGTCTTTGATTGCTTGATATAATTTGGTAAGTTGCTGCGCGCCGCATAGTTCTAGTCGGATGTCTGTTGCGTTGTCGAGTATGATTTTTCGGGGAAATATAAATTCGTTGATGTTATTTAGTTCTGTGCAAAAGTTGATCCAATTTGTGTGGATGCTGTTTGGTACGGATTCGTCCCAGTGCACCTTTGCTTGCCAAAGTCTTTGGATGATTATTTTTGCCCATAGAATAATAGGTCCCAATAGACCAATAAGATCGAAAATCTTCGCTACTGTGGATAATATTTTTCGTTTTGTGTAATTTTTCTTTATGATGATGTGTTGGGCCGTATATATGATTGAATCAGTATGTGTATTCCAACCAAGTCCAAGGGTTTTTAGTGTTGAATCATCGTTTAATTGTATTTATTTATTAATGCTATCTTTGGGAAGATTGTTTAAAATCCCCTGAGAGTTGGAAGCCCACTGGCAAATATTAAGTCCTCCATTGTGTAGTAATTGGGTGATTTCCTTTTGAGCCGTACTGGCTGTGTGTTCATCGGCAAAACCTGCTATTAGATCATCTACGTACATGTTAGTTTTGATGATTTGTGATGCTATAGGAAATCTGCTGGATTCATCTTCTGCTAGTTGTTGTAAACATCGCACCGCCTGGAACGGAGCTGATGATGTTCCAAACGTGATGGTTGTCAATTCGTATTCTGCTAGTTTGCCCTCCTCATTTCTCCAAAAAACTCTTTGAAAACATCTATCTTCTTCTCGTATAGAAAATTGTCGATACATTTTCTCGATGTCAGCGACAATAATGATGTTGTGTATGCGGAATTCAATTAAAAGTGCAAAAATTGTGCGTTGAATTGTAGGTCCAACCATAAGGGTATCATTGAGTGATATTCCTGTGGTGGTTTTTGCTGATGCGTCAAACACCACACGTAATTTTGTTGTCATGCTACCTTCTTTGAGTACCGCGTGGTGTGGTAGATAATATCCCTTGCTGTTTATGTTATGTTCTATTCTTGACATATGCCCTAGACGTATATATTCTTCAAGTACCGCTGTGTATTGCCTTTTGAATTCTGCGTTATGTTCAAATTTTCGTTCTAATGTGCAAAATCTTTTTAATGCAGTATCCTTTGACTCGCCAAGTTCGTTTAGGCGTTCATTAAAGGGTAGTGCTACTACATAGCGTCCCGATGAATTCCTATAATGACTTTCTTGAAAATGTTGTTCTGCGGCTAATTCTTCCTTCGTATAATGTTGTTTAAATGGTTCTTCTTCAATTTTCCAAAATTTTTCTAAGTCAAACTCTGCACTTGTGATGTGACACACTCGTTTCTTTAATTACCCATCCTAATAATTTTGGTATTGATAAAAGTTCTTGTGGTATATGTTGAGCTGGTGTTTTCTCTGAGATGCTTTCAATTGTTAAAAATTTAAGTGTTTTTTCTACTCTGCTGTCATGAGAGCGGATTGTTGCCTCGATTATGTTTTTTGATTTAGTCGATAGATTGTTTAACGTTCCTACTTGAATCGAACATGGGTTGTTTGGAAGATGAAGGGCTGCTGCTAGTCGTTCTGTAACGAAGTTTGCTGTTGAACATGTATCGAGTAGCACACGACATCTGGTTGGTTGACGTTTTTTGTTTAATACGTCTACAATTGCGGTGAGCATCAATTGGTCAGTGGGCACAGAGACGACTGTTTGTAATAATCTTTCTTCCGGAACTAGTCATGCTGAGTTTATCGTGTTCTCAGCATGTGATGTGGACTTAGCCTGTGAATTATCATGTAGCAATGAATTATGTTTTGCATTGCAGTGTTTACAGCTTCCCCACTTGCAATCAGTCGCCTGATGATTTCCGACTCTTAGGCAATTCAAACAATGTGAAGCCTCCTTCAATAATTGCATTCGCTGTGAAATCGACATAGCCAGAAATTTGTTGCATCTGTAGAGAGCATGGGTTTCTTCTTTGCAAGCCGGACAGATATGTTTTTTTGTCGTAGCAAACGTTTGAACTCGGTGAGTTCGATCTTTTCTATTATCTTTACGTTCGTTTGTCTGTTGGTTGAGAACTGTGGTTCTTTCTTTGATGCGATTGACCATACGAGCGGCTCGTCGCGATAAGAATTCAAACATGTCTTCTAGTTTTGGAAATGTTCCTTTCTCTAATGTTTTGTCCCATGCACTTAATGTGTTTCGGTGCAACTTTCCTTCCAACATACATATGATAAATTCGTTCTGAGTTTCAATTTGCATGGCGTTTAGAGATTCTAGATGTTGACGTGTATCATCAACTAATTTTGTTAAATTCTCTGCACTTTTGCGTTCTTGCACTGGGAGATTTAACAGTAAATGAATGTGACGTGATAATATTATTCGTTCATCTGAATATGTCTTCTCTAATAGATCCCAAGCGCGAGTATAATTGACTTTGCTGTTTGCCATCATTTGTATTTTGCGAAGTGGGCCCTCTCTCAATGCAGCTTTGAGATATATTAATTTATCAGTGTTGCTGAGGTCATCGCGAGAGTCTACCATCGACTCGAATTCGGCTTTGAATGATAGCCAGTCTTCGAAGTTTCCTGAGAATGTGGGAAGCTTTGTTTCTGGCAATTTTACTCGTTTTCGTGATTGTGGAGCTTGAAAGTTCATTTGTGAATTATTCGATCCTGATGATGATCCAGTAACCGTTGTTAGAGGTGGATTTTGATGAAGATACTTTAGACGCTCTACTTCTGCTAGCATATTATAATAATCTGCTTCAATTAAATATCGTTCATCCGGTTGGTGTGATTCATGATTTTCATCGATTTTATCTAATTCATCTGCCAATGGTATAAATTCTTCAAAGAGTTCGCTAAGTTTCTCAACACGTGCTTCGATTTTTGGAATGTCTATGTTTCCATGCATGTATATTTTCAAGAAATTGGATACGACTGTGATTTGTCCCTTGAAGCTTCTTATCTTGTTTGTTATGGCCTTAAGTTGTGCCATTGTAGAATGTTGAATATATGTTCTGATTGTGGTGTGGACTGTATTTTGATGATAGTTTCTGGTAACTTATTGCTCGTACTTGATTGTATGTAAGAACAATCCGGTTCGAAGGACCAATGTTTTGTTACGATCAGGTTTTTAATCGTTCTGTCGTGATTTTGTTAACGTGATGTGTATCGAAAGACTGTTTAGTTAAAACTGATTTATTAAAATATAATGTCCAGTATATATACAAAATAAATACATAAGTGGGGTTACAGGTATATACAAATTATAGTAAGCACTAAAAATGGGTAATAATGTTAATGTGGGAATTCCAGAATTTAATTATATTGTCCCTTACAGCTGCATATAATCTTTAAGATTAAAACATTTATACGTTGCGAACAAATCTGTTGGAAATTCCCATTATTAGGGTGCATTGAGTATTTGGTAAAGTAATAAAATAATTGAGTAAAAATAATAAAATATTATAATTTGTTAGCGGCGCGACATTGCGTCGCGACACATATGTTGCGTTGCGTATATAGAACATACGAGACCACGACTTCGTATGTTCTTTGTGATCTTGCATGTTGCGTTGCGTATCTAAAATGGTCTTGCATGTTGCATTGTATATATACCTTTACGTACCTATGCAGCACCGTAGAAAAGTATAAATTTGTAAAAAATATTATGCCAGTTTATTATTGTAAAAAATATTAGCATTCGATGCATACAAATAACGTATGAGTATAAATGCATATTAACAGAGATATAAACAAAATACATAAACATAAAACCACACATGTAAATAAAGTTGCCTACGTTAGTTCATTTAAAATATTATTAGCTTGACCTACTTAATGAAGAGCGCGCGCTCAAATCATTTATATGTTTACAATTTTTGTACAAAAGCCGGACCCTCTTTATTATTGTTTGTATGTATTTATAAATAGATTCACATATTAAATATTTATTAAACAGCTGTTAAATAATTAATTCATAAAAGAAATTAACTTTTGAAATTGAATATTGATGTAATTTATTTATACAAAATTACAAAATATTAAAATAGTGCTGAGATACCGAAAATTATCTTAATTGAAACTGATTGTTTACAAAAAAAAACACATAAGAGACTCAATATATTAGATTAAAGCGTTTTTAAAATAAATAAAATTTAGTAAACAGAGTTTTTAAGTACAATTAATAAACTATGTAGTAAAGATTATAATATTTGAATAAATTAACCGCTAGCCAAAAGGGTCCGGTACCTGTTTTCTTGTTTTATGACCTTAATCCTCAAGGTCTACTATCGCTTGTTTGTATATTTCCTATAGAAACTAGGGATTTTTTGAATCGTTTTTTTTTTGTTCGTTTTAGTAAACATACTATTACAATAATTTGGTAAAAAACCCGTAAATTAAAACTGAACACATATATTTTTACATATATTTATTCTAAAACTAATTCTGAGTATTTTTTGTAAATATAATTTGTTTATAAAAAGCAATTTCAGTTATAAGCAAACTCTTGAACTTCAAATAAAGAATATTTTCACACAAACATACACATTTATTTTAACCAAACAAATATCAAAAACAATAACATCAAAGTCAAATAAAATATTTATTAAATAATTAAAACAGTAAAAATATACAAGATGTTCTATTTAAAAAAATTAAAAATCCAACACCATACACACCACCATAAATAATTTTAAACTGTTTAACTGTAATTTTAAAACTGATTTTAGAAATAAATGTAAAAATTTATAGGGTGTTTATTTTTTTATAAAAATTTTGATTTTTCAATCTTGTTTAAAGAAAACACACTTTTTTAATAATTTAATGATTGTTTTGATTTGTTTTTAATGATATTGTTTTATTATTTGTTTGGTTAAAATAAATCTGTATGTTTGTGGAAAAATGTTCTTTTTTTGAAGTTTAGGAAGATGCTTATAACTTAAAATGATGCATTTTATAAAAAAGATAAATTTCCAAAAAAAATTCAGAGTTAATCTTAAAAACAAAAAATGTAAAAATATATAGGGTGTTCTATTTGAAAAAAAAAAAGTTTAAATTTTTTTGTAATAAAGTGATTACACAGCGTATTAAAAATAATTTTAATCAATAGTTTGTTTGAAACTAAACTATTTGTGTTCAAACTTTTTTTGAAATTTTGTACGTTTGGAGAATTATTTAGGTGTTCCGGTAATTTTGATTAACCCGGTATAGAAGCGGCACGACTGTAACATTAATGTACATTCAAATATTTAAATAAAGTTTATTACAAAGGAATTTTAAATAATTGGATTAAAATGATAGTGTATATGACGTTATAACATAATGACTAAATAGCGTAATAGCATGATTACATGATAACATGTCAACATGAGATCACGATAATTTGATAGAATGATAGAATAATAACATGATTACATGATGACATAATGACATAATGAGATGATGAGATGATGACATGATGGCATGATGACATGATGACATGATGACATGATGACATGATGACATGATGACATGATGACATGATGACATGATGACATGATGACATGATGACATGATGACATGATGACATGATGACATGATGACATGATGACATAATGACATGATGACATGATGACATGATGACATGATGGACATGATGACAAGATGGCATGGTGACATGATGACATGATGACATGATGACATGATGACATGATGACATGATGACATGATGACATGATGACATGATGACATGATGACATGATGACATGATGACATGATGACATGATGACATGATGACATGATGACATGATGACATGATGACATGATGACATGATGACGTGATGACGTGATGACGTGATGACGTGATGACGTGATGACGTGATGACGTGATGACGTGATGACGTGATGACGTGATGACGTGATGACGTGATGACGTGATGACGTGATGACGTGATGACGTGATGACGTGATGACGTGATGACGTGATGACGTGATGACGTGATGACGTGATGACGTGATGACGTGATGACGTGATGACGTGATGACGTGATGACGTGATGACGTGATGACGTGATGACGTGATGACGTGATGACGTGATGACGTGATGACGTGATGACGTGATGACGTGATGACGTGATGACGTGATGACGTGATGACGTGATGACGTGATGACGTGATGACGTGATGACGTGATGACGTGATGACGTGATGACGTGATGACGTGATGACGTGATGACGTGATGACGTGATGACGTGATGACGTGATGACGTGATGACGTGATGACATGATGACATGATGACATGATGACATGATGACATGATGACATGATGACATGATGACATGATGACATGATGACATGATGACATGATGACATGATGACATGATGACATGATGACATGATGACATGATGACATGATGACATGATGACATGATGACATGATGACATGATGACATGATGACATGATGACATGATGACATGATGACATGATGACATGATGACATGATGACATGATGACATGATGACATGATGACATGATGACATGATGACATGATGACATGATGACATGATGACATGATGACATGATGACATGATGACATGATGACATGATGACATGATGACATGATGACATGATGACATGATGACATGATGACATGATGACATGATGACATGATGACATGATGACATGATGACATGATGATGACAAGATGACACGATGACACGATGACACGATGACACGATGACACGATGACCGATGACACGATGACACGATGACACGATGACACGATGACAGGATGACAGGATGACACGATGACAATATGACACGATGACACGATGACACGATGACACGATGACACGATGACACGATGACACGATGACACGATGACACGATGACACGATGACACGATGACACGATGACACGATGACACGATGACACGATGACACGATGACACGATGACACGATGACACGATGACACGATGACACGATGACACGATGACACGATGACACGATGACACGATGACACGATGACCGATGACACGATGACACGATGACACGATGACACGATGACACGATGACACGATGACACGATGACACGATGACACGATGACACGATGACACGATGACACGATGACACGATGACACGATGACACGATGACACGATGACACGATGACACGATGACACGATGACACGATGACACGATGACACGATGACACGATGACACGATGACACGATGACACGATGACACGATGACACGATGACACGATGACACGATGACACGATGACACGATGACACGATGACACGATGACACGATGACACGATGACACGATGACACGATGACACGATGACACGATGACACGATGACACGATGACACGATGACACGATGACACGATGACACGATGACACGATGACACGATGACACGATGACACGATGACACGATGACACGATGACACGATGACACGATGACACGATGACACGATGACACGATGACACGATGACACGATGACACGATGACACGATGACACGATGACACGATGACACGATGACACGATGACACGATGACACGATGACACGATGACACGATGACACGATGACACGATGACACGATGACACGATGACACGATGACACGATGACACGATGACACGATGACACGATGACACGATGACACGATGACACGATGACACGATGACACGATGACACGATGACACGATGACACGATGACACGATGACACGATGACACGATGACACGATGACACGATGACACGATGACACGATGACACGATGACACGATGACACGATGACATGATATCATGATAACATAATAACATGACAACATGATGATATGGTAACATGAAAACATAATAACATGATAACATGATAACATGATAACATGATAACATGATAACATGATAACATGATAACATGATAACATGATAACATGATAACATGATAACATGATAACATGATAACATGATAACATGATAACATGATAACATGATAACATGATAACATGATAACATGATAACATGATAACATGATAACATGATAACATGATAACATGATAACATGATAACATGATAACATGATAACATGATAACATGATAACATGATAACATGATAACATGATAACATGATAACATGATAACATGATAACATGATAACATGATAACATGATAACATGATAACATGATAACATGATAACATGATAACATGATAACATGATAACATGATAACATGATAACATGATAACATGATAACATGATAACATGATAACATGATAACATGATAACATGATAACATGATAACATGATAACATGATAACATGATAACATGATAACATGATAACATGATAACATGATAACATGATATCATAATAACATGATAACATGATAACATGATATTATGATAACATAATAACATGATAACATGATAACATGATAACATGATAACATGATAACATGATAACATGATAACATGATAACATGATAACATGATAACATGATAACATGATAACATGATAACATGATAACATGATAACATGATAACATGATAACTTGATAACATGATAACATGATAAAATGATAACATGATAACATGATAACATGATAACATAATAACATGATAACATGATAACATGATAACATGATAACATGATAACATGATAACATGGTAACATGGTAACATGAAAACATAATAACATGATAACATACTAACATGATAACATAAAAACATGATAACATGTTAACTTAATAATATTATAACATAATAACATGACAATATTATAACATAATTACATATTAATATGGTAACATAATAACATAATAACATGATAAAATGATAACATAAAAACTTGATAACATGATAAAATAATAACATGAAAACATGATAACATAATAACATGATAACATGATAAGATGATAACAGATTAACATGATAACATGTTAACATGATAAAATGATAATTTAATAACATGATAACATATCAACATGGAAATATAATAACATATAAAGTTATAACACAATAACATTATAATATGATAACTTGATAACTTGATAACTTGATAACATAATAAAATGATATTATGCTAAGATGATAACACAATTACAAAATAACATGTTAACGTGTACTATTACATCATTATAATTACTTTTTCCACGAAAAAAATTTAAAAGTGTAACTTTTCTACTCAGTTGTTGTGTATTTTTTCTCTAAAAATTTTATTAAATTATTTTATATGATCTGTGGTAATTTGTTAAATTTTTTTATTAAATAATACTGAATCTTGTCATGTATCATTTTCTTGATATTTTTATTATTTGTTATTTTGTTATTGTGTTTGGGACTAAAAGTGCAATATTTTAAATATCTTATATTTTTTTGTTTTGTTATTATATCCTTTTTTTTATTAATTATTCTTAAAATATTTTATATATTTACATTATTTGTTTCATAAATTAATTAAATATATTAAAATTGTATATATGCAATATAATATTTTACTATTTTCTTAAAAAGTAAACAGTTAACATATTTGGAAAGCATAATAGTAAATTGTTGAGCGCGTTGGCCTTTCATAGTAAAAGAATTTGAGGCCCCTGATGGGGAGTGTCATTCAACATCTATTTGCGTTTTCCGCTAAATATTATATAAATCAATATTTAGACAACCCAACTTACATGGAATAGCATAATTGGTGAAGGCGCTGGTTGGGTCCGAGTGTGTACTCCTATATCAAACCCATGCAGCACCCGGTGCCGTATGACCCTAATGGTTCCGCATAGGACCATTTGTATCTAATTTTGGTGCTACATGGGTATGTAGAGGTATTTATATATATATATATATATATATAGTTGGCACCATTCACGGACTGTGGTATCTTGTGTATTAAAATAATAGGGAAAGTCCAATTAAATGTTTGCTGTATAATTAAAGCAACCAGCAATAAAACAAAGTTATGTTTATGTTGACATTTTTTAATAGCTGACGTTTCGTATAATACATTTATACATCTTCTGAGCCTAGAAAGCATTTATGGCATAACTGTTCCTGTGTTATATGCCATAAATGCTTTCTAGGCTCAGAAGATGTATAAATGTATTATACGAAACGTCAGCTATTAAAAAATGTCAACATAAACATAACTTTGTTTTATTGCTGGTTGCTTTAATTATACAGCAAACATTTAATTGGACTTTCCCTATTATTTTAATACACTATATATATATATATATACTTATACATGATGGTATGAAAGTGAAGATCGTTGTGTACATCTTAATCTCAGGATTATTGTAACAAAACATATTTGCTTATTAATATATACTAAAATAGTTTCGTAAACCTTTTGCTTATTGCCAATGTAAAAATTGATTTGTAAAGTAAGGTATTTGTCGAGATATTTCATATTTTACAATGCTACTGTTCTACTTAAAGTGAAGATTATTATGTGTAATGTTAGTTGCATACTGTTGGAAGTCCAGTTTAAAATTGTGTGAATTTTGTTGCCACTGACGTAGCGGTAAAACTAGTTAAGTACAGTGTGTACACTTAATATTAGATGGCGTTATATTCAACAATAAATATTTGATAGTACAACTGGTAGTAGCGTTACTAAGAGTACATCCCCTTTAAGATTTTTTTAAAAGCAAGCTGGTTGAAATGTATGAGTGGTCAAGGTTAAAAGATTTACTATATGAATAGCGGAAATAATTTTCATTTAATATTGACATTTCAGAGATTTTTATTTTGAAATATATTTGTATTTAATATTCGATTTTTTTTTACATTTAAATCGCAGTTATATTAAATTATTGATAATTTTATTTAATACGTGTTTGATTGTTAAGTTTTATATAAAAACAAATTACTATTTTATAAAAGAATAGAAAAGGTTTGACAAATTTGTTCCATATTTACATTAAAATAGATATAATCACTAAATATTATAAATTTCCAAGTTATTGTAAATTTACTTGCAATGTCCTAAAATACATTGCAAGTAAATTTATTAGTTAGCATCATGATCGTTTTTTTTTCTGTTTGTTGCAAATTTAGTAACTGTACAATTATTTTATAACACTCTTGAATGTTGTAGGATACAGAATTGCGTCGCCATCTCTTAATAAATTAAGGGTACATCTAAGATCAAATGAGAGCAAATATCGTAATTTGTACAATTGTTTTATAGTGGTCTTAGACCAATTTGTCTCTGCAGCTGCACCCTAAACATTGTACCCAATCGTCGTTTCAACTGAATAAATTAAAGGTACAATACACGAATTTATATAAAATGCATTTCTCATGTTTATGTAAAAATGATTTGATTTGACGGTTTTGAGACACGTTATCCATGTTTAAATGTTACTGAAACTGATCATAAAATTTTATTATTAATTATTTCGCTAACTGCGAGTAAATATATTAAACCAAGTGAAGTCATATAAATCCAAACAAATCATTTGGAAACTATAAATATTATAATAATGTTCAAGAGCATATATTTTATGTTATTTGTTTGAAATCACATTTATATTTTGCTTGCTTGGCCTTGCCACACAAAAAGGGCCTCTCAATTGGGTATTCAATCTTAAAGTAAACATTTTTTTGTAGGCATTAATCTTTTTATAGCTTTCCGTTCTTACATTCCTTATTAAGCAAATATTTTAAATGTTATATTTAAGAAGAAATATGTAGAATGAATAATAGTAAATATTTAAGTATGCCGATTTCAATAGATATAATTAAAATTGCAAGTTGACGGCGTTTATGATGTTAATGCAAAACATATATAAATATAGTTTAAACAATGTTTATGAAAATTATTTTATAGTGATCCAAAACATTGTACCCTTCCGTCCCTCTTATTTTATAAATTAAGGGTACAAAATTGCACAAATGTAATATGGGTATCAAATGAAAGCAAATATGGTAGGTTATACAATTATTTTATGTAATCCCAAATCATTGAACCCTATGGTTCCCCTTTAAACAATTAAAGGTACAATATCGCACAAATGTAATATGAAAATCAAATGAAAGCAAATATGGTAACTTAAATAATTATTTTATAGTACCCTAAAACATTGTACTCTATTGTCCCCAGCTAAACAAATAAAGGTACAATGTTGCACAAATGTAATATGCGTATTAAATGAAAGCAAATATGGTAGTTATACAGTTATTTTATGTTATCCCAGAACATTGTAACCTATCGCCCCCCTGTTAAACAATTAAAGGTACAATATTGCATAAATATAATATGGGTATCAAATGAAAAAAAATATGGTAACATATATAGTTATTTTATAGTACCCTAAAACATTATACCCTATTGTTCCCCAGCTAAACAAATAAAAGTACAATATTAAACAAATGTAATATGGGTATCAAATGAAAGCAAATGTTGTAACTTAAATATTTATTTTGAAGTACCCTAAAACATTGTACCTTATTGTCCCTAGCTAAACAAATGAAAGCAAATATGATAACAAACAATTATTTTATAACAACCCAAAACATTGTACCTTATTGTCCCTCTGCTAAACAAATAAAGGTTCAAATATTGCCCAATAGTAATATGGGTATCAAATGAAAGCAAATACGTTAACTTACAATTACAATTGTTTACCCTAAAACTTAGAAAACTTAAAGATCTGCAACATTACGTCAATGTTGTAAAGTATTTAAGTCATTTGTCAATTTTGAATCAAAAATAATTTAAATAACTTGTTTTTAATAAAATTTAGCAGAGATAGTCTAAGTCTCAAATGTTTCTCCTAATATTCCAATACAGAATTGTACAAAACTATAAAAAAAATTATTTATGTCCATTTAGAAATCCTAGTATTTTAAATATATGGCCAATCCAAAAAAGAAGTAATTAGAAAGAAGATTTGATATACATTTGTTGTTTCATTTAATACGTTTAATATGTCTGATACCTCGAAATTTAATTATAAAACGTTGAAAAGTTGAAATTGGCTTAGTTGAGAGTACTGCAGTCAGATATTCTTTCAAAGTCTTTATTAATTATTAAATAATGGTACAGTCTTCGGAAAGTATGAACTATAAATTGTGCTCATTAATATGAATAAAAAATAAAGTCGACAAAAAAGCAAAATCTTGAACAACACCAGCATTTATTATTTTGAAGACAGACATTAAACAATTAATTCTAGAAATAATACTTTTGTTGTCAAAAAATCAATTGATATTATAAACAATTGTTTATGCTTGACCCTTGGCCGCTGTGATTCGATTGACTGTTTTTGAATAAATTATTAATTCATTTAAAAAATCAATTGACAAAATTTACAGATTTATGATCAAGATATGACCTTGTTATTAAAATTCGTATGCCAAACCTTATCAAATAAGTTGGAAATTGGAATAATTGGAAAACTATTGCAAGATAGAAATATCTGCTTTTTCTTTTTAATTAGTAACTAATTTGTTTTGTTTAAAAGAAAGTCTTACAAATTTTGAACAACCTTGCAATAAAATTATTGTTTTATATATTTCTGTCAACTCACCTTTGTCATATTGTATTACATTATCATAATCTGCAAACAATTAATTATTTTTTGTTAAATGCTTTACGCTTAATATTAACTGTCTTTTGTTTTGGTTTAATAATAAAAAATATAATTTATTTTTTTATGTGAACTTTTGGATTATAAGAAATGTGTAAAAAAAATGTTTATTTTGAAATAACTTTAGATGAAGCGCGGCTTAAGTTCAGTAATAATAACAACAGTAATAAGCAAATGATTCTATAACAGCCTCAACAGTAGTTGTAATTTCTTAAATAATATGAGAAAAATGGGTGAGTTTCTAAACAAGTTGAGTAAGGTTATGAGAACTAGGCAAACAACCACGTTTTTTGGGCGGATACTGTTGTAAAAGATGAGTGACTTAATCATTCAGTATTATGTATATTAAAACCTCCTAACAAACTATATAATTGATAAAATATTAAACTTTTTTAAGATTGCATTAAAAAAGCTTGTCAAAACTTGCGAACAAATTATCCAAAAAGGTTTATAGTTGCTTTATTTTGATAATAGTATAAGAATTTACTTTTTATTAGGTATATCATATTATATTACATTTGAGCAATAATTGTAGTCTAATTTATTTAGCTGAGAAAATAATAGGGTACAAAGTTCAATGAAAATATAATATAATTTTACAACTTATTATATTTGCATTTATTTGATAACAATATTAAATTTAAGCAATAGATGTACCCTTAATTCATTTACTTAGGAGGACAATAGGGTACAAAGTTCAAAAATACTTTAAATTAATGGTAGAATTTAACATATTTGCTCTTATTTGATACCTATATTACATTTATACAATAATTGTACCCCAATTTATTTAGCTGGAGGGACTATAAGGTACAATAATGAAACTATAATATAATTTTACAACTTACTATATTTGCTTTTATTTGATACTCATATTAAATCTGAGCAATAATTCTACCTTTAATTCATTTAGCTGGGAGACAATAGTGTACAAAGTTTAAGAGTATTATAAAATAGTTGTGCAAGTTAGCATATTTGTTCTTATTTGATACCCATATTACATTTAAGCAATAATTGTACCTTTAACTCAATTAGCGAGTGGACAATAGGGTTCTATAAATAAATTGTACAATTTAACATATTTTCTCTTATTTAATACTTATCTTGCATGATTTATGCTCTTCTTATTTAATACTCATTTTTTATTTGAACAATAGAAAGACAATTGAGTACAAAGTTCAAAGTTTAAAAATTTTTGTTATTTTAATTGTGAAATGAATACTCCAAACTTTGCTTTGTAATTATTATTCTATGTTATTGACATTTACAATAAAAACCATATTTCCTAAAAAACAACAAAATTAAAATTAAATCAAATTATTTTTTGTACCTACCTAATTATACAAACAACATGGATGATCATGAGAGCTATTAGTAATGATTTAATTGTAATGATTAAATAACAGACAAATCAGTTTCAATATTAACATGATTCTATCTGATTAAATAGAAAAAAATCTAATTTATTTTTCTGACAAACATTTTAATTATTTTTACAAGAAAAGAAGTTATTAATTAATATTTTTTCAATAATAATTTGTATTATAAATTTTACTATTTTTAAATTATTTTAGAACGGCATATGTGCTATTGTATTTAATAGTTATTGTGTACCCGGGTCAAGAAAGGTCACGGTCCACAAATTTGCCGACCGCTTTAAAGAGAGATATATTTATTTGAAACGACAGCTTGTTGAGAGAAAATGTTATTAAAATGTATGCAACTTTCTACGCATGTTCCGTTATAATAAGCCTTGCATTGATAAGAAAGATTGAATATATGCAACTCTGTTAACAATATTTAGTATTGCGCCCTCTTATATTGTAAGTAAAAATTACCATATACGCCTAAGTTCTTACTTTTGGCCACGAAGATGTGGCGACAATTTCTATACGTTTATAAACTGTAGTATCATAAAGTAAGCTTGTAATAGCTTTTGCAGAAAGAAAGCATTATTTTAGACAGTATATACGTATAATCCGCTCTTTATAGTACTACTGTATACAATAAAGTAAGGATATCCTTACTTTCTAAATAAAGCTGTCTTTACTAAACTGAAATAGTATTGAAAGCCTCATTTTCATACAAACATAAAGATATATATATATATGTATACGGAAGAGCACGAGTTCGAGACTGCACAAGTTTGAGGATATACATTGTATATAGCCAAATAACCATGAAATAGCCTATACAACAGTGACATTACTTAAATTAACAATAATTGTAACATATGTTACCTTTGGTTTCTTCTGTTTGCTTCTAATTTGTTTTTAAATTAGGTTTTTGTAAAATTAGAAAATATCTCCAAACTTGTGACAAGTTTGAGGATATATAACTTTAACAAATCTACAATAGATGGCACAACATGATATAAAACAGTTATTTGGTTATTTCTTTTTGTTGCAGACATATTTAATATTTAAAATCATAGTAAATGGTATTACTAATACTATTAAAAAAATATAATGAATTGTTATAAATATTAGTAATTACCGTGTTATAAATTGATCTTAACAATTTATAACTACTATAGTTATATTTGTTAAAAAATTAAAAAATAAAATGTAACAATTGAAATTAATAAACAAATTGAGTAAAATAATTTGTTTATTAATATAAAATGTTTTTATTTTTTATAAATATCATAATTTAATTATGTTTGTTATAAAAAACAAACGGTTAAATTAGTTTAGGTATAGCGCCATGTTCGTGTTTTTCTATATATATTTTTTATTTTTTATTATTAATGAACTTTTATTTGTTATAAACAAGATATATACAACAACACGAGTACAGCGCTATGCCTAAACTTGTGTTAATGTAGTTATACTTCTTTGGGGATATCTTCAAACTTGTGTTAATATAAATACATTTCTTTGGCGATATCTTTAAACTAATGTTTTTATAGTGAGACTTGTTTGACGATATCCCCAAACTAATGCTTTTTATATTAGCACTTGTTTTACGATATCCCCAAACTACCGCTTATATTATCGCACTTCTTTGACGATATCTCCAAATTAATGCTTTTTATAGTAGCACTTGTTTGACGATATCCCCAAACTACCGCTTATATATTCGCACTTCTTTGACGATATCTCCAAACTAATGCTTTTAATAGTAGCACTTGTTTGACGATATTCCCTAACTACTGTTTATATTATCACACATCTTTGGCGATATCTTCAAACTAATGTTTGAATAGTTTTAATAGCATTTCTTTAACAATATATCTCTGAATGGCTATTATTATTACATTATTTTATGATATTTTATAACTTGCTTTTATATATTTTTTCAAAATAATAACATATTTGTTGTTATTTACTTAATGTTATTTCCCTTCTTGTAGTATAGAACATTCTATTATTTATTTATTTATAAAAATATCTTACAAGTTATAATCATTTTTGAAATTCTATGTCAGCCAGTGTATCAGTGATTTATTTGATAAATATAGACAATAAAATGTAATTGAATTGATTATTTATCATATACTTCTATTCAAACACTAGTGGTACTAGTACAATGACTCAACAAAATTTAACAATAATAATTATATAAATCAAGTTTTATGTAGTAAATATATTTAAAATCGGTGTTATATTACCATCGATTATTATTGGGAATATTTCTTACCAACTATAACATTCAAAATGTATTATCTTAACAGGAATGTGAGAACGGAAAGCCATAAAAAAATGTTTTTGTATTCTATGAATGAATATCGTTGAACCCTTTTCAATAGTAGAGCAAGGTCAAGTTTGCAGGCTTATAACATTATAAATAGATATGCATTAAGACTAAGAAATTTAAAATATATTTTCTAGTGCTTTAGTTACAATTATAAACTTAAAGTATATCATCGGATAAATAATATTACTCATTACTCATTATTGTTTTGAAATGAATGAATTTTTACAATATTATTAGACTCCTACAAAACAAATCGTAATCGATACCACAAATTAACTTAATTTACAGACATATTGGATTAAATCATTGATAAACTTCAATAACATACGTCATCAAACTAGATAATTACATTCATTTTAAATTCAATTAAATTTCAAATTTGAATACATTTGTCTTCTAGTTTCATTATTACCTACAAACTTAGAAATTAGCAAAACAGTATCAGTAAAATTTTAGGAATAACATAAAACTTTATATTAAAGTCTATATTCTTTACAAAGTATAATTGAAATAGTTTAAAATAGCTGTTTAGTAAAATTATTTAAAACACAACAACTTTTATCAAAATACTTTGTACATTAATGTTATAATAGTGCCGCCTCTGACAAGGTTTTTGTATTTTAAAATTATAATTGTAATTGGTCTACTTAATAAATACTTTGTCTATCAACTCTCATTAAAATAATGGAATGTTATATACATTTATGATATTATTGCCACCTCTAACAAGAATTTTGGTATACTGACTTTTCCATTATAATTGGAATACTTAAATATTCCCGTCTACCAAACTTTATTAAAGTCATTAAATGTGAATTATTGCAGCCTCCAAAAATAATTTTGTTATTCTGACTTTATCATTGTATTTGGCATACTTAAACATCTCTGTCTACCAAATTTAATAAAAATTGTTGAATGTTGTGTACATTTATGTTATTATTGCCGGCTCTAATAAAAATTTTGTTATTCTGACCTTATTATTGTAATAGGCATTCATTAAATTTAAAGAATGTTGTGTACGTTAATGTTATAATTGCGCCGCATCCAACAAGAATTTTGATATTTTGACTTTATCATTATAATTGGCATACTTAAACATCCTTGTATACCAACTTTCATTAAAATCATTAAATTTTGTGTAGTTTTATGTTATTATTGCGGCCTCCAAGAAATTTTTTTGTATACTGACTTTTTCATTGTAATTGACATACTTAAGCATGCCGGTATATCAAATTTCATTTACATTTTTGGATGTTGTGTATAATCATTTTATTTTGCCGCCTCTAACTAAAATTATGTTAATTTGACTTTATCATTGTAACTGGCTTACTTAAACATCTCTGTATACCAAATTTCAATTATTTCTTAGAATGTTGTGTACATTTATGTTATTATTGCCGCTTTCAACAACAAATTTTGTACACTGATTTTATTATTGTAATTGGCAAATTAAAGCAAATTTGAATACCAAACTTCAATAAAATCATTGACTACTGTGTATATTTATTTTATTATTGCCGCCACTAACAAGAATTTTGTTATTCTGACTTTATTGCTGTAACTGGCATACTTTAACATGCTTGTAAACTAACTTTCATTAAAATCATTGAATGTGTGTCAATTTATGTTATTCTTGCCGCCTCCAACAAGAATTTTGGTATACTGATTTGTTTATTGTAATTGGCATACCTAAACAGACCGGTATACCAAATTTCATTAAAATTATTGAATGTTGTGTACATTTAAGTTATTATTGCCGCCTCCAACAAGAATGTTGCTATAATAATTTTTTTATTGTAATTGGCATACTTTAACATGCCGGTATATCAAATTTTATTAAAATTATTGAATGTTGTGTATAATTATTTTATTATTGCCGCTTCCAATAAGAATTTTGTTATTTTGAATTTACTATTGTAACTGGCTTACTTAAATATCCCTGTAAACCAAATTTCAATAAAATCCTAGATTGCTGTGTACATTCATGTTATTATAGCCACCTACAATAAGAATTTTTATCTACTGATTTTATCATTGTAGTTAAACATCCCTGCATACCAAATTTTATTAAAATCATTGAATGTTGTGTTCATTCATGTTATTATTTCCGCCTCCAACAAGAATGTTGGTATACTGACTTTTTCATTGTAATTGGCTTACTTAAATATGCCTGTTTACTAAATTTTATTAAAATCATAGAATGTTGTGTACATTTATGTTATTATTGCCGCCTCCAATAAGAATTTTTATATACTGATTGTATCATTGTAATTGGCACATTTAAACATCCTTGTATACCAAATTTTATTAAAGTCGTTGAATGTTGTGTTTTTTATTTTATTATTGCCGCCTCCAACAAGAATTTTGTTATTTTGAGTTTATCATTGTAATAGGCATACTTAAGCATCCTTATATACTAACTTTAATTAAAATCATTGAATGTGTGTACATTTATGTTATTATTGCCGCCTCCAACAAGAATTATGGTATACTGATTTTTTCATTGTAATTGGCATACTTAAACACTCCGGTATACCAAATTTCATTAAAATCATTGAATGTTGTGTATAATTATTTTATTATTGCCGCCTCCATCAAGAATTTTGTTATTTTGACTTTATCATTGTAACTGGCTTACTTAAACATCCCTGTATATCAAATTTTATTAAAATCCTAAAATGTTGAACACATTCATGTTATTATTGCTGGCTCCCACAAGACACACACACTGATTTTATCATTGAAATTGTCATACTGAAGCATCTTTGTATACCAAATTTCAATAAAATCATTTAGTATTGGGTATATTTATTTTATTATTGCCGCTTTTAACAATAATTTTGTTACTTTGACTTTATCGTTCTAATTTTCATACTTTAACATCCTTGTGTACCAACTTTAATTGAAATTATTGAATGTTGTGTATATTTATGTTATTATTGCTGCCTCCAACAAGAATTTTAGTATATTGACTTCATCACTGAAATTGAAATACTATGACATCTCTGTTTACAAAATTTTATTGAAATCATAGAATGTTGTGTACATTCATGTTATTATTGCCGCCTCCGATAAGAATTTTTATGTACTGATTTTATCATTGTAATTGGCATACTTAAACATCCCTGTGTATCAAATTTTATTAATATCGTTGAATGTTGTTTTTATTTATTTTATTATTGCCGCCTCCAACAAAAATGTTGTTATTATGATTTTATCATTGTAATTAGCATACTTAACCATCCTTATATACCAACTTTCAATAAAATCATTGAATAAGTGTACATATATGTTATTATTGCCGCCTCCAACAAGATTTTTTTTTAGTATACTAATATTTTCATTGTAATTGGTATACTGAAACATCTCTGTATACCAAATTTCAATAAAATCATTAAATATTGTGTATATTTATTTTATTATTGCCGCCTCCAAAAGAATTTTGTTATTCTGACTTTATCAATGTAAATGACCCATTTACGAAATTTAATTAAAAAATTATTGAATATTGTGAACATTAATGTTATAAGTGTGTTGCCTCCATTATGAATCTCATTATGTATTATTATTATAACCTATATACTGAAGAATTCCTGTTTACTGAATTTTATTTTATTTATACAGCATTATATATGAATGTCATTGCACCGCCTCTAATATGAAATTCAGTATTATTTACATTACTAGTGTACAAGACATTTTTAAAAACCTGTGGTTACTGAATTACATTTATATTTATAATTTTGTTTCTTAATACTTGCAATTAAGATAATACGACATGTATAAAAAATATATACTGTTATTGTAATGAATTTCCGACTGATATATCAAATATAAATTCTACAAAGAAATCTTATGACGTCATTCTTACAAACTGTTATTCCGTACGAAAACAAAATCAAAAATATTTTAGAAACTTTATTATTATATTATCTATTCCCTAGCTCCACCTTTGGTTTAAACTAAAAACTGAATTTATACTAATATACGGAAATCGTATATATTTTATACAAATATCCGTTACACGATTTTGGCGATAAATATCCTCAAACACGTATAAATTGAAATAATTTAAACAAATTCAAAAATATTTGCAATTTATTGTAATCCAAGTGTAATGTGATGTATTTATGTCGACTGGATCTCCAAAATGCAATGATTAGCTTATATATAATATATTATTTGTTGTTAAATTGCAATAAACTGATTTCAAGTTTGGGGATATGCTCAAACTTGAAATATCTCCAAACTCGTGGTAAAATCTCGCCAAACTCGTGCCCAGTCAAACATATGTATATATATACATATATATGTATATATATACATTTATATAGTACGTGTGCCTTTGTGTTATTTCTAGATAAAACTATTAAACGGATAAAATATAAAGGTTGGCGAAATCAGAAATCAAATACGCTACTTCTCCACGAGTATTTATAACAATAAGACAGACGTTAGTAACATATATTGGGGTGTATTCTGTAAAAATAAATGTTAATTTTAACAGCCTGTTTAAATTAAAAGCCTGTTAAAGTCATATTTGGTATTCTATAAAACACAAATCTGTTAAAATTTTAACAGGCACTGTTAAAATTGCCTGTTAAGTTAAAAATTTTATAGGCATGTAAATACATGCTTTTAATTTTTAACAGGGTGTTAAAATTATAAAATGACAGGTGCAATAGGTTATATTGCTATTCAAATTAATAAAAATTTGCATGAAAGAGGAAGAAGGTAAGTTATTAAATAATTCTAACATGCATTAATAAAAGAATTTTGTATTTTTAAAGAATCGGCTGAGATTATATAATCGACAGCTACGGATGGGATATGTACAATTTATTTGAACTTCCAGAACTTTGTTTTTTTAAATTATTTTGTCTAAATAAAATTGCAGCCCAATATTTAATTAACGCTATTACTCCATTTACATTTGGCAGTTATACGAAGAAATACTGCAACACCAAACTATTTAAAGGTTTTTTGTGCTTTGCATTTTTATGGACATGGTAATTACCAGTTGGATGTTGAGGCATCTGCTAATATAGCAATTAGTCAACTAGCAGTTAGTAAAATTATTGACACTATTAAACAAATGGATTAAATTTCCAACTCGGTAAGATCTTATTGATCAAAATAAAACATTGTATTTTCAAAAGTATGGCTTTCCAGGGACAATTGGTACAATTGACTGCTCGCATGTAGCTATAATTGCTCCTCCCGTGCTCTTAATATCATATTTAATTAATCGTGACCTGTGTCTTGTATTTGATTTTTAAATCTGCAAACACCTATAAGAAATATTATATATATTATCGTTTTACATCTCTTTTACCCTTTCGGGTGTCGAGATTTATCTCTTGTTCTTAAATTAAGTTGTTTATTTGCTCTTTCCATTTGCTTCTGTTCTTTGCTACTGTTCTTGCTTCTTGCCAGCTCATATTGTTTCTGTTTAATATTTCTCCTACGTTGTTTTCTCATGTCTTCATAGTCTTTCCTTGTTTTTATTATCCTTGAGTTCCATACTTGCTTTGTTTGTCTCTCTTCGGGCATTCTTTCTAGGTGTCTATACCATGCTAATTGTTTTTTGTCTATTGTGTTGTGTATACTTTCTATTTGAAGATTCTCTCTTATCCGTTCGTTTCTTATTTTGTCCGTTCTTGTTACTCCTTCTACTCTTCTTAAGTATTTCATTTTAGTTGCCTGTATTTTACTTTTATCTCTGTTATTCAATACCCATGTTTCACTTCCGTATACTAAAGTTGGTCTGTATATAGTTTTATATAATGTCATTTTTCTTTCTTTTGAGATTTGCTTGTTGTTTAGAATCACCTTGTTTATTGCGTGGTAGTTTCTGGTTGTTGCCTAGATTCTTTTGTTAATTTTATGTTCCATATTTCCTTTATTATTTAGCATTACTCCTAGGTACGTAAATGATTCTACTTGCTCTATTTCTACTCCATTTAATTTAATTTTTGTTTTAATGTTTGTTTTTGATACAATCTTGATTTTTGTTTTGTCTATGTTTATTGTCATGTTATGTTTTCTTAATTCCTCGTTCCATATGTCTATGTTATGTTGCATATCATCCTCATTTTTGGTAATCATTGCTAAATCATCTGCAAATGCACATGCTGCTATTGTTGTTATTGCTAGCTTATGATATCCAATTTCCAATTTCTTTGTTTTGCCCTTTAAGTTCTTTAGTATATCATCCAGAAAGATTATAAATAGTAGTGGGCTTAAAGCTCCTCCTTGTCTTAGACCTTGTGTAGTAATAAATTCATCCGACGTCTCTTTTCCGGTTCTGATGTAATTACTTGTGGTTCTATATACACTTTTTATTGATCTAATTAGTTGTTCGTTTATTTTATTTTTTTTTCAATATGTTCCATAGTTGTTTTTGAGGCACTCTGTCAAACGCTTTTTCAAGATCCACAAATGTTATAAACAGTTTGTTGTCTTGTCTCAGTGTTTTTTAAATCAACTTTCTTATTGTAAATATATGGTCCTGTGTTGAATGTCCTCTTCTGAATCCGCTTTGTTCTTTTTCCAATGTTGGTTCTATCACTGCTCTGAGTTTATTTTCTATTATTGCCTCATATACTTTCCCTGTTGTGCATATTAAGGATATTCCTCTGTAGTTGTTACAGTTCCTGCTGTTACCCTTTTTGTGGATTGGAAATATTACTGCCTTCTCCCAATCTGTTGGGATTATTCCTAATTTC
Organism: Tachinus rufipes; assembly: GCA_963932245.1. Lineage (NCBI taxonomy): Eukaryota > Metazoa > Arthropoda > Insecta > Coleoptera > Staphylinidae > Tachinus > Tachinus rufipes. Next base: position 45,502,385 of record OZ010750.1, on the reverse strand, counting down.
CATATTCTGTTTAGCATTTCTAAAAGTAACATTGTTCCTGCTTCCCCCATATATTTTAATTGTTCCGATTTTATCAAGTCATGTCCAGGTGCTTTTCCATTTCGCAGTTTTTTCAATACTTCTTCCAATTCTTCCTTTGTTATTTTTTCTGTCTCTTTGATCTTGCTTTTATTCTTGGGGAATTGTTCCTCTTCGTCCTCATTTCCGTTAATAGTTTGATTTTCTTCTAATAGCTCTTTAAAATGTTCTCTCCATCTATTCATTATTTCATTGTTGTCTTTTAATACCTTTCCTTGTTTGTCTTGTAGTTGTTTCAGCCTTACTTGGTTCTCTTTCTTGTGCTCAGTGTTTTGTAGAACAGTTTCTGGTTGTCCTTAAAGTTTTTCTCTAAAGTATTCCCAAATTCTTCCCAGCTTCTATCCTTGGCTATTCTTATAACTTCTTTTACTTTTTTCATTTGTTTTTTATAGTGTTGGTATTCCTCTTCTTTCTTGGTGTTGATGAACTTCTTCCAGTACTGTTTTTTCTTCCTTACTTCTTCTTTTACTTCATCATTCCACCAGTGTGTTTGTTTGCTATTTTCTGTACTTCTGGTTATTCCACAAGTTTGTTTCGTTGCCTCCGTTATAATGTGTTTGAGATTGTTCCATATTTCTTCTATATTGTCCATATTCGGTTTTGCTTTACTGTTTATTTGTTTTCTTATAATGCTTTGGTATTTTTCTCTTGTCTGTGTGTCCTTTAATCTGTCAATTCTAAATTTCCTTACCATTGTCTCTTTATGTGTCTTTTGAGTTTTTGTTTTATCTGCTCCATTCCTTTTATCTTTGTTATTGTTAAGAAGTGGTCACTTCCAATTTCACTACCTCTTTTCACTCTTACATCGTTTACGTTTTTAATTTGTGAGATATTGGTTACAAAATAGTCAATTATTGATTTTTCGTTTCTACTTTTAACTTCTCTTGTGTATTTATGTATCTCTCTATGTTCAAATATTGTGTTGAGTATTTTCAGTCCGTTTATCATACAGAACTCTATCAGTCTATTTCCATTGTTATTTTTAGTTGAGTCACCATGTGTGCCCATTACTTCTTCAGAACCCTTGTTTCTATTTCCCACTCTTGCATTGAAATCCCCCATTATGTATACAGGTTCTTTTAAGTTTTCGTACTGTATTTGTACTGTTTTCCAGAATTTGTCTTTTGTTGTTTTAATTTCATCTTCGCTTGGGCCATATATAATCATTAAGTTTGCTAATAGTGTATTATTTTCTAAATTGATTACCATTATCCTTTCATTCACACATTTCCAATCTTTGATAGCCTTTTCCATATTTTTATTTATTATGCATCCTACTCCTGCTCTTGCTCTCTCACTGTTTTCTACTCCGCTATATATTAAAATATGACTATTTCTTAACTTTGTTATTCCTTGTCCCTTCATTTTTGTTTCTGTTATGGCTAAAATGTCCAATTTTGCTTTTTCAAATTCGTCTACTAGTTCTGTCTCTTTGTCTCTTATACTTCTTATGTTATGTATAAGAAATAATACGTATTGCAAAATTGTGTATTTTGAGCAGTGATATAAAACAAGCGTAGTTATTTATTTGTTATGCTAGCATATATGTTGATTGAAATTAATTTTGCAACAAAACCAACAAAATAATAAAATTAGAATTAGAATTAAAATTTAAATGAATGATATAATTATTTATTTATTCCCATAGGACAACTTTTTGTTTTGTTCTATATATGTTATCAGGCTTTCTAATTGCCGTTTAGTCATTCTTTCACGTTTCAACATTTTAATTCACTTTTAAAACTAATGCGATTATTGTGTTGTGATTACCTACGAGCACCGGCGTTTGTCATATTTTGAGGTTAAATCTGACGCATAATGTTTTGTGGTTCAAGAAAAGACATGACTTTTACGCATAAATGTAGAGATTTGTATCTAACTTCATGACTAATTTTTAACATGCTGTTAAAAATATGTATTATAACAGCCATGTTAATATTTCAGTTACAGAATATCAATATAACGTTAAAAATTAACAAGCCTGTTATATTTATATTTTTAACAAGCTGTTAAAATAAACATAAAATTTTACAGAATACACCCCATTATTTTCATTAACTAGGTCATCATGAACATTTTTAAATAAATTGTGTAATGTGTAATATTTAAATTATATTTCATATCTATGTTATTTTTTTCTGTATAGTTTTACGTTATTATGAACTTTTTAAAATAAATTGCATTTTACAAAGACATTATAGATTTGACTTTTTATTTTAATTTTAGATGAATTGACACGATACTATAAAATTGTTAAAAGTAATGGGATATATATGTAGAGTATGAGCTGAACGGCCATATGTTATTTTAACCCATATTTTACTTATCGTTTTGCAAGAAATACTAGCAGTATCGAGACATAAAAATACAAAATTTTAAAAATGGTTAGATAAAATAATGTAATGACTTTTTATTGCTACTAGTTTCTAGAGCACTGAAATAGTCGTAGATAAAGTAATTTTATTGAACATCAATTTTGCCAGTTGGCTTGAAAAACTGATAAGTTTGATGAAATTGTCATTGATTAATCTTGAGGTCCAATTCTCTTTCTGATGTACATTTATTATTTACATTATTTGCTTAAAAACAAGAATGTAGTATTATTTGCTATGTCAAATACATCTACCCCATTACAAAAGTTATTAAAATTAAAAAGAAATACATTAATAAGTACTAAAAATGGTTTGATAGTAATCGAGTAAACTTGTCAAAATATTTATTTTATTATATATTTACACCTAGAAAATTTCATGAGTTGAACATAAGAAAAATATTTATGGAAGATTTTGAAACTAAAGCTATTAATACTGCTCCACTAAAACCAAAATTATGGCTCAGATATGTAGATGGTACATTTGTAATTTGGCAATATAATAAAAATAATTTAGATAGTTTTTTAAATCACCTAAACAATATAAATAATGAAATTCAGTTTACAATTGAAATTGAAAAAGATAATAAAATATTTTTTTTTAGATATTTTGTTAATTAAACAATCTAATGGTAGTTTAGGACACACTATTTATAGAATATCAACACGTACAAATTATTACCTTATTGCATTTTCTCCCAAATAAATTTAGTAACAAAATCTTTATTACATAGAGCTTTAACATTATGTGATTAAAATCACACAAAACGTTAAAAAATGCCTTCTTACAAAATGGTTTCAATAAAGCATCATTAAACAATAAAATTAAAAACAACACAGAAAAAGATAAAACGCAAAACTATGCCTTTTTACCATTTGCCAAAGCTATTACAATGTGCAGATTCTACAAGTTCTTACATTAGACAAACTAACCGCAAAATTAGCACAAGAAAGAAGAACATATTAGTGAAGATTAAAAAAATGAATTTACTTCATCTTTAACAGAACATGTAAATTACATAAACTATATATTTAGTATGGCACTCATTAAGTCAGAACAAAGAAGGAACGAGCTGAGATGACGTGTCACAGTTTAACAAGGCTTTATGCATTGCATATAATTTTGCGGTGTATACGGAGGTTTTTTTGGAAGAGACATTGAATGGGCGATATCAAGAAACTTGTTTCTCAATACGTTAGGAAAAGTTTCTTATTTGCTATTGGAAGTCAGATTGAGACAAGCTTAACCGGCATCAGCCATTGTAGAAATTTGCCTGAACCGACCTTGAATACCATCGGATAATTTACATTGAGGTTCTCTTCAGCTCATGCGCTCAAACGCACACCGTTTTACTGACGGCAGGCCTGAGTTGGTATTTGTGTTGCTACTTTTGGTTTACGGTAAATATTAATCGGTTGATGTTGACATCAATTCAGGAATCTTTTTTGATATTCCCAACAACTTTTTATTGAATTGCTATTGCAAAATCTGTTAAAAAAAATAGTGTTGGCACATTTAAAAAAAAAGTTATTTTGCATTGTTTGCTTAGAATTTAATCCTAAACACAAATATTTTATTATTATTATATAAATCACCCTGTATAAATGTTTCTAATATTTATTTTATAAATACTGCTTTAAAGTCTATAATACTTTTTTGATTTTATTGCTTTGTCAACAACAATAAAATCAGAAATGTTGTCAAAATATTTTTTAAAATTAATTGTCACTAAACATTACTGGTAAAAAGATTTTGCAAAAATAATGCTTTCATGGTATTATTTTGTATTTTATTCAATTAGATTTCTAAGTCTCTTAGTCCATGGTGCAACAATTAAAAGCAGCTGCAAACAAATAAAATAATGAAATTACACTTAGTATATATAAATATCCATTTGCGTATACATCGCATTAGTATTTTTTTTCTGTCCGTAATGCAGGGAACTTACATTACGGATGGACGTACAGTTTTGAGTAATTTTTAAACCACTGAAGAGATTATTAATCTACTCTGAATCAGAAAAAGATCTTAATCGTAAAACTTCACACTTACAAGGCAGGTTGAGGAGTGGAAGAGCGTATATACCTTTGAAAAATTGTATATAATTCTAAACCACGATCTCTAGTGCAGCAGTCCAATGCTTAGACTGCGTCACGCTCTCTTCTCGCATACATACTGTGTGTATATATAGTCAATTCCTTATACATACTGTATATATATAAGTAGTTAATTACATATACATACAGTAAGTATAAATAACCAATTGCCAATTGCGTATACATATTGTATGTAAAACAGCTACACCCATTATTATAACGCTACCTGAACAATATATATTTGATTGTTCACTTTAGGCTAAACAAAACATAATCAATTAGTCAAGTAACAAAAAATTCTACGACTACGTTATATGAAAAAATAATGATATTGTTTTTAAGTTATTGGTTTTCATATTTTTTAAACTAAATCTTTCTGATAAAACTATTTTGTAATAGGCATATACCGTTCTCCAAATAAGGCAACTCCAAACTTTTTGCGCAAATAAAAAGCTTTATTTTAGTAAAATAAAATTAACTGCAATTTTATATGATATTAAAAATGTATTTTTATTGGTCATCAAATCTACATTAATGTGAGTTTAAAATAGCGATTTTAATAACGTATGAATGCTTGCATATCAAAATTAAAGGGTTTATAAAAAAATCTGTTCTTTTTGGATAAAAATATATCCACTGCTCATATTGCAAAATGACGTTCAATCAATAAGCTTATAAAATATAACAGAAAATATACCTACAAACAAACTTTTATTTCATTACAGAATTGAAATTTTGTGTGATTATCTACCTATGTTGGATTGAAACCACTCTATTAATAAATGCATGGCTATTGATTTATACTTCTCTAAAAAAAATGCATGTATGTTTTCGGATGGCTGCACTATTAAAAAAAATACGTAATAGAGATGGATAAGAATATGTGTTTTTTTTTTCAATGGAATGTTTTTTATGTCCCATGAAGGAATCCTTTTTATGTGAGGTATTAAAGACAATCAATTGAAAAGCAGTTTATAAATTGAAACATCCATCATGTATATAAAAAGCTATTTATTTGGTTATATGGCAGTAAAAGAAAGATGCAGTGATGAAATAAAGCTTCAGTTTTACACATCCCCGGCAATGAAATTGATTTATTTCATTGGCAGGCCGCGTAATAAAACCAAATAAAATGCTATGAAGTTGTTCTCAGGAGAACTAATCAAACATTATATTTGCAGAGCCTCATTATCATTCTAAACTCGACAACTATTACTGGATTTTCTCATGCAGGAAAACTATCCATATCCACCATCCTCTCTTGTGCTATTCGGGCTCTCCGGTTTGCATTGTCGCCCGTGCGGCTGTACCCGGAAATCCACATTACGCGTAAGACAAGGAATATGATCTCTACCTTACCATTATCATTTAGAGCAAGTTGACGTTTTCCGTCAACTTCCTACGTATGTTTGGCTCCCCTGATCCCATTACAAAAGAACTAAATGGAGCCGTTAGATCGTATTCAATAAAATTAGACGGGTTCTCGTATTTCCACCATTGTAATAATTTCAGTTTCTCCTCATTTACCGTAGGTGTTAACTTCGCCAGATCCACTAACTCCCAAACGCCGCCAGCTACTTGGGGTCTATTGGGAACTCCAGCATTGCAGGAATTATTGATTTTCGTACAAATGAATCTGAAATAATATAATAAATTGATTTATTTAATTGAATAGATTTACGATAATTTGAACAAATTTTGTTTTACTGAGCGTTATTTAATTCAATATGACTTTTTATTACAATATAGAAAATAAATAATTTAAAATTAAACCACTCGAAGTAATTAAATTTAACTTAATTCATACGTAGTTGAAAATGATATTTTGTACAAATTCTACTCATTACTCAATGACAATTTATTAAACATCATAATAGGAAATGTATATAGGGTATCTGTATTTTTAAACGCTAAAAGTGCGTTTTAGACCCGTTTAGCGCGTAAATGAAACATTTCACACTTGTTTGTACAAAGTGAAACGGTTACTGATACATACCAGTAGAATATTATATATAAAACATTATTTTGATTTAAATATTACTATTTCTTTAGCCCTATGGGTAATTCCGGCTATTTTGGCTAGAATGAGACTATAGTTGTATGAGTCTCCATGGGTATCAAGATGTCTAAGTCTTAAAAGTACTTTCTAGAGCCTCAAAAAGTTGTTGATTCATTGGTGAATGTGTGTGTGTGTGTGTACACTGGAGGATCTCTTAGATACAACACTCACTCGTAGCAGAGGTGTTTTGCCTGCCGGTTTTCGCCATAGTGTATCATAGTTCGGTTGCATTCAGGCGCAGTGCTGCTGATGTTGCTACTTTTGTGAAATAAATGTCTGAGGTTGCAGACACAGCATTGCTTTTATGATTGCAGTTGACGTCGTTTGAGTGCCTTAGGCACTTGTTGCAATTGATTTAGTTGTTTTGCGGACGCTTTTAGCTAAGTTTTTACCATTAGGCCAGTGCCCTATGGGTACGCATAGGTCTTATGACAGCTGTGTATGACCATAGTACTATTTTTGCAGACAGTTTCCATGTCTTACCAACAGCCCATCTACATTGCCAAAACGACATATATACTTTTTTACATTTTATGTTTAGGTGTAGCCCCTATGTTGAGGTGTCAAAGGTTGGTGTTTCATCATGGTTGGCAGCGTTATTTAGGTGTTTAGGAGTTTTGGTCGATTGAGTTTGCCAATTTTTTTTTTAATTTTTGTGAACAGTACCAGTTTGGTGTTTTAAATGGTCAACCGTAAGAACTTGGTTTTTGTACTATTTTTTTATTATTTTTATTGCCTCTTGCATTAGGTTGCAGAGTACGCTCTTAAATTTGTTACTTAGCAAAATTGTTTTGTCATCTGCGTAAGCAATTGTATAAAAACCTCGGTCATTAGGTTGTCTACTACTATATTCTATAATAGTGGTAATAGTAAGTAAGCAACTTTTGGCAACAACATTTCTGAACTATGTGTTATCTACAGTGACGGTCTTTTCGTGTTTTATCTATACATTGATTGTATGGTCAACTCCATGTGAGAGCTATTTCTATTTTGTAGAAGTAAACTTTTGATTCAGTCTGTTACATGGTGTATTACTAATTCTGTAGATCTTCCTTGAGTGTATATATGTTAAATTGGGTGTATTGACGTTGTGTTAAGTGCCATTTTCTAAATTAATTTTAAGCACAGTGTTTAAAGTGTTTTCAGATTTAAAAACGCCGGTAAATCTTATCCAGACCGTGGTGTGAGTATAATGGTGTGTCCGTCTCGTGAACATGACGTCAGGTGGGTTATAGAAACTATAGCAACGCGCAATTCACACGACTCACACGCTTAAATTCATAATAATAATGCGAGATTTTATCACCCACTTGTCGTCATTGTTTAGAGATTGCCACACCTATATACTCACACCACGATCCAAATGTAGTGCTATGTATGGTGAGAAGTTTCTGATTATCTAGGCTATTTGTATTTTTTCTACAAGATGGTGTGCAGCATTCTAACTGTTGCTTGTGTTGGAGTGGTACAGTTTGGGAATAAGGTTTTTAAAAATATCTCAGTTGCTTCTGATAGGTTGTTTGTATATGTGCGTTTTAAGCAATCTTAGCATTGCAGCAGTGGAGGTGTTTTCAACGTTCTTGTAAAAAGAATTTTATGTTTCTTTTGTTGTTGAAGAATAAGTTTTATGTAATCTTTTTGGACGTCTTTCTATGCTTGTAATAAAGAACTTACCTAAGTAGCTTTTAATTTCTTCAACATTTCTTGGTTTACTCAAAACTGTATGGGCACTTAAACTCTGCGATATGTTGCCCTGAAAGAAAGCTTTGTAAGTTAGCTTTAGGTACTTGTAAGAGCTGTGTTTTATTTTGTCTGTATGTTCTTGTTAATATTATGTGTGATCTGAAATTAAGGCCGATGTTGATACGTACTAGTTCTTGATATTGTTTAAAATGTTTATACTTGCCAGTGTAATATTTATTACAGTCTGGCTGCAAGATGTAACGAACGTTGGTTTAACGTCTTGAATTACTATTTTTAAGTTAGTACTGATAATAAAGTTTTGTAAAAACCCTTATAGTTCGTGTTTTGCTTACTATGTGGTGCGAGTTTGCGTCACATCCAATTAGGTTTATATTGCTACTTGTACAATACTGCACCTACTCCTCTATAGCTATTATTGGAGGTGGTGCGTTCTGGGCCAAATATGCGGACGCCACAATGGTATTTGCTTTTAGTCCCATGGTCAAGCTGATTCTTATAGCCATGATATCGCTGGTGGAAAGCTGGGACATAAGAAATATTGTTATATGATTAGGTATGTAAATGCACGTTCTTATCATATTATTAGTATGGCTTGCAAAATCACTTTTGAGTTTGCCAAATTTATAAACTTAGGATTTATGGTTTTTTGATTATGGCTATTGTGTCTTACATCACTTTTACTTTGAGGCATAGTATTGTCACGGTTGGTCAACATTGATGTAGGTTGAATTACATTAATGCGACCCATTATTTGGTTTTTTCTGTGCTGTTTTATGACCTTAACCAAGTAGATTTTTTTTCCAGTTTTGTCCAGGTGGGTTGACTTCTTCTTCTACCTCTATATACTTTTCCTGTCAAGTTGCACCTTTGTTGGTTGTAATCTTAATAGGTTGTTTTAAGAACATATATTTCATTTGGCTATTTTTATTTAATTTTTGACATGGAAAACTTTCCAGTTTTTTACATTGAGTTTTTGGTTCTGCTTTTCAAGGCGACTCAATATTAGTTCAACTGCATCTAAAGGTTTTGGAAGCCTTAGAGTGGCTTTTGTCTGCTTAAGAAGGTGATCTGCGTCTGCACGACGTTTCACCTTGCTTCCGACTACAATGGTTGTAAGTTGAAGATGGTATTTTGTAGCCATCTTAGAAATTATGTCTGTGTGTGACCATTTTCCAAAAGTGCTTTTTTGAAAGTGTAGAAAGTTTTTTAGCTCCCGAGTTGAGGCAGCTTTGGATAACGTTGCTTGTGCCTTGGTAATTTTACATAATGGGTTAGAGAGGTTGGCGACACACTATTTGGATATGTTTGGATACATTTGTAGCTGATTTTTACTATTTATTTAAAAAAAGAGGTGGCGTTATACCTAGATTGTCTAGATGAGTGCTTAGAAGTAGATAAACGAAACTTTTGTTTTGTTTTTTTTGTTTTGTAGGTTCCTTTGACTAGAACCAAGTTTTCTTCTTCTGAGTAGGCTTTTTGTTTGACTTGGACGTCCTTTAACACTACAAAGCCGATTTTTTAAACGGCCCTTAACGGGTAGGGTATGGTGTCCGAAGAGGACGCACTTGTGCTGCAATTAATTAGTTTATCTGAGGGTATCTGAAGACGCACCCGTTACAGTTCTTACTGAGGTATCTGAAGACGCGCTTAGTAGAGTAATGTTTGGTCTGTTTTTATTCTTCATGTTTAAGAAAACTTGATTAACTTCCTTTGTTGCTTGCCATGGAGCCTCCAAGTGTGGAAAAGTCTACGTTTTCTGCGGTTGCATATACATTTTATTATTGAATAATTAAAGTTTGTTTTGGCTTATGTGGTCGTTTGCGTTAACCTTTTTGGTAGATCAATAAGTTAGTAAATGGATCTTGCTTAAAATGTGTTATAATGCAGTGTATACACTGAATTCTATTGTTGAAAACTTTAGCGCTAATCGGGAAAAAAGTGTGAAATATATAGTTTTGTTGTGGAATATACTAAGTCATTAACATTTTGATTACAATTATTTTTAAATTTTGCAATTGGTTATATTTATATGTGTATGCCCGATCAACTGTACCAATTTTCTAACAACTAGTCATACTACTACTACTATATTTAATTGTTTTTTGTTAAATACTTGTCAGATTGAATTGACGGCACGATTTTGGGATGTAACTTACTTTTAACATTATACAAAACAAAAGTTAAGTTAGAGGTAAAAAACAGAAATTACAGGAAAGAAAGGTAGTCAGGAATAGCTTTGTATAGATTTAATTTAATTTTTGCTTATTGACCTAACCGGCTTAGATAGCTATGCAAGAAGTTGACTTCCGCTGATCCACGATGATCGAGCAGAAAGTACTTTTTTATTATTTTGTCTATGGTCAAGTTTAAGTTTTTTTTTAATTTAGTTGATTTTCTTCTTATGCATGTTGTTGTTATTTAAGTTTGTTTTTTTTTAACTATCACTTTGAAGATGCCATACGTTGTCAGCCTAGAATATGTTTGTAGTTTTTGGATGTAGGCACAAACAACCTATAAAAAAATAAATAAAAAGAAAGTTTGTTTTATCATTTGAAAATGCAATCTAGATGCAGAGCAACACGTATACTTTGCAAATCAATAAATATGTCAGTTTTTGATTAAAGAGAGTTATAAAATTTAGTGTATGTTAGCGCACAGACGTTGATAGCAGCTGATTGTGAGTTCTTTTAAATTAAAATGATCGGTAAATATTCGTTTGTGACCAAAACAATAGACTACGCATCCGCATAAATCAATTCGTCCTCATCACTTTGATGTGCTGATGTGCAAAGGGAATATTCCCACCAGTTAGGTCTCGTGGAGTTTTGTTGTACAGTATTTACGTTTTATAAGAGTTTATATTCTTTGATTATACTATAGAAAAAAACTTACAAATGCATAAAAATAAAATAATTGAAAACTTTATATAATTTTATTATTTTTGAAAAAAAGCTAACAAAATTATATCACATTTTTTATTGAAGTTAAATTATATTATATTATTATTATATCAAATGGTATAAAAAAAAGTGTTTTTTTTTTAATACATAGATAGATTTGGGTCAATTATTGGTTAGGTTAGGTTAGGTTAGGTTATATTTATATGTGTATGCCCGATCAACTGTACCAATTTTCAAACAACTAGTCATACTACTACTACTATTATATTTAATTGTTTTTTGTTAAATACTTGTCAGATTGAATTGACGGCACGATTTTGGGATGTAACTTACTTTTAACATTATACAAAACAAAAGTTAAGTTAGAGGTAAAAAACAGAAATTACAGGAAAGAAAGGTAGTCAGGAATAGCTTTGTATAGATTTAATTTAATTTTTGCTTATTGACCTAACCGGCTTAGATAGCTATGCAAGAAGTTGACTTCCGCTGATCCACGATGATTGAGCAGAAAGTACTTTTTTATTATTTTGTCTATGGTCGAGTTTAAGTTTTTTTTTTAATTTAGTTGATTTTCTTCTTATGCATGTTGTTGTTATTTAAGTTTGTTTTTTTTTAACTATCACTTTGAAGATGCCATACGTTGTCAGCCTAGAATATGTTTGTAGTTTTTGGATGTAGGCACAAACAACCTATAAAAAAATAAATAAAAAGAAAGTTTGTTTTATCATTTGAAAATGCAATCTAGATGCAGAGCAACACGTATACTTTGCAAATCAATAAATATGTCAGTTTTTGATTAAAAAGAGTTATAAAATTTAGTGTATGTTAGCGCACAGACGTTGATAGCAGCTGATTGTGAGTTCTTTTAAATTAAAATGATCGGTAAATATTCGTTTGTGACCAAAACAATAGACTACGCATCCGCATAAATCAATTCGTCCTCATCACTTTGATGTGCTGATGTGCAAAGGGAATATTCCCACCAGTTGGGTCTCGTGGAGTTTTGTTGTACAGTATTTACGTTTTATAAGAGTTTATATTCCTTGATTATACTGTAGAAAAAAACTTACAAATGCATAAAAATAAAATAATTGAAAACTTTATATAATTTTATTATTTTTGAAAATAAGCTAACAAAATTATATCACATTTTTTATTGAAGTTAAATTATATTATATTATTATTATATCAAATGGTATAAAAAAAAAGTGTTTTTTTTTTAATACATAGATAGATTTGGGTCAATTATTGGTTAGTTTGTTTAGAATTATGGTATATCAGTCTAAAAATACTATTAATGCCAATTCTTTTCTCTGACTCTAAAAAGTAATAATATGCTTTAAAATTGCATATTAAAAAATAAAAATGGAAATAACTAAATGAGAAAGATAAATTATACTTTCACAAACTATTAAAAACAATAACAAAAAATGACTAGATAGCTCCAGCAGTATCTAAGGTGTAAAAGGTCTTAAACACTGCAGGATTTTACGATACACAAACATATACTACTCAAGAGTTAAAACAGCAATACGACGATTTAAGGTTTCTTAATTGGCTATCAAAATTAAGTGAATGCGATACTTTAAGACAGTCTTTTATTGATCATAAAAAACAGCTAAAAATAAACATCAATTTAGAAAAATGCAAACAAAACATGAATAAAATAAACAACGCTCAAAATAAATCGAAAATGATGTGGCACATAATAAAGAGTAATTTAAGTCAAAACAAGTCCAACAAAAATGACATTAAGATTTTGATGCAAGATTCCGGTCTTGTTGTTGAAGATAAAAGTGACTTGAGCAATATTTTTGTTAAACATTTTGCAAATCTTGGTCAAAATAAAGTGAATTTGCGTTTTGGTAATAAATACTCTAAATCAGGTACAACTTCACCAATTATTAGCTCATCTATCTTTATAATACCTGTAACTGAGTTTGAAGTAGAAAATATAATATCGGACATGTCAAACAAATGCAGTACTGGTTTGGATGAAGTTCCAGTGATGTTGTTAAAACACATAAAATCGGATATTTCTAAAATATTAGCAGATATTATTAACACATCGTTAAAGTCAGGTATTTTTTCAACAAACTTAAAACGTGGTTCTGTAATACCTTTATTTAAAAAAGGAGACGCTACAAACATTGACAATTATCGGCCTATAACTTTGTTGAGTTACTTCTCAAAAATATTTGAAAAAGCTTTTTGCAATAGGACCATTGAATTTTTAAATAAGCATAATATTTTACACCAGTCCCAACATGGTTTTCGACCTAACAGATTTACAGAAACAGCAACATATGATCTCATCCAAAATATTCATAAAAATTTAGAGAACAAAAAATGGGTCTTATTACTTGTATTTGATCTTACGTCGGCGTTTGATGTAATTAATCATAACTTTTTATTAAATAAACTACACAGTATGGGCTTAAGAGACTCAATTAATTCTTGGATTAGGTCATATTTAAAAGATAGGTCTATTGTTGTCAACTTTGAGGGTATCCAATCTAAGCAAGCGGATATGCAGTTAGGGGTAGCTTAAAGATCAATAGTAGGTCCTTTACTTTTTATTTTATTTATTAATGATCTTCCCAATTATTTAAATTGTTCAGACGTCATAATGTATGCAGATGACACATCTGTTATTGTGGAAGCGCTTTCATTAGAAGAATTGGAAAAGAAATCCGATGAAGTTATAAAAAAATTTAATTTGTGGTGTTCAACAAATAATTTAATAGTTAACCTTGAAAAGACAGCGTGTGTATTATTTAAAACCAAAATTCATTCTAACGTGACAATGAAAAATATTACCGTCAGTAATACAGTTAAAGTTTTGGGTGTATCAATTGATTCTGAATTAAATTGGTGTAGTCAGATTGATCTTGTATGCTCAAAACTAGCAAAGTCAACTTTTGCAATACTAAACTTAAAACACCAATTACCACTGCAAAATATAATGTCTGCGTACTATGCACTCGTATATTCCCATTTGAACTATAACATTATTCTTTGGGGTCAAAGCAAAGAAATTGAAAGAGTGTTTGTTATGCAAAAAAGAATTCTGAGAATTATATATAATTTAGGACCAAGAGAATCTTGTAAAGACACCTTTATTAAATATAATATTCTCACAACTTATGGAATTTATATTTATAAGTTATGTTTGTTTGTATATAAAAACAACCATTTATTTGATACAACTGAGAGTATGGCTAATCATCAATATCCACTTCGTTCTTCTCAAAACATTTTTATTGGTACTTACAAAACTAGTAGATACATCAAATCTCCCAAATGTGCAGCAAGCTATATATACAACCAATTGCCCGTACGGATTAAATCAATAAAATCAATACCATCATTTAAAAAACATTTAAAGCAGTTTTTAATAACTGGTTGTTTTTATAAGCTTGAAGACTTTTATAAAGTTTGTATTTGAATTAGTAATGTTATGTACTGTACTATTGTTTTTATATTATTATTATTATTATTATTATTATTATTATTATTATTATTATTATTATTATTATTATTATTATTGTAATTTTTAGTTTTGACGTAGTCGGCTTGTAAAGCTTTTTATGACAATAAAGTATTATTATTATTATTATTATTATATTAATCACAAAAGTATACAATTACATCCATATGCCCAGTTTGCGCTGTCAAACAAATTTGAGCAGACGATCGACATCAGCGATCTCACTGCCCAAAACTATTGACAAACTGGATGACAAATTAATTAAAATTGTCGACAATACAGTAATATGTGATAAACAGTTAATGGAACGTTACCAATATTACAAGTTGGGGCACCTCAGATGTCAACAAATGCCTGTAAGTTCATTGACAGTGAAGCTGCGTGAGGATTATCTCTTTTCTACGGTTCAGTCGACATGAGACACTCTACGGTGTTATAACGCTTTTTGTACATTGCAGCTTGTTGTTCTAAATAGCAAACTACTTAGATTACCAGCTAGACAACAGCAAGACAACACAAGCTTTGTCTGTAACTAATTCAGCGTTAGTTATTGCCACCTTGGCAAGCTCAGCAGCTTTTTGATTGTCACTGATAACCTAAGCCTACGTGGAAATTCAGACAAAGTAAACAATGACATTTGTTTCAGACATTTAAAGAAAAATTTATTGAAATTGCTTCAAAAAGTAATAATCAGGATGTTGGTCATTTGTGGCGTTTAATAAACTCAACGAGTCTGTACATATAGCATGATGTGTACCTGCGCTTAATTAGACGTAGATAAGAACCTGATAGATAGCATACAGATCTGTAGTAAAAACACTGTTTAAACTTGGCAAGCCGAATGTAAACTGCAGCTCATCTGCACAAAGCACAACCTCACGTCGCTACTTTGTGAGCTATTGGTAAAAATCTAAGTTGATGCTTTGCTTATTCTCGTTTGAAAAGTCCAAGGAGGATTGCGACAGTAAGAGAGTTGGTAAAGATCAGGAAGTTAAAAATCTATTTTCCAAACTATACTTTAATTTTTTACAGCAACCAGCTTTGGCGACCGTATTCTGTTGTTGTATAAACAGTTGAGGCTATTATTATGCGCAACAGAAAACGGAAGCAAGCGTTTAGTTTTTAATTTTGCGGCGTATCTAACAGTGAAGACCTTACTTGCTTTGCACACAATACTAGCAATAGGAGAAGTGCGGAATGCGCCAGTTATAATACGCAATGTAGATTAAGTTGCGGAGGCATAGATTATGGACTTATAATTCAGTTTTGAACAAACCAAAGCGCAATGCAAAAGTCGATTTATTTTTCGATTTGTTCTCCATGAGTATCCTCTCATAGATCTGAGCAAGTTTAGTACCGGAACAAGTCTTGATTTTAGGTTTAATAAATGAGGACGCCAAATTAAATGTGACACTAAGAAATCGAACATTTTCTTGTACAAAAAATGGTTCTTTCTTAAGATACAAGGAAGGGTAACCGGATGGAGTTTGCCTTCTAAACATATAGATAAGGAACGTTTTGGTGATAGAAAAAGTAAATTTATTGCTATTAACCTAGTTCATAATGCAGTTAATAGTTATTTAAAGTAGACGTTCTAATGTTGGCCTGTTTTTTTAGGCACAGTAGATAGCGTAATCAACATACATACATCCGCTCACCGGATGCTTGAATAACTGACTTTTGCCTTTAAAAGCTATCATAAACAGCGTTACGCTCAAAATAGACCCTTGAGAAATATTATTCTGTTGCGCACGTATGCTCGAGATGCTTCTTTCTATGCGTTCCTTATTTGAACGTGAAATTACTCTTTATAAACAATGCCATACTTTTACAAACACCCAACAAGTGAAGCGCTTGTAGAACATGTTACTTGACGTTATGGTATATGCTTTTGCAATGTTAAACAAAACAGCGACATGATGTTGATTCTGTAAGAATACTTTTTAATAGATGTATCACTTTGGAAATGCATCATAACTCCGCGAGCCGCATACAAAATTATATATCCATATATTAGATTTAGACTCACTGTAGACATTTTTTTTGAAGTAAAAAATTGAAACATAGAATAAAATTTAATTATTCTGCAAACTCTAAGTTCTATTTTTTTTTTGCAACGTTAATAAACGAGGCTATAAAGAAAAGTCAAGAAAGAGCCAATGACATAAGAATAGGATACAAAAAAATGAAACAAATTAGTATTCAAATCCTAATGTTTGCTGATGACATAATATTAATAGCAGACAAAGAAGATAAACTACAAGAAAGCATAAAAATATACGAAAAAGAACTAATCTTCTTTATGGAAATAATCACATGTAAAACAAAGATAATGGCTGTAGCGACAAAACCTAAGAGGCACAAGATAGAATTGGATCAACAAATAATTGAACAAGTAAAGTATTACAACTACTTTGGTACAATAATAAAGGAAACAGGGAATATAAACATGGAAATAGATGCAAGAGTTTAAAAAGGAGAAAGTATATTCAATGCACTCAAAAAACAATTCTTGGTTAAGAAAGAAATAACGAAGACAATAAAAACAAAAATACAAAAGGTAGTAAAACTACTTGAGCAAATTTTGGACAACACCAGAAAGAAAGAAAAGCAAAATTAATGCAATGGAGATGAGATTTTTAATAAAAATTAAAGGAATAACAAGAAAAGATAAAGTAAAGAGCTCGGAAGTAAGAAGTGAACTGAAAATTAAACCTATAGAAACAGTAATAGAGGAGAGGCAGCTAGGAAGGCTAGGACTCTTACGCAGACTAAATAGAACCAGAACAACCAAGAAAATACATGAATTGAGAATTCAAGGAAAAACAAACAGCTGGTCCAATCAGGTTCACAAAGCAGCAGAAAGAAGAAGAATAGAGTGGAGCGAGATAGCAAAAATGGCTTAAGATAGACAAGCTTAGAAAAAAGAATAAAGAAGTTATAAAATAATACATCCGACACCCGAAAAGGGTATTAAAGACTAAGAATAAATAATAATAATATTCTGCTAATTTATAACTGTAAACTCATAAATAAAACAGGCAATATCTGTCATATATATGCGCAAGAATATCATTTTAAAATAAAAGTTAATGTTTTCCCAGTTAAGTTTTCAATATATGGATGCACAAATAATGTATTTTATAAATAAACTGGTTTTCACTACTTTACCCATTATAAAATAAAAATATTTTGTAAAAGTGTTATAAATCTCGCGGGCCGCAAAAATGTTCAAGGCGGGCCGCGGATTGGCCACCCCAAACAATGTGTCAGTCATTGATCGATGGCGCATTAAACCACATTGTATAACAGCAATTAAACCTTTTAAATCTAATAACCAATGAAGGCGCTTATTGATTAATCTCCCTAGTAACTTGCATAAGTAGTTAGTTAAAGAAATCGGTCTATAGCTTGTCAGGAGCTTTTTATTATGATAGCAAATTTCCACGAGTCTGCGCAATACCCTGCTAACCATATCCGGTTATAGAGTGCTAATACTTGAAATTTGGCAGCGACTTAAATGCTTAAGCATAGCATTGTATACCAAATCGACACCTGGAGCAGTCTTGTGCGTTTCAGGTAATCCCAAGTCAATTTTTCAAACACTAAACGCACCGTTTAATGTTTGGAAATTTGACTTGCGTTTTACAATTCATCTTTGTCAGAGACAAATTTTTATGTTAATTTTGATATCTTGGAAGTTTTAATTATAAGTATTATTGCTGGAAGCGTCAAAATAAACATCGGCCGGAATATTTGAGATATCGAGAAGCTCGGTTTTAATTTAATCACTTGACAATAACCCGCTAACAGGGATAGATGCGGTTTGGCCAGATTTTTTAAAGTTTTTTTTGCGCAATAGCTTTGTATTTAAAATAAACTAATAGGTTTTTTTATGTTGAAGAGTGATTACACCTACAAAAAGAATTGCGTTTATTTAGTTTAGCTTGCTTAGAATCAAAATCTTACCAAGGAACGGGTTCTCTGCGTAGTGTCCCGGAAGATTACTTGCATGTGCTGCCTGTATGAACTGGTATAAGTTTTAACATCTTTGTCAATAGTGGTTTTGACACTGTCATTATTAAACACTTGAACAAATATATCCCAACCGGCTTTCTTTTATTTTTCAATTTTGACAACAGTTTTCATTAATTTTTACACTCAAATGAATATTGGAAAGTGGTTTTTATCAAAAAGATGTTTTGAGATTTTTGAATTCAGCAGTGTTGCAATACTTGGAGAACAAATGGTAAGGTGAATGCCTAGACTGATCTATTGGCCACGGAAAAATAGGTACAGGTTACAACCTTGCACATTGGTTTAAGCCCCATATAATGTTATAGGCATTAAAATCACCCATTAGCAGGAATGGAGACGGAAGTTGTTTAAGTAATTGATCAATCAAACAAATGGTCAAATTGACAAATATAGATTGAGCCAACCCTCCCATCTCTCTCACAACGGTCAGTAAAGAAGGAAGTTGTAATTGAACGACTACTGCTTCTAATAAAGTGTTGTCACAAAGTTTTTTAGTAAAAACCGTATCACGAACCAATAATGATGCTCTACTCTAAGCGCAATTAACATTTACGCAAATTTTGCAATAAACAGTATAACTACAAATATTCACTGAACTTTAAACCTTAAAATTAGTTTTTTGTAAGGAAACGCAGATAGGCAAGTTTTTGGCTAATAAACACTTAAAAGATTTGTAATGTGCATTATATATATATATATATATATTGCAGTTCCATTGTACAATGGTTGAAACCATTTTTAGAGCTACGTAGTTTTAACTTATTGTTAATAGCGTCTTTTTGTTTTTTTAGAATTATCGTCTGGTGGTGTAAAACTCCTACTATTTGACATCATTTTATTTGTTGGAGTAGGTGGCACGGAAGTATTTTTTTATTTTTATCAACTCTGACTATGTCAGTATTAGAGTGGGCGTAGGATTGCTACGACCTTGCACTTCAGATGACGATAGTCTAGATTGGGCTGAAACCTTTGACTTAGATAGAGTCTTAGCTTGTTTAGGCTTTGGTTTGGTATGAGTCGCCGTCAGTATTAGAGTGGGCGTAGGATTGCTACGACCTTGCACTTCAGATGACGATAGTCTAGATTGGGCTGAAACCTTTGACTTAGATAGAGTCTTAGCTTGTTTAGGCTTTGGTTTGGTATGAGTCGCCGCCTTAGTTAGTTTTGGTCTGATACCAGCCAACAGTTTAGATGGTTTAGACTTAAGATAAGTCTCCACTTTGAGTTGTTTTGGTTGATGGGCTTACAACCAATTTTTGAACTTGTACAATAAAGTTCTTACTAAGAGAAGTTCTTACAATAACAGTAAATTTCATAATTGGTGTTTGTTGAACAATAAGTGTTTCAACAACTGCATCAAACAATCTAGAATTTTTTTTTAACACTAAAGTAAGAAAGTTTATTTGTTATTTTGGTATTGGTTATTTTCTTTTCTTTTTTTTTGGGACAATTTGAAAAATAAACGGGGTGTTTATCTCTACAATTTACATAAAGGTGAACTGGTGCATTGACAATGTTTTTCTTTACTGAGATTTGCACATGTTGTAATATCTGGACACCTAACTGCACTGTGTCCAAAACGTTGGCATTGAAAACACTTTATTGGGCTACAATTAATCGGGCAAACCGGTCAAGTATTATATGTTACTTTAACTTTATCTAGGAGCCGTTTAGAATAGAATGTTAAAATCATAGATGTTGTATCCCTGACCTCAGCATGCAATGTTGATTCTTCAACAGTTATGTATAACAATTGATATTTTGAAATAACTCCTTTGGAAATATTTAAAGATGTTTGCAGCTTAACTGTCACCGCGATATTTTCTAATAATGATTTTCTGCATTTTACAGCTCCGCATTCTATCTTTAACGTCAATGAGCATTAAGTTTTTGCAAGAGTTTAACGTTTTATTAAAAATGTTGGAAATGGTTTTGTGAATAAAGAAGCGAGAAACCTCTTTTAGACTCTGGCCACTTTTCAAACGATTAACTGTCAGATACCTTAAAAACTTTCTACTTGCACTGTCAATAAGATAAGAATATACCATAATAAAGTTTGTCAACTTCATTGCTCAATATTTCTACTTACCACGGAACCTCTCCAGGATTGAATGATATAGGTTTTCTAAATGCAAATGAAAAACTTCTGCAAACACAAAGAACATTATCGGGCTCCATACCGTAGAACAGTGCGAACCTATCACTACATATATAATTCCTTACCTTAAAGTTAAACATAACAAGCCGATTGGTAAACACTGGGTTAGTTTTAACCTCTTGTTTTACCAGAATTTAGGGCTAAAGCAGTGTGTTGGAACCAACACTCTTCTAAATATAAGTATTAGTTCCTCAACTACCAAGATCCTTTTTCCCTGGCTTTCACGCTGGTGAGTTTTACAAGATGTTATATGAATAAAGTCAAAAATAAACTCACAAATAAGTTTGACTTGTCCCGGACGAACTGTGTTTTTTAACGAGGTTATCTTCTCGCCTATGGGTCGCTTTTTACAACCAGCAAAGGGGTAGCCGAAGTATTCTTTTGCACCACCCTTTCTGCAGGGGGAATTTTGAAATTGTTGACATATTAGCAATTTATGTGGTTTGGTGAATAGGTTGATTGGCATTTATTTGTATTATTAATTAGAGATTTTTTTAGTTGTTTAGATTATTATTGAGTTTAAACGTGAGAAGATAATTTATCTCATTGCCTATTCTCTTTTACTATCTATAAGAGGGGTCTTTACTCATTAGCGAGCAAATTTGATTATATAATATTTGTTTTTGGCAAAATGCAATTTGCAAAGACCTACTATTATACATATTTACTTCTTTTGTCACTAACAACAACATAATGGGTATTTTACTTCACAAAACTTTTTTATCATAAATTATGTTAATAACTAAAACTATTCTGTTGATAGTAACATTTATTTGCAATAACTAAATTGTATTTCAACTTTTTATTTCTAATGTTTTATATTATAAAAATTAAACAGTATACCAATTTGTTTTATAAGCATTATTTTAATCCCACTTATAATATCATTAATTGTAACAGTTAAATTAATCACTTAAAGTTAATGACTTCATACTTTTGCTACGAAACATGTTGATGATACTATTAATAATTAGTTTTAACTATTTTTGTTATTTTGATTTATTTTAATTTTGACGTTAACATATAGCACATTTCACATATATTTTGTTTAGTTTTTAAAAATACATTTTTAGATATACATATTCAAAATCAATATGATAATTACGTACATTGCTTGAATTGTCAATTTATAAATTTATGTAGTCACTAGGCTCTTTTCCAAAAGTTTTCGCTGGGAAGTAAGTAATTGTTCCAAGTAATAATCTCTACACGATGTCACATGGGAAAGATATAATCTAGCGTCACCTGGTGCAAGGATAAGGGGAGGCTGCCGGAACAGTTGTCTCCAATATTCCTTAAATACCTACTAGAAGATAACCAAAGTTTACTGCACCTCATTACAACAGTTGGGCTCCATTTATCTTAATTACAAACTGGTTGCAATAATTCATAAAAAATATCAATATATCAAGCTGAGTTTCAACATTGTTTATAGTTATAAATGAATATAATTTATATTTTGTTACAGCTCCCGAGGTGCAGATAGCGGATGAGTCAGGCCGCGAGGTGACGGAGAGATACTACAAAGCGGGTAGTGGATTGGAGTTGACATGCTTGGCCAGGCAAGTCGGCGGTTCAAGTGAGGAGCACCCTATAACGTGGAGACACGGCGACCGCACCCTTACAAAAGGCATCAGGTAAGAATATAAATGCATGATAACAAAGAAAAGGTTCATATATACAATAATAAATCAAACTTGTTTTTACGATTGGATTTACTTTACTACAAATCAACCTGATTAATGGTAATTTTTGATTGGACATTATAAAAATTAGCAGCTTCGGGCAGTGCTTCGTTTATCTGACACTTTTTATCCTTGCAATTTATTATTTTTTATCACTTTCGATTAAAAAGGGTTATATTAATAGGGCAATCCGTTAAATTGCAATTACGTTTATCCTGGCTATTTATTTAAAAAAAATTGCATGTACCCAGCAATTTGATGGAATTACAATTACTTATTAATGTTATCAGTTTAATTAATAGCTTAAAGGTTTTGCTACTATTTACCTTTACTATACAGATTGGGGAGAATGCGTCCCCTCCTTATGAATAGTGTATAGGTGGTAAAAATTGCGCATCCGTTTTATTTATGCGAGTATGTGTGTGTTGTGTGGTTTGGCATTCAACATTCACTCTGGAGCATAGATAATATAGATGCGCGACTCCTATGTATTTTGTTTGAACCGAGTTGATTTACCACGTGACCACGGTAGTGGTACTTCTTTGCAAGTAACGACAGGAGCGCCACCGTCGCCAGTAACAGAACGATGCGCGGGAAATTTAAAGCAAAATATGCGCGGGAAGTTTAAACATGCATAATATTCTATTTATATAGTAGAGTATAATAAAATTCCACTACTGCATTAAAATCTTTAAAAATACTAAAACTTGTACTTTTTAAATATTTAAGCAGTATATATAATATATAAATAAAATAATTAATTATTTTAAAAATATATTAATTTTAATAACTCATAAATTTATTTTTCTTCATAATTCTTAACGTTTTAACAGTCCTTGTCAGAACTATATTAATAATATTCCTGTAAAATGTCATGATGATCACTGTATTAGAGATGGAAGGCATATTAAACTTTAAAAATTTCCTGCAGGTATTAAAATAAGTAACTTAATTTGTACTTTTACTTGACGGATATAATTACAGTAATAAGCCGCTTTTATTTTAGAATTAATATACTATAAAACAATTGGTTGGTATTAATTTATTCTCAGAAAATTATATTTAAATATGATCTATTTTGAAATTACTAAATACAGAAACAGATCACTTTTTAATTAAAATTTGTAGCGTACTTTCAGAATAGCAGGTTTTAGTCAACAAGTAATATCTTTTAGGTAAACCCAAATAATATAATATATATATTAACATCATACCAATAGGACTGTTTTGACTCGATATTTTACAATTTTTGTTTATAAGCTACATTGTATTCAATTTATTTAAAATGTTAACTAAAAATATTGCTAATTTGCCATTTCTAATTACCTTCTGATTAATCCAAAATAAAAGCAGTTTATGACTGTAATTATACACCTCAAGTAAAATACAAAATTACTAACCTCAATATCTTGAGTTTAATATACCTTCCATACCTATGTATATCAAACTGAGCACCATGAATAATTATTGGCACATATAATTAATATAGCACAAGCATACAAGTAAACAAACAATGGTTGCCAAATATATAATTAATATAATTGCGCTGTCTCAAGGCCAAGTGACTGCTCTGACTGTCATCTGTCAATTAAAATTGGCGGAGAAACAACTTTATTAAGGCGCTAACGGTACGCGTCAGTACTGCCAACAACACAACAATAAAAACACTAAAAACTAGATAGCAGCGCCAATTGTGTTACTGAAATGAAGTAATTTTCACGGTCACGATTTTAAAGCCTGACTCGACCCCCCATTTTCTGGAGCTGATAGACACGCTATGCAATGTTGCACGTGTTCTTAAATATTTTTTTTATGTTTGAGAAAAGAATACACAGCCAGTGGCATGGCTAGGATTTTTAGGCCCTTTTGGAAAATATTGAAGTCCTTTAAGAGTCGGTTCAAAAACAGTGTATTTTTTATTTTATTTTTTACTTGACGAATTACTAAAAAAATAGATGTCCTATCAAATAAAATAAAATCAACGAGTTATACCCTGTATATATATTAGGCGGATGGAATTTTTCGAAACTGTGATGAAGATATAATATAATGATAATACATTTATATCAAACATGCTTTTTAGCGATGAATCCACATTTTTATTGCAAGATCCGTTTGATTGCAATGTCCACAAAAACTAAACGATTGTGCTAGTATATTGGACGATTTTATTATAGGGTCATTTTTTATTAAACGCAATTTAAATAGGATTAAATGCCTTGACTTTAATGAAATTGTTTTTCCTATTTGGCAAGTGCCTAACGTCAATTTTAACTATGTGTGTTTTTCATAGTTTATTTAAATGCTATGATTTCGGAGCATGTAATAAGTGGACGCGAGAACACCCTTTGGCCTGTCGGGCCACTCAATGATATTTTGTGAGGTTATATTAAATCTAATATTTATGGATTTCAGAAGGATTATTAGAATTGAAAGAATTGAGAAAAAAAATTAATAGCTATCTAAACATTAACCTCAAACGTTAGACAAGGGTTTAAAAATTGGTTGGGATACTGCTTGGCAGAAAGTTTATTCGAACATTTATCGTAATATTTTTTATTAATATTTATTTAATTATATTTTTACAAGATATTAGGAGCTTAATCTGTCTGAATTAAATTTGTCTACGATGGTTTTGCTTTTTTATGTATTTTATATAGACTTCTTCTAGTTTTACTCTGACTCGCCTAAAGTCTTGAGTGTTTTTAAGGAAAATAAAAAGAACTTTTAAAAAGATTGTTTTTGGCAAAGAGCCGAAGTTGATAGAAATTTTTGTTGTCTGAATTGTAGAAATGTTGCTTCACGTGTATTAAAAGCAGAGTGATTAGATTTTTATTTATTTTAATTTTTGCCTAAAAATATTTGTTGAAGTCAACCAAGGTGGTTGCAAATATGAATTGGTTTTGCTTCTAGAAATCTAGGTAATTAATTAGCATTAGTTTTATGAACGCGGTCATCTCGATAAGCAATTTTTTGTGGAATTTATAAATAATGATTTTTTCGTTTTCTGTTTCAAAGGTTGATATTTTAGGTTTTACGCTTTTCTTATTACTTTACAGTTGTCTTTAAACATGTACTTGCAAACACAAATAAAGAATGTCTTAAAATTAATGCAAGATTTAAATTAAATAGATAACACAGTTTTTAGTCTTTTGATTGTTATTTTTTTTATTGAATCATAACGTACATAGGATAGGGTTATTTATGAAATAACACATTGAGCAAATGGCCTCACGGCTTTGCTAGCACATCTCTTTGTCGAAGTTTTCCATGACCATTCTGTATAGATGTGGCTGAGTTTCGTTGATGCATCGTTTTGATTTCCTACTGTAATACACGGGGTTGTGGGCTTGTTGGCATAGACCTTTGACTTCAAATAAACCCCATAAAAAGAAATCTGATTGTGTTAAATTACACAATCTACGGGGTCAGTTCTGATCATCAAAAAGAGAGTACACGACCAGGAAATGTCTCATGCAGTAATTGAATTGTTTCACTGGCTGTATAGCATGTGGCACCGTTTTGGCTCTATTTTTATTAACCCTAAACTCTCAGCTGTCAAATTGTTTTTTTTTTTAGGGTTTCCAACAATTTACTGCATAAATGGCGGCAAATTCAAATTTTGCGCTAATTTTGGGATACCGTTTATAAAGAGTGTTTATTAGTTTTGAAAAAAAGAAATAGAGAAGCTGACGATACTGATTAGGCCTAGTATATGGTCTACTGACACTTTTATATTTAATGTAGTTATGGACAATAATCATGTTTAATCATGTATAAAAATAATGTTCCAAATAAAAAAATACCAATTTCTGAAAATAAAATGTTAACTATCTGTAATATATTATAATTTATTGATAACGTAGTAGCGTTAAGTGAGAAAATATTGAAAAACTACACAATGTTTATAAGTTTAAATAAACTTGCGCATGCCGATTCTATAAATGTATTTGTCCTGTTTACAAACTAGCTCAGGACTAACTGTAATTTCCAAATCTTGGTAATGTAGATGGCGAATAATTGCTAATTTGTGTGTAAGCAGGACATACACATTTATAAGAGCGGCATAACAAGTCAAAATATATTAGCGTTGCGCTTATTTCTAATATTTTTTCACTCAACAGTAGTAGTAGTAGTGACTGTATGCTGCTAGCTAGTTACTCTAGACAACGAACAAAATTAATACTTGGGTGTATTTTTAGGCACTGATTTTAATGGGTGGATTTAGTGCCATCTTATTAGCCAAATAAACAATTGCAGTTTTGGTTTACGGTGATCAGTGTTTTTATTTGGTTTGTGCACGTAGTTTTTTGTCAGGACGTGGTTGTTCTGATAAGCAATTTGTTCTAGATTTTGAAATTTTCTACGACACCTGTTACGTGGATTTTGAATCTACTGTTTGGGTTTGAGAGGGTGGATTTAGCGCCATCTTGTTAGCCAAGTAAACATTTCTCCAAAGTTTGAATGGTTGTCTTTTTCTTTCTACGTTTTCCTTGATTGCCAAATTCTGTAGAGTCTTGGTGCATCTTATCTACTTGCAGTTTTGGTTTACGATTGTGATCAGCGTTCTCCTTTGGTTTATGCACTTAGTTTTTTGTCAGGACGTGGTTGTTCTGATGAGCGATTTGTTCTAGACGTTCGAAATTTTTTACGGCACCTGTTACGTGGATTTTGAATCTACTGTTTGGGTTTTTGGACTCATAGCTTCAGTATGCAGCCTAAAAAACAATGCCGCCACTGCAAACAACACAACATGTTCTTTGTTATTATATAGTTATTTAAATAAAATAAATTACATTAGTAGAATAATGATTATTTTTTAAATTTGTGAATTCAAATAAAAAAATTAAAATACTCCTGTATTATTGTGACATATAGCAAGTATTTATTTAATTCATATATACGGTAAGCGCAGTGTATAAATTGCTTATAACAGCAGCATATAACTACCTTTTGGTATAATATATATATGGTGATTGGATTAATAAAATTATGAAATGAAATGTTGAAATGCGCAAGAAAAGCAAAAAAATATATTTGGTGTGTAGAAAGCAACAATTAAAATTAATGACGCGCTCGATTGATAACAGTTTTCAATTGTTCCATAAAACTTCTTTATTATTGTGCGAGGTAAAATTCTTTGTGCGTTTGATGAACGTTGCTTTGTCACGCAACACATGTCTCTGAAAGTTTGCTACAGCAAAATGTCGAAGGCGCATAGTCTACCTAGGGAAATTATAGCTATATAACTTTTGCTAATGCTAATGCATTTGTGCTGTACAGGGCGCAATAGAAGAGAATTTTATTATATGAGTTTGGTGTGGGCTTCACACATTATCGTCATCTCGATCGAGCATTTTCAAATCGCACAGTTTTATAACGATAATATGTTTTCAATATAGCCAAACTTTTAACACACAGTATGTGTGTACCCTTCATTCTGAGCCAGTTTGTTTTCCGAAAGAACTTCACACTTGGGAAATCAATTACACGAACAAGAAATAAAATATTGACTTATAACATTGCACATTATAAAAAAGTAGAAGAGAAATATAAAGTGTTGTTGTAAATTCTGCTTGAAGGAAATTGTTAAGTATGTTAGTAAATATAATTGTAATGTAATGTGTATGTTTACAGTTCCAACACTTCTGCCAGCACCGACTCCGCCAGTTCGACTCTTACCGTGGCTCCATTACAGAGGCAACATTCTGGTAACTACACGTGCGCTGTTGGATCTTTGGCATTCGCCGCAGTCGCCGTGCACGTTCTAAACGGTAAGTTATTGCTGAAAATCTGCCAAAATCTCGCGATTTATCTTAATTCGGGAAGACTCGGTTGGCCGCGGTCGCCAATCAAGTCACTGAATCAACTAAGTGCGAGACGATTCTTCAAATAGTGCGCGCACCACTTCAACAAAGATAAATGGAAATCAATTGGCCTCGCACCGGTTTCAAATTACTTTCAGAGGCGCTGAAAACCCCAACTTCGCTAACCGCCGGCGACGCCCTCTTTCAATTGGCCTGAAAAATTAATCTCGGAGCCAGCCCGCATTTAAGCAACTAAACTTTTGCACTTAAAATTTTTGAACGATAGAATAAAATTAAATGCACACAACAAAACCAATTCAAACAAGAAAACACGAATAATACACAATACAATTCAAATCTATCATTAAAAAAGTTAAATATAAATAATTATTTAAATTTAGAAATTAATATTATTGTAAGTTACAATATGCTATTTTAAGAGTAAAACAATATTATTTAAATTTAATTAAGTGTTAAACAAACTAAATATACTATTCAAACAAAAAATAACATGAAATAGCTTATTCAAAAGACTAGTTTGTTAAAACATTGATTTACTTTACATTATAAGTAAATAATTAATAGATAAAACTATATTCTATTAATTATTTACCAAATATATAAATTAAAAACAGCCACTGCATAGTCAGTAAAGCTAATTGATGTTTTCGAACAATTCACACATACACCACTGTTTAATTATTACATTTTCTTTGTATGTCCGTGATTCAATACGGATTGTTTGCACGAATCGTTTCTGTTTGATAATTCCTTCACGGTGTACGTTGAAATGAACAAAGTGGAACATTTCCATACGTTTTCGTTGTGCATCATCAATCATTTCTTATGTACACTATCGATTTACCTTACGTTTTGATATAATTGATTCTTGCTGTAGTAGTATATTCTATGTTTTCAACTATTGATATTTTTGTAATACGATGAAGAATAATTATAAACAGATATCGTTAAACATATAGAGCTATTTATCATAAAGTAATTTAATGTTGCAGCATAAATATCTCTTATTTTGTCATACTATCAAATAGCATATGCTTATGTTTGTGGAGTAAAATAACAGTTTTAAACAAACATACGAAAAAGTTAAATCTTTGGAAGAATACTTTAACAGCGTTGTAATAATCTTTTTAGCTTGATGAAGATGCCAAGGCGTCGAATGTTGCTAACATAACATAATATTTTAGACAACTAAAGCGTTTAATTCAATAAAAGATGTTACATACTTAAGTGTGATTGCAATGTCATACCATAGTATATTATGATAATATTATAATAAATACTATATTATATCTTCTTCAATTTAGGTTTACATAATCCTCTCTGAAACGAGTATATTGTTGATATAATTTTGAAAGTATCTATAAAACTAGGATTTTAACATGCGGCTAAAATCAAGGAGTTGTTCCTTGGCCTATTCTAAGAATATTTTGTCCTATGATGATTTCTGAAAAACTCCTTTGTTTCAAAGATACAGAGTGAACAAAATTTGCGACAGTTACATTTTATTATCAAAAAGTACATGTAAAGTTGCTGAATATACAATAAATGTTCGAAATGACTTCCTCCCGCCTGGATACAAGCATTCAATCTTCTCGTCGTTGAGTGTCAAATTCTTTCAAACACACTAGGGTTGTTTCTAATTGAGTTACATTTAACAATTATTATCCGATTTTGCAAGTCGTTTAAATTCTCCACTGGAGTGGCGTAAACTAATGACTTCAGATAGCTTCATAAAAAATAATCCAGGAGATTTAAGTCTGGGGATTGAGCAGGTCATGCGTGTGGCCCACGACTAATTCAGCGATCTCCGTATGTTGCTGTTAAATAATCACGAGCAACCAAACTGAAATGTGGTGGTGCACTATTGCGCATAAACCACATTACAATTCTTGTTGCCAATGGTACATCATCCAGAAATTAAGGTAACGTGTGTTTTAAAAAGTTGCCATACACCTCGCCGGTAAGTCTTTCTGGTAGAAATACTGGTCCAATTATACAGTTGCTCACAATTCCAACCCAAACATTCAAGGAGAACTGATATTGGAAACAATCTTTACATACTTGATGCGGATTTTCATCTGCCCACATATAGTTGTTATGAAAATTTAAATGAATATGTGTTGACATAACGGAATACGTGAAGAAAATCAGCAAATAGTAGTGCTTAAACACGCTGAATGTGGTATGGATACAACAAATTGCCCGTAAGAATTTTTCAAACTGTCCAATGACTTACATTCAAAGTATTGGCAATTTTTTGCGTACTTTTTCTATCATGTGCAGCACATTTTATTCCAGTTGTACCGTTCTTACTGTCATTGATTTTCCTGACCTTCTATTTTATTTCACGAAGACGTCGATAAATGTTTTCGTAGAACTGTCAATATTTTGACATTTACAACATGTTATTTAGATTTACAAAAGATTTAGCTACTGGAGTTTTGAAGTATGTTAAATTCAATAGTGAAATGATATCAGATTATAAGTAATCATTGTAAATCAATCAAAAGTTTAATATTTACAACATATTGCTTAGATTTAGAGGTTTAGCATACAGGAGTTTTAAAGTATGCCCATTCAACTATGAGTAGTTATTATAAAACTTTCCAAATTTTGACATTTTACGATATATTGCTCAGATTTACAAGGTATTTAACTGTGAAAATTATTACTGTTACAACATACTGATTAGATTTACATGAAACTTGGCATACTGGAGTTTTGAAGTATACCAAGTTTAACGGCAATATTGGATTAAAAATAATTATTGAAAAACTAAAAAAATAATAGACATATTGCTTAGATTTACATAAGGTTTAACGGTGATATCAAACTATTGGTAATCACTGTAGACCTGTAAACCTTTTTGACGTTATTATACACTGCTTAGATCTACATGAAACTATGCAAAATTCAATGGTTATATCAGGTTATAAGTAATCATTGCTAACCTATCCAAATTTTAAAGCTTACAACTCAGCAATAGATTTACATAAATTTTAGCATACAATTTTTTGTTTTGAAATACTCCAAATTCATTGATAATATAGGATTGTAGGTAATTATTTTCTTTTAAAATTTTAACATTTACGATTACTCTTAACATTACAAGTTTTGAAATATGCCATACAGTGGTTTTGTAGTATTTTATATGTAATGATGATATTGTATTGTAAGTAATACCACTGTAAAAAAATTGATATTTATTGTATATTGCTTAAATAAGTTAATATAAGTTGCTATTTTAAAATATGATAATTACAACGGAGAAATTAAAAGTCAACTTCAAAATGTTGACATTAATTGTTCTGATTTAAATCAATTTTAGCGTACGTTCTGAAGTACGCCTATCTGCATTTAATTTTTATATTCTAATATGCCTATTAAAATTTGCATTTTTTGTAACTTTTGTATGTTAATTTTATGTGAATCTAAACAAATTGTCAAAATTAGGCATTTATATAATGAATTTTTGATATTATGACAGCACCATCGAAATTTTTACAACATATACTGTAGCATCACGTTTTTGCCGTAGAAGCTGCCGGCTGGTTTCCTAAAACAAATAAAGTATATATTATAATTTAAGATAGGCAACCGAGGTAACTGTTGGAAGTTATTAGGGATGTAACATAGTCAACCCAACATACACTTTGGTTAATGCGGTAGCCTGACATTGAGGATTGTGTTAGGAATATTTATAATTGTTCGCACACTAATTAAGTCAGTGTGGGGGTGTTAGATGTTAGTTGCTATATGTTCTAATTAACTTTTGTTAGTAATGGTTAACGTTTAAAAGAATGTTTGACACTTACCATGTGAGTTGATCCCGACGTATCATTTTGGCTATTTCTACCTCTGTGGGCCTTTTCTTGTGGTGTATTCTGAAATAAGAAATTATTAATATATATGTGGGACTATAATGGTGTGATTATTACAAGGATATAGATGGAATTATGTGATGTTAGTATTGGCGGTTACGAGTAGGGTTATTTTCTCTCGGAGTAAGATTGAAACTAGTTTTTGAGTTAATTTTAGGGATAAATGTTGTTAGATCTTACTCGAGAAGTGGCTTTATTGTTATGTAGGAAATGGGGGGAATGTTTTAAGAGATTTTACGATTGAATGTTTTGTTTGTTATTGGTTGGAGGTTATGTGGATTGGGAGAGTACAGGATGGATTGATTGAGTACTGGGAACTTACGAATGGTGATATTCTAAGATCTCCAGTAATGTTTCAGATACTATTATGATGGTACTTACTTGAATTTAAATTAATCCTAATGTTGACATCTGTCACTGTCACCCACCATGTTGTTTACAAATGGCACTTTTGGCAACATGTCATAACTCACGGTTGGCAACACTGATTATTGTGTTCATGTGAAACTTTAACATGGAGGTTCTTTCACATCCGGTGCTCGAAGTGTGGTGGTGTGTTTGCTGGTTATTGAATACCGACAGGAGGGTGTAACCTCACGGCTTGTGGCCATTTTATGGTATGTACCAGTGATTATATGACGGATTAAGTGCTATATGGAAAGCACCCGCTAATTATTGGAGCGAAAAATTAATCCTACCGCTGTGCGGATTTTTCACCACCCACACCTCGTGGCAAATGTTATATGGGCGTCCGACGAAGCTCATGTGTATATGTGTATATGTGTATATATACATAACCGGATGGAGGCTATCGATTTGCTCCTACTCAATCTCAGGTTTTCTTTCTTACCTTCAAGCCTATCTATTTTTGTTAGTCATTGAGGCTAACATGTACGTTGGTGTCATCAAGATGGGGTTCCGGCTCTGAGGACTCGATATTGGACATTCTAGCCATATACCGAGGTATTCCGTTGGAACCGTCATCACTTGTACGAAATATATTTGGGAGTTTTGATGCCAAGGAGGACGTTCTGGAGCTGAGGATCATCGCTGGAAGTCAAGGCTTCAAATTTTAATTTTACATGTTCCCTTAACTCTATAAATATTTATGTTGTGCTTCACACTAACTTATCATGCGTCACATGATATATATATATATATATATATATATATATGATATTTAAAACTTTCCTTTTTTTGTAAGAAGGTACTAATGTGTATTGTAAACCTCGTGCAAGGGGCTTCATTGCCTGCTTAAAAGTCTCAAATTTATGAGTAAATTAACGGAAATTGGGGTCGCTCGTAGCGCTACGCGTTTCACCGCTTTCATCTCGTCATTCGCGGGCCAAAAGACCATTTTTTTTTTTTATAAACTTGCATGTCCGGTTATTCGTTACTTGTGGTACCTTGGGCGTATGACCCAAACAAAACGTGCTTATATGTTCGATGTTTAATGTTTTATTTTCTGTTGATGATTAAATATAGAGTGTGTGCCACACTTTTCAAAACAGACCATTGACTATCGTTTATTTTATACTTTTGTTCTCTTGGGGAGGGATTTATAGGAATAAGTGGGTTTGAGTTTTTCCCACGGAGACCGGTATCACCTAGAGTCCTCGATAGTAACAAGCTCGTGGCGCTCACAATTATACCCGCCCGTCTTCACTGAGCTGGCAGGCACTCTCTCGGTTGACCATACCACCCTAGCTCCCCCATCCTCTCCTAAGAAGTGAGAAATTACGCCACAATACTATTAATTTAATATTGCTATTAAAATTGGTACACTTTATACTATATGCATTTTTTTTGAAAATTTAATAAATTTGTCAAGTATCAACATTTTGAGCTTAGTTTAAATCAGATGAGTTCTCCTTATTTAAATTCAGCTCATTTTACCTAACTTCATCTATTTGTGCTCAGTTTACTTGAACTTTCGAAACATGATTTCACGTTACCTGACTTCATCTTACCTGTTTATAGCTCAGCTTACTTTACGTCACCTCAGTTTAATACACTTTTTCTAATCTCAACTCATCTCACCTGACCTCAACTCATTTTTATTTACACTTTACCTGCTTTCATTAAAATTTAATTCAGCTTTCCTCTATCTGACTTAAGTTCATCTTAGTTCAGCTCAATTTACCTGACTTTAGCTTAACTTATTTTATCTGATTTTAGCTTAGTTTGAGGATGGAGAGATAAACTTTCCTCAAATAATCTCAACTTGGCAGAGTTTTAACTCCGTTTATCTAACTTACTAAACTAAACAAAAACTGCAATTTTGTAAAAAACAGAAAATGCAGATTCAAACTAAAAATTTAAAAGAAAATGTTTTTAGACCAAAAAGTAATCAGAAAATGTAATTCTGTGCAAAAAAGTTGCAGATATTAGACTTATCACAACATTTGTTTTGTGTTTGCTGTTTTTAATATGACAAAATGTTGGGTGGGTGGGCGTAGTTATAAGTACATAGATTGCGCGCGGGTGGTTTAAAATATTGTAATCCGCTCACGCGCTTAAGTGTTTGTTATTAAGATATTGGATTTCTCACAATTGGATTTCTCACAAATGACACTAAAATGCCAGAAGTGGGCATAATAACCAAATTTACCGCCTAAATGTTCGTTATCAAGAAATTGGATATTTCTCATACTTGTCGCATTTCTACTGATTCTTAATGACAGAATGACAAATGTCACTTGAACATCAGAGTCGCGCAATATCTAATTTCTTGATGAATAACACTTAGGTGGATCACATAATTAATATATTTTAGAAACGTGGTTTAGAACGTTGTACCCTGTCCATGTGTTTGTTATTAAGAAATTAGTTATTTTTCATACTTGTCGCATATCTACTGTTTTTTATATGAGAGAATGAATGACAGTTGAATTATGGACAAATTAATTTAAAATCTATATAATTTTAGGCAATTTTAATGCAATTGATTGCTTCAAATTAGTTTAAAATATAATATAATAATAATTGTTTATTTCTTGCCTTTTGGCCTTGAAAATTCTACAACTTAACATAATATAACATTTAGCATATAACTTAATTCACTACTAATATAATATATATAATCTTAATAACCTTAAACCTTGTTTTTAATTAATTATTTATTAATTCTGTTTTGATTTTCTTTTTTTCTTTTTGTTACCTCCATCATCCATTTTATTTTTTTTTCATCTTTTTTCAGTATCTTATTTTGTCCCATTTGCTCTTTTCTTATTTTATTGCATTTTAGCATGTGTTCTATGCTTTCCCTAACTTCTCCACACAACCTACTCATTTTCTTTTCCTTTTCTATCCAAAATTTGAACAATTTCTCTTCATTTCCACATCTAAATCTTGCAATCATTTGTTTTTCTATTTTTCTATAATTTACATTATTTAGGTACTTTGGTAGTGCATCCGTTATAATGTGTTCATAATTTGAATTGTACCTAGATTCATTTATTTATTATTTATATCACTTTCTCTTATCATAATTTTTTTTTACATACTTTTATTTATTTTCTTTCTACTTTCTCACTAGCATATCCATTCCTGTTAAAATATTTTTCTCTGTATGTTTCCATTTTTCTGCATTTTCCCTTCACTTTTTCTTTAGGCATTTTTGTAATATTTTACATTTATTTTTTTCTTTCACTCTTTCTTCATACCTCATTGCACGCTTTTCTGCTTCTACTCTTAATTTGTCTATTTTAACTTCATCCAATACAATGTATTTATTATTCAGTATTTTGTTTAAATAGTCTTGAATTGTTGGGTCTTTGTGTCATGGCCCAGTTAACGATCCGTTGTGGGATCATGCGTTTCACATGGTCTCGCTAGTGCCTCCGACGGTCTCTTGTTCAGCGTACGACATCCTGTATTTGTAGATCCTCTTTGATTGTGGAACTCCTGATTTGGTCTCTTAGCGTGACTCTCTTTATCGCTCGTAGGGTGCGCATCTCTGTCGTTCTTAAGACTTGTTTGGTAGCTGCTGTGTCGGCTCTTATTTCGGCTGCGTATGTGAGAATTGGTCTTATTGCGGTTTTGTATATTCGGATTTTACTTTCTTTAGATATATGCTTATTTCTCCATATTATATTGTTTATTGCACAGGATATTTTTCGGGTTTTGTTGGTGGTTTTCCATCTTAAGGTTTCTGTCGCTTGATATTTCTATGCCGAGGTATGTGAAACTCATCACTTGTTCTATTAACTTACCGTTGAGTTCTAGTTTGCATCTTGTTGGGTATCGGCTGGCTACCATGCACTTGGTTTTTTGGTGGGAAATGTCGAGGTTGTATTTCTTTGCTGTTTCCGAGAATGTTTTTAGTAATTGTTGCAGATCGTCTTCTAACTCTGTTTTCTAAAGTATTTATTTAGGCACATAATTATTTCGTTCATTTTATTTGCTTGTTTTGCTACAATTACCATGTCGTCTGCATAAGCCAGCGGCCACACTTTTTCTCTGCCTACTACCACCCCACCCGTCTGCGCCTTACATAGCATTTTTTCTACATCTGCAATGTATGCCGCAAACAAATTAGGACTGAGTGGGCATCTCTGTCTCACACCTTTTGTAGTCCAAAACTTTTCACTTATTTTGCCATTCATACATCCTCTGCTAACTGTTTTCACTTATACTTTTTCCATTTTTTTAATAGGTGCTCATTTGTTTCTCTTTTTCTCAAATACATCCACAGCTTCTCTCTACTCACACTGTCAAATGCCACTTTTAAGTCCAAGAATAACGCATACAATTTTCCTCTCTTTTTTGCTATTTCCTTCTCTACTATTTTGTGTAGTATATATACAATATTCATGGTCTCTCTTCCTTTTCTAAACCCGGCCTGTACGTCTGGCATATTCCATTTATCTTTAGTTCTCTATTCTGTTTTCCTTCTAGAACTATGGCGTACATTTTGTATGCTGTACTTAGTAACGTTATACCTCTGTAATTTTTTGCAAGCTCTTTATTTCTTTTTTTGTGTATCGGACATACAAGACCTACTCTCCACTGACTAGAAAACTTTTTTCCTTTTCATACTTCATTTATTATCTTTAAATTAGTTTATACAACAATGGTTTTTAATTTTAATGTCTATTAAAAAATCAAGCAACGAGTTGGATGGGTGTCCCAACAAAATGATGCAGAGCTTAGCGTTCTTTCCAAATTGATCTGTTACCTCATATACGCATCCAAACATACCATACACATGTTTTCTCTCTGGCTCGGGATGCCCGACACTTTGATTGCCTACCTCGAAAAGGAACGTGATTAGGTATACTGTATACTTCTATATTAATTGAAATTAAATTTGATGCATAGATATGCGGCAAAATTAGTTTAATTTTGTTTATTGGTTTCAAACTGACTCCAATCGTGTTTGGTTAGTAATTACTAGTAAAAACTTTGATTAAAATTAAAAAGTTTTGCAACGTAACCTGTTAGTTAGAACTCAATTTGAAGCATAGATTTCGAGCAAAATTGATTTAATTTAGTTTATTGGATTTAAATTGAATTTCCATTTCACAATAGAATATTTAGAAACTGAAATGAAGTCATTATCAAAGAACAACCTTAGGTTAATGTTTATTGCAAAAAAAATGTTGCTTGATTTTTAGATTGGAAAGTGATTTTTTGTAGTGTTACGGCGCTAAAATTCATTGCAGCCCAATAAAAAAATATAATGGAAAGCAAAATTAATTTTGCTTGATTTGAAAAATACAAATTTCAAAAAATGCAATGCGCATTTTACATTGGTATTAGTTTAAGCGTTTCAGGTTTTATTTAGAGTAATTAAAGATTTTTACAAAATTAAGATTATTTGACACATTATTAGCAAGTTTTGTTGCTGACTTTTGTACTGATCGAATTGTTACTTTACAAGAATTTTATTGCCTAATAGGTTTTTTGACAATCTTGGCTTAAGAGTACAATAGGTTATGTTGACTAAAGGATAACAACATATTGATTGTATTTTGCATGTAAATTTTTATTTTAAAGCTTCTGAGACAAATTGCTTTTGTTGTTTAGAAGCGTTTATACTACAGGTTTTTTGAAATTTAAAGTAGAGTAGCATGATGCTTGAAAAAAGTATAAGAAAGGAAGAATACTTTTGCTTACTAACTTGAGAAAATGCTTTTGCTTAACATTTATCTAATTATTTATTTAGAACACTTGTTAATACAGTAAACAATGTTACTATTAATGTCAAGCTCCAATAAGAAATGACACTTTAAGCTGCTGCTGTTACTACTTCTTTAAAGTAGAAAAGAAGAGGTAGCAAGCACAACTTTGTTTCTATTTCTACAATTAATGGGTTCAAAGTATGAAAAGTACAGTGTAGTTGATTTGTATACAGGTGCTGCTGAGTTTTTTGCAACAACGCTAAAGTTTTATAGGTCATATGATAACTGCAAATAACTATAGTATTATGGAAACCATTTTTATGTATTAACATTATTACCAATTTAAAATAACTAATCAATTTTTCTTAAGTGTTAAATCAACCTTTGAAGTTTTGAATTGTTAAGCTCGTTGTGTTAGATTATAATTTTTTTAAATATTTTTGGAAGTTTTTATAATATAACTAATTAATTAATTTTTTAAGTTAGGTGCTTTGTTGAAGCTTTCAAGCCAAGCAATTATAGCTAGAAATAACGCCTAGATATTAGAACGTTTTTATGTTCTTATTTTAAAAGCCCGTGTTAACATCAAGCTACGCTAGGTAAAGAGATACTTTAATGAAGTAGGCAATATGAAACCTAGTGACTTGGCAAATGTCATCTTTCAAGGTAAAACAACCAAAACACTTTTAAGCAATGAGGTTACCATTGGAGAAGGCTCAACAAGCTTAACGAAGGTTAAGCTAGAAATGGCGCATTGTGGACTAGATAAGTAACAACGTTGTCCGTTTTTGTTGTCATGGCCATGGTGATTTTTATAATTTAAAGTGTAACTAATGATGTTTTGATTCTCTATCTATAATTTTTGGATTATGATAATTGTGTTTTTTATTGGTTGTAGTATTATGTTTGATGGTGATAAATTATCTTATATTAACACTTTACCTTCATAATTGTTTATGATTTGTGTGCACTACAATATTGAACACTATTATTTTATTTATTATTATTCTTATTTGATTGTGTTTAAATTGGTTTTTTTTACGATTTTGCGCTGGTGGGTCAACTCCTTTCTCTACTTGTATTCCTTTTGTTTGAAGAATATATAGGTGACTTTGCTGTTTTTGCCATTTAATTTGAACTGTCTTTCTTATTGTTTCTAGTTGATATGAAAAATGCTTTAGTTTTGTATGTAAAACTATTAGTATTGCTTTTTCGGGTGACTCAAGACATACCTTGTAGCATCCAGACGTTTGGTCAGCGAAGGAAACCAAAGCACAATGTTTAATTTTAGTTCTGGACACTTTGCTTGTAGACCGGATGTTATTCTTATCATCACATGTGATTAATAATATTTTCTATTTGTGATTACACCTCCCGGGTTTCTTTGGAGTAGCAATGTTCTAAAAAGTTTTTTTAGATAAATACGCAGGTTAAGAACAACAAAGAATTTAATAAAAACCGTTTATATAATTATGTGCAAGATTATACCTGTATTTTAAAATAATATTATCAATTTACAGAGAACATTAAGTTTTGATAGATTTACCCACTATGATTTTTGGTATTATTACAATTTTTTTAATAAAATTTGTTTTTTATTTTGTATAGAATATAGTATGAATTTGTATGATAAACAAGATACTAAAATTCATATCAAGTAGAAGAACATAAATATAAGAAGAATTGGTTATTTTAGACTAAGGGAGTAACAGAAATCTGTATAAATACTCGTAAAAACCAAGCCAGCGGAAAAACAATAGACTTAATATTTTGTATGAATAATAGAAAGAATGTGTGGCATGGAAAAGCAGACGTTATAGAACCGAGCAATAAATTTTAATAAATTTAAATGGTGTACACATGGATAAACGGCAAAAATAAAAAGAAATTTAATCTAAATATTTTAGTAAAAATTAAACAGCTCAAACAACGTAGATAGAAGATAGACATTTTTTTAAATATATTTTTTCGTTTATATTTTCACTAAATTGCATAGAGTTTTAAAATAAAAATAACTGTTTTAAAGTGAATTTTTACGCATATTAAAAACTCATGGCTAAAAACTGTAGTAAAATATGTAATCGGTTTACTTTTTTACTTAATTGTTTTAAAGCAGATGAGATGTTAACTACTATAATTAGAAACGGATTATTCCCTAATGCTGAAATTAAAATCGTTTGGGAATTTGCCTGCGGATTTGCTGTGGGTAGCTTGCAACTTTGGCATATGGGATTACAAACTTATTAGTAGAGTTATTAAAAGTAAACAAAATATACATAACATTATAATTTCCTATATAATATTTGTGATTATATTACTATTTAATCGTCATGGCACAATTGCCAAGATAGTTATGTACATGTTACAAACAACAGATAACTGTGTTGCTTTTGCATGGTGTTCAAATTTTCAAATCTATTTTATAATTGTGTTACATTTGCAGGAAAGTGTTCTTTAAATATATAAACAAGGAAGTTTTTGATGCAAATTTTTTATTCTATTAGTTGGTTGGAATTATGCGTTAGTTTAAATTATATTTTGTTGTTAAAAAAGTATAATTTTGATTTAAATTCAGAAGCTTTTGTTTGTTTGTTTTAATGTATGGGAACAAACTATACTTTTATGTTGAGCACAGCTGTTTGCTGTTTAAATTATAAACAAGTTACTAAAATGATTTAGTTTTGAGTGTAACTAATCAGGAGTAAATTCAACACATTTTTGATGAATTAAATTACAGTCTGAGTGGTAGCCATTCATGTTATGTAACTAGTCGTATGGCTGGCATAAATTTAAAAATAGATGTTTATGAGAGGGCTATAACTTCAAGATAAATGGTGGAAAGAAAGCAAGTCGTTCATAAATTAAAACTTAACTTATTTCTCCGAATAATTATTTTATGTGTTCGACTAGTTGAATGTTACGAGTTAGTTTTCGGTGCAGTGATTGTAGTGCTGTCTTGATTAAATGTAGTTTTGCATTAAATATAGCGTGGTAAATTTCTTTTAAATATTATTACATTTTTGTATAGGTTTAGTTTATATGTGATGCAATGCATTCTAGGAAGACAATTATGTCGTTATATATTGTTGCAGCGTTCAGACGAGTGCGGTTCACATGTGCCTGTTTTCAAGTACCTCGTAATGATTGCAACATATATAAGATACATTAAATTTGTCTACAGCCGTATCTAAAGGTTCAAACACCCCAAAAATAATTTGAAAATTGCATTTTCAATTAATTTTTATTTTAAAATTTTATCTCTTCTAAAAAAAAGTAAC
This sequence comes from Tachinus rufipes, assembly GCA_963932245.1. Lineage (NCBI taxonomy): Eukaryota > Metazoa > Arthropoda > Insecta > Coleoptera > Staphylinidae > Tachinus > Tachinus rufipes. The sequence continues at coordinate 45,460,693 of OZ010750.1, read as the reverse complement.
CTCTCAAACCTTTTTTTATGCACGACTCGGCATTTGCTTGTAGTATCTCAATTTAAAAAATCACATCCGTTCTATGTTGATTTCAAATAGATATATATAATAGATATATTATGTGCTAATGTTGCATACAAAAATTATTTTGTTAAAGTATGTAACTTGATACTATCTCATAATAGTATGCAGTAAATATGATGTATGTTGAGTGTTTGATTACTTAAAAAAAAACACCAAGTTAAATAGGGTACATAAAATACGGACGCAAGAATATAAATTAAGGCTTGCACCGATGAGAGATATGAATTACATATATTTCAACCGGTAGTCTGGACATCTCAGTCAAACAGCTAAAAGACGCCGCTGTAACCTATAAAATATGAGTAGTGTCGTCAACCCTCGCGTGCATCTTGTAAATTAATTTCAATTATGCAAAATGCAAGGTAAACTATTACGTGGAATATACTCTGTCACTCTGTGAGATATATTTGAATGCGGGTAGCTTATATACCTAAACTGTGGAAATAATGTGCTGGGTAAACCAGATTTTTATTTATTGCATCTGCAAGTAGTTTAAGTCATTGAGCTCCAATGTTGTACGTCGGTTTGTGAAAGCCAGCGAATAATCCTCTATTATCTATGGCCGAGTGCAATATATTGACGAATATTATCCTGGTGGAACTAGCTACATACATATATTCATCTCACTTCGTGATACATATCTGATTAATTAATTACATTAACTCTGATATCCGTAATATTAATAGCTTGCGATTGCTATCTTCTTTAAATTATTGACAATAATAGATTCTTCTGTGTTTGCGCATGCTTTGACTGTTTGATTAGTCGTTAATTTTTAGTAAAAGGACAAATTGCTATCCGTTGGGATACGCTTTTATTGTAACAATAAAAAACTAACAGCTCAATCAACGTACATTATATTGCGCAACAAATGCGGGCCGCAAGATATTTTTTTACTGACGAATATTAAATAAAGTATATTTCAAATATAAAAATATAACGGGCATAAAGCCTTAAATAAAACAATAAACACTCTTTATAATATAAGCTCGATTAAATGTATTTTTTATTATTTGTATTTACTTTCTAATCTAGGTTTAATTTAGGTTATTTCAAATTTACCCGCAATTTAATTTTTTTATTAATCTTGTAGTAGTTTGATTGACAATTATTATATTTTTAACATTATTTGTTGTTATATTGCTTTAATAATTTTAGCTTTATTAACAGCTTCTATAAAATATTTTATTAATGTTTTTTTAAATCTAATTAAAGTTTTTTTACTGATTTTACCTTTGGGAGATTTACATTAAAATCTGCCACTTGCTATAATAATTTTTTATTTTCTATTTTTAATATAACTGATTATAGTAATAGTTTTGACCAAAGCCAATGTGATGTAGAATGGCAATTAAAGTATTATAGGTGATAGTGTCAAAAACTTTGAAGTCAACAAACTGAAATCAGCTCATGACCTGGATTTGTGATCTTAATTATATTATAGTTTCAGTTTGTTATTTTTTTTTTTGCTTTCTGCTGGAGGTGGATTTTTTTACGGATGTGGTGTGGGATTCCTCCTCTTATTCAAAAAAAGCCTTACTCACTAAATCATCCCCAAAAATTAAACATTTCTAAAAATGCCACTAAGCCTGAAGCATGTCATTGGCAATGGTGGTGTGTTATTCATCTGGTCTAATTTTAATTTTGACTATTGTAATGTTTACAAAGTTAAAAATATTCCTATCAATTTTATTTTTTAATTTCTTCTGGTATTTTATTGAAGATGTTTCTAACTCCTTGGGTTGTCTCTGCTTCCTTATCCAGTTTTTTATCACATTTTACATGAAAAATAATATTCTAGAACTCTTAGTAGTTTTAGTGATCTAGCGTGTCAAAGACCTTAGAAAAACTAACAGACATAATGCTAGCATGTTTTGTGAACATTGACTTTGAATATTTTTGAAATATAAATTTTGGGAAACTGAATTTGAAAATTAGTCAATTAATAGTATGGTTAAAAAAATCTCTACATTAAAAGTTGCGGTCTTACATTTTTGAAGTATCAGTGAATATTTGTTAAAATTCTTAGCAATTCCTTTGTATATCTTCTGCAAATTATGAATAGGACTTTTGGTTAAGTTCATTAATATTGATTGTAAATAAAGTCATCAAAAGAGCAACTTTAAGGAACATCAGCATTTATGATTTTGGGGTCAGAATTACTATTGTCAAGAAAGCTATTGATAAGTCTCTCAAATTTGTGATTAAGACCTATTAAAAATTAATTGGTCAGTAATGCAATTAGTCTATAATTTGAAGATGTTTTTTTTGTATAATAAAGCAAGTTTTTTAGTCAGAATAGGAACTCATTTTTTTGCAAATGTTTTAACAATAATAGGTGAAATTTTACCTATACTTGATGTTTTTCTGGTATTTAATTTAAGAAAACATTTTTGGACAACCGGTTGTCTAAATTATTTTATTACTAGTCGGCATTGTAGGTACAACAAGGAACGTTAAGAATGGTAGAGTTAGATGCAAAAATTTCTGTTTTTTTTTTATTAGTAACTAAATTGTTTTGATCATTTTGAAAAGGAGGTATTGAAAATGTTGACTTACCTTGCAATAAATTTATTAATTCATGGACATTTTTGTTTTTTATAGAAAGTTGAGAAATTTGACTTGCTTTTGTCAATCTTTTTCAGATTGTATTAGCAAAATTTTTTAAATTATTATCCTGATTAGCTTGATTGGAACGATTACTAATAAATCTAATAAATAGTTTTTGTTTCTTCTTAATTGCCTTTTTTGTCTGAATTGAGTACAAGTATTTTTGTTTTGGCTTAAAACAAAGAATAGAATAATTTTTTTGATAAGTTTCTCTATTGTTTTTGGTTCTTGTGAAATTTTCTGCTGGAATATTTGGATCTTGGATTAATATTAAAAGTTAGATTATTATTTAATTTTTTTTTTATTTTACTATGTTTATCTTAGAAAAATGATAGATGTGGCTTGGTATAGATTTAGTAGAAATAAAAAAAAGAGAATGATAGTAGCTTCAACAGAAGTTGTTGTAATATTTGGAATAGATACTGATCTAATAACCTTGGTTTATCAAGAAGTCCATTACGAGGAAAGTAAGTGGGTTACTGAATAAATTGAGTAAGATTATGAGAAACAGCAAAAATCATAGTTTGTTGGTCAGATAGTGTTGTAGAAGATGAATGAATGAATGAATCTCCTAACAAAATAGTTTTTGTTTTTCTATAGTTACTTTGCAGAAGTCATCAAAAAGTTGTCTTATTTGGAGAACGGTGGATGCCTATTACAAAAATCATCATCTTATCAAGAAAATTTAGTTTAAAAAATATGCTATTATAACCAATATCCTGAATTTTGTAAGAAGTCAGTCTTGAATATGCTTGTTGTTTGTGTATGTAGGCACAAATACCTTGGTAGTTTATAGTGTGTATGGATTTACCTTCATACATTTTGAAACAATATTAGGTCAGGTAGCTTTCTCACCGAGACGGAGTTGTTTGAAAGAATACTTCTTCTAATATTTTTTGCTTAAACTGTGAAAGGTATATCCAAAGATTCTTAAAAAAAAAACTATTTTATGGTTTAAAACTTGTTTGAAGGGGCTCAAAACTAAAAGAAAGACTTAATTTTTATCTAGCGTTTTCTAAAATTGGTTTGTTGTTATTTTGTCTGTTTTTTTTTAATACGTCTTATAAAATGAGAAATATATTATTCCAATTTTTAAGCCGTTCGAGTCAACACGTTATTATTGAACTATACATTTAAGTATTGTTTATTATGAGAATATTTCTTGTATATATATTTTCTTGAGCTGCAAAAATGAATACTAACGGTAGAGGGTTAGTAAGCAATACAAACTGGTAAACAGATTGAAAAGTTGTTAGTGAAAGAAAGAGTTTAAAAATATAATATGGCTAAGACAGGTAAGAGATACTACTCTTTTAAGCTAACTTACAATAATAGGTACTAACGGTATTAAGTCGTAGGTAAGCCGAACTGTATTTGTTAGTGAAAAAAAAGTTTGAAAGTATAATTATTTAAAAATAAAGAATATAAAATTAAACTTATATAATTAAGACAAGATAAAGAAATATTTGAAGGTAAAAAACTAATATATTAAAAACGAGTTTTATTAAATAATTTTGTATGCACGCGTTCAGGTGTAAGATAAAAGCAATTTCTTACTTGTATTTTGTACGATGGTACAAAACTAGCATTTGTTTGCACACTACTGACCTTTTTAGCGTTTTCAATAACTGTTAAGTTAAGATGTATTAGATGCGGCAATGTTAATATATTTTGCATACTTTTTTTTTCTAAATATGTGTCCGGCTTACACCTGACTAGCTAACGACTATTTGCTATTTTAAAACTTTGGGGACGCGTATCCGAGATTTTTATTTGATTTGGATATAGCAGATTACTGCTAGTTTGCAGTTGGGCAAAACATGTATACTTAGACAAGTAGCCCACTCGAGTACAAATAAATATATTAACGTTGCTATAAATGTTGCGGGTCTTTTTAATATTATTTCAATTAACGATTATACATTAGCAGTTATACGTACTTTTGAAAGGTGCAATTACAAATACGTATTATTTGATTTATCGAATAAAAAATATTGTTATAATAAAAATTGCATATAAACGATTTATGTATTAATATTTGTATTGCTATATTTTCAGGAACTGTGGTGATTTCGAAATGACCGGGAAACGATAATATCATATAAAGCGGAGAAATTAAGCGAATTTCCAAAATAAAGCAACACATATTAATTACATTTCCCTAATTGGAATAGAAATTTTTATCTTTTTTAAATATCAAGGGCCAATTTAAATATAACGCCAGTGAAATTTTCTTTGAATGTATTGTGTAATACTAGAAAGCATGCCCGTAACTTAGTCAGCATTTCCCAGGATTCACATAGAAGTTCCCTGTTAAAATATAGCCGCGGGGTTATCTGTAAATGTGGTTTTCTGATTTTAATGCGAATCTAAAAAAAAAAAAGAACGAAAATTTATGAAGAACACAGAGAAAGGAAGGAGCGTTCCATTTATGTAATTTATTTTTCATGTATAAAATTTGCAAAAAATATACGCACTGAACATGTTATATTATGTGAAAAAAGGGGAAAAGGTCTTTCAATCCGAATGGATTGTGATACTCTTGAAACTTTTGAAGATTAAAACAGTTTGTAGTTACCATTAATATTTGAATATTAAGTATAAAACAAACGCAATATTATTATAACAAAATAATATGACCATTTTGGATGATTTATTCAGACATAAATCTAATGTTATATACAACGAGCAGATTTCTATTTTCATTGATTTTAAGTAGACCATTGTTTCGGACTAACTGGATGAGATATTATTCAAAATGGCCTTTGCAAATACAATAGTTACTTCCCTTGTTTAGCTTGCAAATAGATTCGATAATGTAATTTTGCATATAATCTAATAGTTATATAAATAACAAAGACAATGTCGTGCTAGGATTATGTATGGATGAACTGTTGTTCTATACGCATTTATTATTTCAAGCAAAATGAATTGCACAATAATTCAAATGGTTTGATTTAATCCACACATTTAAAATTATCTAGAACAAGGGAAAACATGGTGTTTGTGTAAAATTTGTCGACGTAAATATTTGTTGGTCGGCCTAAATGTGTATACACTTACCTAAACAAACAGGGCCAAACCTGAACTATAATTAGCAAAAGTTTTGTTTGCGACCCCTTCGCAGATAGTTAATAAGTAAAACGCGCTGGATTGCAATGCATAATTTAAATATGCTGCGCCGAAAATTTTACTTACCACTGCAGATGTTGTAATCCTCCTATTATATCTTTTCCAATCGATTTATTTGTGTACATTTTCAACGGTGGTTATTTACAGGAACGCGTTATAGGCTCAAACTAAGAATGATGAACAAATGCTGTTATTCGGTATTAATAGATTTTATGCAAACAGTCTTAGTAAATAACTATATTTGTATTATTACCTATTTATTCATAAATATTAGGTATATAAGTATTATATTCACGAGGTTTTTCATACATATAATCATAATAGTATTTTTTTAATTTTTTTGTTTATAAGTAACAAGTAACTTAATTGTTTAATTTTAATTTGATTTTAATAAAGAAAATATGAAACTCTTTTTATATAAACCATTTTTATTGCTTTTATTGTAATGTATTTGTTGGAAAGAATATTAATATTTTTTAAAATTAGAACGTTGGGGTCACTATACTAAAGTATGCACTATTTGATAATAGTTAATTAAGGGAGTTCCTTGTTTGGAGTAGATAAAGAAGAGAAGATAAGGTTTAAAGAGTTCCTCTCCAATCAAAGTTTTGGCAATGTATAAACAAAACTTTACTATAATAAATATTGTTCAAGAAAGAGATTTTTGTAAAATACTTTGTTTCGGATAGATAAAGAAGGTGGGGCTCAAAGAGTTCCTTACTGTAGCACGTAATTGCAATTGCAAGAAAGCACTTAAAAGAATGAGTTTGTACGTTTTGTTTTTTAGCTAGACAGATTTCAGTGGCATAGCTTGGACTGTTGGGCTTTTCCGCAAGTATTAAGAGAGTGAACTCAAAGCAAGCTATTATTTAAAATTTTATTTACATTATTTTATAACTTTTGTTTTACCTCAAATTTGTGTTTTTTCACGTATTGTTTGCAAACCTTGCTACGCTATTTTTTTTTTAACCCTGACGGGAGGTTAAAAACGTAAAACTGTGTCCAGTTCTCCAGCGAGCTACTTGTATTGTTCTGTGTTATTGTTTTGTGTTATTGCTTAGTGTTATTGTGCATGCCAGGAGATCTTTTGCTTGGCTGATTGGATTCAGTTAAATAATTGTTTAAATTTTGGCCTTGCCGCATGACCTGGTATATGGGTTAGTAAAGTATTGCGGCATTGTGCCGTTTTGGGTTACCCGATGTTTCTTGGGATTTTTATTAATGTTGGTTATAGGCATTGGTGCACTTATTTATTTATTTTTCTTTTTTTTCTTTTTTTCAACAATCTTCTAAGAGTTTCTTTTAAAAATATCGCTTTTATAAAATTGAATTTACTACTTTTTTACTTATAATCCACCAACTTTCATCAGTAGTAGATTAATTAAATTGTTAGACTTGAGACACTGAAAACAGTTTTAGAGATACAGTTGATCATCATTGGTGTTTTACCTTGTGCAGGTCCTACGTGTATTTTTTTTCGGTCATTTTTTGTTTTCTTTTTCTTCTTTTTAGATTTGCATATAACATTTCTTTAATCACGTTTTTTAATAAACATTCTTTTCTTATTGCATACCATATCGATCTTTTTTTTATAATTGTACTTGCTAGCACTCTTTTCTTCTTTGCTCTGCTCAACACTTTTTGTTTCGAATTATCTGACCATTTAACGTTTATTAATCTTCTTCATAGTCACATTTTGAATGTTTTTATGCGTTTTTTCTTATTGTCTAAGTGTCACATCCGTATAGGAACACTCACACTCTATTTAAATTATTTTACAATTTTTTTGCAGGTGTGTATCTAACGTTATTTTAAATTTTGCTTTTTTTTAAAAGCTATTTTTGCCATTCCTATGCGTACCTTTATTTTTCTTTTGCTTTTCCAGTTTTTTGTACCAAAGTACTTATTCCTTTCTACTTGCTTCATCTTGTCTCTGTGTACGTATACGTCTATTTTTTTACCTATCTAATTCTCGGAACCTTTGTCTTGTTTTTGTTTATATTTAGTCTATACATTGATTCCATTTGTTCAAGTTCTTTAACTGGCATCTTCAGTTCAATAATATGATTAGGAAATGGAATAGATTCTATTCGTCTTTCTCCTATGCTCACTCCTTTGTCTCTTTTCTAGTAATTTGCAACCATTTTTTTGGCCTAGATATTAAACAACGTTGGTGATAAACAACAGCCTTGTATTTTTTTCTAATTTTAAAACATTCGGTCATTTAACCTTAATGCTATTTTTGTATGTTAGATATTAATGAGAGGGCAGTAAATCTTATTTCTTCGTCCCAACGCACTGCTAACCTATGTGGTTGATGTATAATAGAACATTGCTTGGAGTGGTTTTTCTTATGCTGATCATCATGTCAAGCCAGCAATTTTTTTAACATGGATTCTCTTATTATGTTTTACAAGTTGTTTTGTGAACAGTCTTAAATAATAGATGGCCGTTTTGGGATTTGGGGCAATCATTGCCTTCTTTGCCTATCTACAACTTTGGTTGTTATACTATTGTGCTTTGAATGCGTTGTGTGTATTTGTTTCTAGTATAATGTTAAGGTTTTTTAGTGGTAGTAGTGCGATCAATGGTTTGGGTTCACACATTTTGGGGGTTGATCTATTGCGTACTAATCCATCAGACCTAACGTTATCTATTGTGTTAGAGTGCTTTTTTACTCAGCACAACTCAATGTTATTTAAACGAGTTGCCAATGTGAGGGCTCTATGGCATTCTTGTGTTATCTTTGATGTAGTTTTAGGCATTTTTATCGCTAAAACTGCTGCTTTACTGATTGTTAGGATTTGCACGTTTTTACCAGATATTTCTTGCGTTACTATATTTATCACCCTAAAAGTTACTCCGGTTATTTCTGCCTGGAGGATTGTCGTTTGTGTTTTTAGTGGTAAGAATATTAAAACGTCTAGATCTTAAAAGCAAATTTTTGCTCTAGAACCTGGAAGAGTTTTTGAGCTATCAGTGTAGATTTGAAGGAGTTTGTCATCTACCCTTTGCTCTCGTTGTTTATGTGTGTGTACACTATAAAGTTTTTGTTTTGTTAACAACCCGTTTACATTGCCAGAACAATATATACACCTTTTTACATCTCTTGTTTAGGTGTGGTCCACATGTGAATTTGGTGTTAAAAATTAAACACCCAGGTTGAAAGTGAGTTTCTAAAAGTATTTTGGTTGTTTTTGATTGCTTGGTTGTGTATGTGCCATCCGTGCATTTTAGGCAACCGAGTTGTTTTTGAACCTTTTTAGAGGCAAAAAAATTTACATGTTTGTCTTTGTCGTTGACAAATAAGTTTTTTTGTAATCTTGTTGAGCGTCATTATAAGACATCCTCTGTTAAAGGATTTTCTTGCGGTTGCTTTAAGTCGTTTGAGTTTGTCACATCACAAGGGTATGGTGCTAAACCAGACACCGACTTCAGTTGGCAGGAGACTTTGCATGCATATGTTAAAGAATTTTAACCAATTTACCTACGTAGTTTTTAATTACTTTGACCGGGTGATTTTCCTTTTTGACTTCCAGGTGGATTGACTTCTTCTTCCACTTTTAAGCTTTCTTCCATGTAGCTTAATTCTCTGTCCTTTCTACTTAACTTTTTGACGCGTTTTTTTTTGTACTTGTACGAGGAGCTAACTTTTTGGGTCCTTTTTTCTGGTGGTATGGTATACATTCTTGTTTTTTTTGTCAAGATTCTGGTTTTGACTCTCCTGGCGATTAAAGACTGTTTTAATGGCATTCTGAGTTTCCAGAGAGTGGTTTTTGTCTGCCTGGGGAGGTAATATATCAAGCCACTGTGTTTCTATGCCGGAGGTTGATTTTTTTAGCTACTCTAAAGATGTGTCATCATCACAGGTTATCTTAAGGATCTTTCCTATGTGTGACCAACCGCCAAAGGTAGGAGGTGTTTCTTTGAGAGTGGACAAGGTTTTATCTAGTTTTCAAGTTAAACCAGCTTTAATAAACTCTGCTTGTGCATTAGTGGTTTTGCGTAAGGGATGGGACAGGTTGGTGACAGCTACTTGAAAGTGTTTGAGTCTAGCCTTTTTGTAGCTGACTCCCATCTTTTCTGTTGAAGAAAGGGTATTTATTTTTTAGGCTTGCCGATACTCTTTTGCCTTTTTTCTAAGTTGCTCAGGTGAGGGCTTGGAAGTTGATGAGCAAAACTTTTTCTTTTGATCTCTTTGTTTTTGCCCAGAGGCTTCCTTCTTATGAGGAAGTTTTGGCTTAATTAGAAATTTTTCTGTGTAAGAGTTAGCAGGGGTTACCATTCCAGAGGTGGCCGTTTCACCTAGAAATACCCGTTGCTATTTTTGCAAAATGACCGAAGAAGTACTTGGTAGTGTAGTGTTTTACTACTACTACCAAGGATTCACCCTGTCGGCTATCTGACGACGCAACCGGTTGATCAAGGTGGGCGCCTCCTACCCGATCAAAAGCGTGCTACGCTAACACTCCATAATTGTGCTATCTTTTATGGCTATTAGACTGCTGCACAATTTGACTAATGCTGCATTTTTTTGCCTCTGAACCACCGGAAAATATTAGGTATTAGGTGTTAGGTGTTTATTTAAAAAAAAAATTATATCATAAACGAATGAAAACAATCCGTACCAATTATAAATTGAAGTTATTTTTTTATTGACATTTTGATTACAGCTGATATTATAGTACTGAATAATAGTTAGTAAAAGTTGCATTTGTTTGTGTTTTCACGCGTGCTTAGAAAGTGCTACGGTAACTTTTATATATTTTATAAATAAATATATTTTTTTGATATATTGTATTATAGCTACAATAGTGCTACAGTTATTACAATTTGATTCAAACATAATTGAAGGAGTTAGTGGATAGAGGTGTTTAATTTGGAAAATACAAAAAAAATAACTATCTGTTCACTTTATGCTTAAAACTTATCTTTAAAGTGAGTCCATGTTTAACACACCTGTCTATAATAAACTTCATCAATATTAATTTTTTACATAATCACATACCTATACATATTTTTTTAATTTACTCACAATGGTTTCACTAAGATAGACTTGTCACAATCTTATTGATGAATTTCTTTCATACAATGTATATCAAAAATGAGCATACATCATTTTTATAAGGCACCAGACACGGTTTACAGAAACTGAATGCTCTCCATACACGTTTAAGATATATTCACGGAATAAGGAGCTATTATAGCATATCTCACAAAACTCGTAGAAGGTAGTTGGTTAAATGTGATCAGCCGCGGTGCTGCATATCTTTTTATATGATAAAAATTGCGTTGTATAAAACATTTATGACAAGTAGTTTGCAAATAGAATCACATCAAACAGACAAATGATGTTGCATATTTTAATAAATTTTTATAGCTCTGTTATATTTAAATTTATTAGAACTAGTACTAATTGAATCATAAAATCAATAATATATAGCAATCCTCTACAATGGCTTTTTAATTCAAGGAGTTATAAACACTGACAAATGAGAACCGATAAATTATTTTTGTTATAACTTATACCATCGGAGTATTTTTCTATGTATAAAGCTGATAGCTTCTCCGTGCCATTTTTTTGCAGGAAATGACCTTTCATTAATCATTAAGAGGTTGGCTGCGGTGCGTCAAAAGTGTGTAAAGGTTAATTAACTGCACTGGCTATATATAAACTAACATACAAAAATAAAATGGTGTATAAGCACAACTTATTAATAATTTGTTTGATTGTTAAATTTAGGCAATTAATTTTCTCAAAGTCATCGAGGGCGATGATTTTATTGTCATATCGATTACGTAAACGGTTCTTAATCCTTCATTACTTCCAATTACTGCCCGTTTCTGAACAACTCATTAATGTGAATTATTTTCAGTATGTTGAATATGTAGTGTGCGTATGCTGAATTACAATGACAACACAAGTTATCTTATGATATTAATTAGGCAATTCCGGGAGCAGTGCCTGTCTTTCTCATTATATTCCCATCAGTATGAATGTAGTAAGTGGTGGTACATGTAAAATTTAGTGGAAGTCGTAAAAGAGAATTTGCATTAGTCGGAAATGTAAAGTTGTGAATTATAATTTGGATAGTTTTGGCATACTGGATTTAATTGATTAACTGAATTATGTTTTTGGATATGATATAATTTCTCACTTGATGTCATTTAAACTAGTTCGCATTACATGGTCCCAAATACTTAACGACTATTAAAATTGAAACTCGTTTTATGTTTATTAACGTAATTAGTAAATAAAATTTTTATACATTAAAATGCGTTAAACGTTGACACAAAAGTATTGATTTGTGGATTTATGTTAAATAAGAAACAAAATTTGAAAAATATTTTATATAAGGCCATTCTTAGAATTTTTACTACAGAGTGACTTGCTAAGGATCACCAAGCATCTTTTCTATATATCATGTTAATTTGGTGCAATTCAAGTTATAATTGAAAAAACTTAGTTATGTGTTTGTGTGCGTTAATTGAACAATTTCAATTACATACTTGTATGAGACTTTAAAAAAACGGACATAAAGATCGCGTTCTACGAGAAATTTCTTTTTGATTACACTAATTTAATTTTTTTTTTTTACCTTTTTGCAAAATTATGAAATACAAAGAAATAATTATTTTTTATCATAATTATTTTCAAAAAAAAAAAAATATATATAATAATTATTTTTTGGTTTTTGGTCATAACATTGCAAAAAAAGGTCAAAAACAATTGTTGTTTCTTAAAGACTTTAAAAACTTGAGAGTATAAGTAATCGAAATGCTGCTTAATTTTTTAACTCTATTGCGTTTTACACAAGAATTAAAATAGTTTAACACGTTACTAGGTATACACATTCTGGATTCTGGATTTAGAGTTGGAGGGTAAACCGAAGTTAACTGCACGTAGGCCGTAGGCCCTATGTGGCTGATGTATACAAGTACAACGTTTGGAAGGGTCTCATAATAGTAGAGATAATTCACACTTATGAAGACAATCTTTACCAATGACTTTTTTGATTGAATCTCTTACGGTAACAGTCACGGGTCCTTTCTTCAACATTTTGAAAGTAAAATTACCTTGAAATCACTTTCAATATCTATAAATACGCCCAAGGTGGATATTTTGTTTCTTATTGATCTTTTGATTTAGATTGTTACAAGATGTAGAGTCGATTCGGTGGATCTTCCTTGGGTGTATGCATGTTGGTTCTGATGTATTGAGTTAGTGATGAGGGTCGTTTTCCAAATTAATCTTTTGCACAATTGTTCTAATGTCTTCAGCAGAAAAGACGTGAGACGCTGATTGGTCAATAGGATTTTTTAAGGGTGTAATCTTTACGCTCTAGTTTTGGTATAATTACTTCTCTTTATCTGTTGAGGCTGTTTAGATAAGATTTTTTTTAGGTTTACAGCAGTTAAAGTGTTTTCAACATCCTCACAAATAGATTTCAAAGATTCCCGTTGACGTTGACGTATGCGTCTTTTATAATCTTTCTGGGCATTTTTGTATAACATCTAGGTTGATTGATGTTTTGAGTTTTTTGCTCTGTTGAACAATCTTTGTGGAGCTTCTTTAAACCGGTCGAGTTTTTTGCACCATCAAGGTACGCTTGTATTAAAGAATTTTTTAACTTGTTTACATAGATTTCTGTTTCTTCTACACTATGGGTATACTTAAATTTGCACAGTTACTTACACTGAGCAATAATTTGTTTTAAAAGACAGCCTTATTGATTAGCTTCGGGTTTTGGTAGGGCTTGATTTTTGTTTTGTGTTTATGTTCTACATTGAATTTTTATTTATCTGTGATTTTATATTAAGACAGACGTAGATACGTGCTAGTCGTAGATTTTGCTTGAAATGCTTAGAGTTGCCAGTGTGATATTTATCACAGTCCGTCTGCGAGACGTAACGAACGTTGGATTAACGCCCTGCTTTAGTTTTTCTAGGTTAGTACTAATAATAAAATTGTGAAGTTGCTTACCACTGTTATTTGTGTTTTTACTTTCCCAGACAATATGATGGGAGTTGACGTTATATATAATTATGATGTCAACATTTTATTGCGTACAATAGTGTACCAAATCCTCCGGTTGTGTTTTTGGGGGTAGTATGTTGTTTGCAAGGTGTGCCGATGCCACAATGGTGTCTGGCATTTGCTTGTCTGCCGAGTTGATCTTGATGGTTGTGAGATCACTTTCAAAAAATTGTAGCATAAAAAACGCTGTTATGTGCTTGGGTATGTAAATTTACATTTTTAGCTTACCGTTAGTTGAGTTTAAAAACACATTTCTACTTAGTTTGCCCAATCCACGGACTTTGGTTTGTACACTCCATGAGTCTTGAATTAGGGCTCTCCTGCTTTTTTTTCCGGCGATGTGCAAGTTGCACTGATCATTGACTTTGGCCACAGGTTCTGTTTTCTCAGGCGACTCATGACTAGCTCTACGACATCTGGTTTTCCGGAAACGACAGAGTGCTCTTTGTCAGCCTGGGAAGCCGACTCAGTGATACAACACCTAGTTATGATTTTGACCGCAGAGGTTGTAGACCGGAAATCATTTTTTAAAACCATACTAGTGAGGCGTCATTATCACAAGTGATCTTAAAGATTTTTGCTGTGTGTGACAGTCTATTGAAAGGGAAGGTATTTTTCCTAAGGTGGATAAAGTGTTATTTAGCTTTCGGGCATTCTTTATTAACTTAGCTTGCTTATTGGCTAGTAAGCGTCACATGAAGGTGCGATAAATCAACTTTTTTGTAGCTGGGTTCTTTTTTCTTTCTCGTAGGGGAATCTTGGGATTTACAGGTAAGGGCTTAGACGTGGAAGAGCAAATCTTTTTTTTTTATTGTTTCCAGTTTCAGAGGAACTTTCTTTTTGTTCAAAGACTCTTTTACTCTTTTTAAACCAAAGGTTCTCCGGCTTTGATGCACTTTGTTTTGAGTTTAACAGTTGTTGGACCAGCACATGACGTGTTTGCCTTGTCAAAGGGGGGTTTCTTTGTTTTTCAGCAGCCAAACGTTGTTATTTTGTTTTTTGTCTCTGCCCCGCTAATTCTGTGTTTTTTGACACCGGTCTGTGGGGTGTGGTTCAAAGGCGGAATAGTTTTAGACGTCGATGAGGTATTTGTAGACAAACTCACCAAGTCTGTGATTTTCAGAGTATCTAAAGATTTACCTGATAAATTGATTTTGAGATTTTTGTTCTCCATAGTTGAAAGATTTATTTCTCTGGCTTCCCACTCATTATGAAGCCTTATTTGCCTGGACGACACACTCGATTGATTGAGGTAGAGTAGTATTGACCTCCGTTAAAGAAAATATCCAATTGAAAGTGGAGTGTTTCCAAGTCTTAGAAACGCATCTATAGGGTGACTCAGCCACCAAGACCCCAATTAGTTTGAAACTTTGTCCTTGGTTGCTTAGCTTGCTTGTTGTCCGATGCAAAAAAGATTCTTTTCTGACCGGACTCACTGACCACGTCCAAGGGGGAACACACAAGCAACATAATCACGACAAGGTAACAATTGAAAGAGGAAGAGCGTTGCATTTGATTAGCTATTGCCCTTACGCTATGGGAAAAGAATACGTAAAATACTAGATTAATAAATTAAAGTTTGCGTTTTTGCTTAGTACACTGTGTGTGTGAACATTGGTATACTTATCAAGAGTTAGATGTACTGAGTTTTACTAATTATGTAGTAGCGAGCAGTTTTTGTAGAATAGAATATAAACGCGGAGGAGTATTAATATTAATTAAGAACAATATCAAACATGATATATTTTCGTGTAATATTGAATGTACAGAAAAACTTTTTGAGTATTGCGGCGTTAAAATACCTGATATAAATTTAACCATATTTTCATTATATAGAACTCCAAGTAGCAACGTTGAACTGTTTTTAGATTTGTTTGAAAGTCTTCTTTAGGTTAACACAAGTAGTAACAATGTAATGTATTGCGGTGATTACAACATAGATTTATTAAAATCCACAAACCAATCAAATGCATTTAAAAGTATGTTACAATCATTTAATCTAAAATTTACTGTTAATGATCCAACCAGAATTACCAATTCTTCGCGAACATGTATTGACAATATAATTGTCAAACAAAATACATCAATTTTTACTCAAAATGATATTGTTCCTATATCTGACCATAATGTACTAACTTGTAATTTAGATTTGACTATTTTACCAAATACTAATAGTAGTTACAAGTTTATAAGAAGTTATAATGACAAAAACAAGTGTTATTTTATAAACTTAATAAAAGACATAAATTGGATAGATGTATTTAATGACAAAAAGCCATCAGCAAAATGTACAACTTTCTGTAATATTATAACTGCAATACATGATAACGCTTTTCCAGAAAAAAAGATTTTATTGAATAAAAAGAAAAATGCATGGATAACACAGGGAATCAGAAAATCCAGTGATACCAAACGAGATTTGTATTTGCTGTTAAACTTATCCTCTTATAACAATGTTCTTGTTCAGTACTATAAAAGGTACAGTAATATTTTTAAAAAAGTTATTTTAGCAGCCAAGAAAATGTTAGTCGACAATAAAATACTAAAATCTAATAATATTGTTAAATCTACCTGGGACGTTATTAAATCGGAAACCAATCAAACAAAACCGTCCGACAACATTAATTTACTTATAAATAATGAACTTGTAGTTGACCCTCAAGTAATAGTAAACTCTTTTAGTCACTACTTTAGTGAAATCTCAACAAATTTAATTAAAAAAATTTACGTTTTTAACGACACCGACTCGCTTAATATGTTGAATAGAACCAAACTTGACAATTCATCAAGCTTATTTTTTAAAACCGGTAGACGAAAATGAAATATTGAATATTGTTAAAAAATTAAAACATACAAATGCTACAGGGTTTGATAGTATTCCAATACATATAGTAAAACATGCAATTGAATTCCTAAAACTGCCACTCACTAATTTAATTAATACATGCCTTGAAAATGGATACTTTCCCGATGAGTTTAAGATTGCAACAATTATTCCTCTACATAAAGGCAAATCTAAGTCTGACATAAATAATTATCGTCCAATATCAATTTTGCCTTGTATTTCTAAAATATTAGAGACTGTATTAAAATTACGAATAGAAGATTTTATGATTAAAAAAAACTATTTTCTCTTTGTCAACATGGGTTCACAACAAATAAATCTACTGCAACAGCTCTGTGTGAAATAGGTTATAAAATATACTCTAAGATTAATACTAATAAATTGGTGGCAGTTGTTGGGATCGATTTATCAAAGGCTTTTGATGTTGTTAACCACTCATTACTTCTTAAAAAAATTGATTATTACGGAATTAGAGGTAAAGCTTTTGATATGATTAAATCTTTTTTAACAAATAGAAAACAATACGTTTGCATTAATTACTCAAACAATTACAACGAAATAACAAGCTACAATTCTATTAGAACTAATATTAAATGTGGGGTTCCACAAGGATCAATTCTTGGACCTCTACTATTTAATATTTTCATTAATAACTTATCATTTAATTTGAATTTTGATGTGACATGTTATGCCGACGATACAACTATTTGTTTATATGCCGATAATAAAGACGACTTAAATGATAGAGTAAGAGAAGCCTTAGTTTCTATATCGCATTGGTTTAACTGTAATAAACTTGCAATAAATGTGAACAAAACGCAAATTATGGTTTTCCCACCCAACAAAATTCAAGAACTAAATGTTCGTGTTAATAGTGAACTAATATCAACTACATTAGATTTTAAATTATTAGGTGTGACTTTTGATAATGATTTAAAGTTTAAGTCATGTATGTAATATGTCTGTAAAATTAAATAAAAGCATTTATTCTCTAAGAACTTTAAGACATTATTGCAGTAAATCTACACTACGAATAGTTTATTTTTCCTATTTTAACTCAATAGTTGAGTATGGAATTCTATTGTGGGGAAACGAGTTAAATCTTAAAGACGTCCTTAAGACACAGAAAAAAGCTATTCGAATTTTAGCAAACATAGGTTTTAGAGATTCTTGTAGATCATATTTTAAAAGTCTAAGTATTTTGACGGTTCCATCAATTTATATTTACCATGCATCAAAGTATATTTTTTCTAAAAAAGCAGACCTCACTACAAATAAAGACATACATAACCACAACACACGAAATCATTTTTTATTAACTGATATTCCCGCAAATAAATATGTAAAAACATCGTTTTATATTGTAGCAAGAAACATTTTTAATAAACTCCCTGAAGACATGAAACAGATGAAATTAAAAATTAGTTTTTTAAAAGTACTTAAACGTTATCTGATAGAAAACTCTTTTTATTCTTTATCTTAATATTTTAACAAAGATCACTAATATTATTTATTATTAATTTTTAAAATAGACTAGTTATATTATTTAAGTTTTATAAATGTTTTTGTTTGTGTATTAAATTTTTGTATTATGTACTATGTATTTCTACACCTTTTGGTATTTTTTTGAAATAAATATTATTATTATTATTATTATTATTATTATTATTATTATTATTTAAAACAAATAATCTTATTATTGATGCAATAAAAAATATATTTATATATAATTATTATTTACATATTATGTACATACATAATATTATATCTCCATATGTTTACTATCATTGAAGTTATTTGTTGTTAAAATTAAAATATATTGTTTTTACAATTTTTTATTTTTAAATAACAATATTTTGTTACGGCTTTGCGCTATATTTGTCAAGTCCCATCCGAATCACAGGATCACTTTTGCTGATGACGTTGGCGGTTGTAGAGTTAGCTATGGCTTAACCTATACCTAAAAAAAACTAATTTGATTTTTTAAATTATAGGTCTATTGTATGTACTTCTATTCAATCTAGCCAATCTTGTTTGGTTACCTTCTAAGATCGTAAAATGTTTGTATTCTTGCAAAGTATTTTGGATTGTTGAACTAAATGCAAAATGTTTTATCACTATAAAATTAAAATAATATTCATTTAATTAAATTTTTGTTAATTAATATTTTTAATTATTTTTTTTAGAAACAAAAGTTAAATTGTTTATTTTTTTAAATTAAATATGTAATAGCTTTTAATTTATTATGTTAAAATAACTAACTATTAATATTGAATTATTAAGATGTTTCTTCTAATAAATTAAGCTGATTTAATTAAATTATCGAAATTCCAACGTTCTGTATTTGTGGCCGACATCCTACTTTACGATCGAAGCAAAAACTTTTTAGAAAGGAAAATAGTTTTCTATGTAACGAATCAACCGAACTGATTTTTTTTTGTAAACATACTTTCAAAGTAAAAGTTTGATATTTATAAATATTTATTTACAGTATGTATTAGTACATACAATTTTGTAACATTGTGTTTCGTTTAATATTTATTTAACATGTTATATAATATAACATAAAATAATTTCCTGCATTGATTTAGTTATTAAAACTTGCTAATTTTAAATATGTTAGTAAGTAAAACCACGCAAGTTATTTTGAAAGTTTCATTAGTTTTATGGATCTATTTACCGACGGACATATAAAACTTTACACGTAAAGGGTAAATAGATTTTCATTAATTAGAGCGATGCACATAGTGGATATGTTGGGAACAAATTATGCAGTTCAGTTATATACAAAGAAGACTGAATTCTACTTAAGCAGGCGCGTTAGATTCTACTATACTAAAGGAACAAGTAGGCAGAAGTTGAGTATATTTGTTGTTTAAATTGAATGGTCTATAGTCTCATTAGTTCTATAGCTATTGAGCTTTGTCGTTCGCTCGTAATATCGTGCTTGTTTTGTGTTTGATGCCGACTCGATTAGTGAATAATTATGACAATTATTAATTCAGGGAATGGCAAATTTAATTTTAAAGTTTATAGCATTTGAAAACTTTAGGTTGTTGATATTGTTTTGGAGATATAACCATTTTTCCAAAATAAATATTTTACAATTTTTAAAAAAACGTCGATTTTTTGTATGTCATTTGTTAAAAATTATTTCTTTAATCTAATATGTCAAAAATAACCAAATCTTAAATACTATATGTATACAATACACGATCCAAGATAATCAAATGTCAAAAATACTTAATCGAAGATGACAGAATTTTGATATTTCAAAGCCGGCTTTTGGTTCAACAATATGTTGAAATTTTATGAATTTGCTATTTTTGACATTTTATTAAAAGAATGTTGCATTTTTTAACAGTTTATGCAGGAATTTGATTTATTCTAACAATATTTTTGATATTTTGTAGCTGTATTTTGTATTTTTTTAAATATTTTAATGTTTCATGTAAAAATTTTAACATTTTTGATATTTTTTAGAGTTTTAGAGTTTTTAACAGTTTACGGTGAGTTAGTACTTTTTGACAATATTTTTATACGTTATGACTAGATTTTGCTATTTTTAACATTTCATGAATAGTTTTTTTACTTTTTGACAGTTTATAACCAGATTTTGAATCTTTCTGATAATACTTTGATATTTTATAGCCGGATTTTGCTATTTTTGGGATTTTATGATTTTTGTTTTACTTCACCGGAATTTGGTGTTTTCCAACAATATTTTGATGTTTTATGGCCGGAGTTTAGTTAGTCACTGTTTTGACAGCTAACGTTGCTGGTTTGACAAATGATATTGATTACTAATTTGACATTATTGATTATTGTTTCAGTTCGACAGTTTGTCACTATTTTAACAATAAAAAACATATTTTTGACATTTGGTCAATATTTTATTTACCATGTTTTAACATTTTGGTTGCCAGGCAGACATTCTAATGGAGTTATTTTGTTACTATTTTGATAGTTATAGCGTTGATTGAAAGAGTATATAAAGATGCGCGACGTATATGCGAATTCCCGTCAACTAATGCCGACTTCAGTTGTAGGTGGCGCGAGTGGTCTCTTACTTGAACACTTTAAAGTTTATAAAATAATATTGCCGGCCAGTCAGTCACAGACGCTGTGAGAGTAACGTTCTTGTTCGTCTACAGCTTGCTGCGACCCTGATATTAACCGCACGGAAACTTATATGCATGAGCAGTTGATTTAAAATAAACAACATGGATAAATTCATTTTTATTTAACAATAATAAAATATTATTAAATAAAAATGAATATAAAGAATTTCTACAAAATTAATTAAGAAAATATTAACATGGATAAAATTTCTAACATCTAATATGTGTGTTTACATTAATTGTACAAACTATATGCAATAAGCTTTTTTAACTTTCCTATAAAAAAAACAACGTTTGAAAAAGTGGCAGAAATATTGCGGAAATATTAAAATTGCATTAATGAACAAAGAACTGTTAAAATATAAAAAAAATATGGAAAAAATATTTTTTACCTACTGACTTTAAAATTAATAGTGTTCAATAATTGTTATTTTTTTATCCTGTTGCAATCAAATTTATATCGAAAGTAATTATGATTTTAAAGATTTATTATGACAAAGTTTTTATCGTATAAACAAGCATTATTTTTTAATATAAACAGAAAACTGGTACTAAAAGGTAAGTGTTTTTACACGAATTACTTAAAAAATAAAAATTTGTGTTAAAAATGCAAACTGGCATATTTAGCATATTAGTTCGAAAGATCTATCATAATATAAAAAAATTATTGGTGAACATATTTAATATGACATTGATATATTGATGTATATTATATTATATCAAAAATAGATATAATAAATCTCTCATGATGATGGCAGATGAGATTCAGCCGAAACGTCGAGTCCAACTCAAAGAAAAAACGCGGGATAATCCGAAAAGAAATTTAAATAAAAATAATTATATCCGCAAAAGTTTAAAAAATAACATATATATATATATATATATATATATATATATATATATATATGGGTAATTCCATTACTTTTCGACTAATTTGAAAAAATCGACCTCTTTGATTTTGCTCAAATTTTCAGGGATCAAAATATGGATGACAAAAATTATATTCCCAAAATTTTGGACCTTAGAATGTTACCTGTTCAAAATGACACACATTCTAAGGTCAGAAATTTCACAAAAAAACGTCTTTTTTAGCTTATTTTGTATCTCAATTTTTGGGTTTCTGGAAAAAGATAAAAAGGTCCACGATGGCTCAAATTATTCCTTATTACATGTACTTTAAAACCCATATATTTATATTAAATTTGTGGCAGTCATTTTGTTATATTAAGCTTCAAACATTATTCCAAAATAACCCGTAAATTTAGCAAAATCGCAAAATTTTTCTTTCTTTAAACCCTTCTAACTTTGTCAAATCTTAACAAAATTTGATTGTGGATCAAATTTTGTTAAGATTTGACAAAGTCTAGATTTCTTCGTGTTTAACCTCTTTTTAAAGTGATCACACAAAACTCACAGAATACGTATACACCACTATTTTGATGCAGGAAGTTGCACATGTTTTTGCGATCTTCAAAACTTTTAATGTTTAGGTCCCGAAAAAACGCTGTCCCTTTATGTCGATTTCAGTCAAAATTTCAGTAAATACTTTTTAGACCACTAGAATGAAGGTTATTTATATGAAAAATGGTATATAGGGCATTATCAAGAATTTTTTTATATTCAAAAATCGTCAAAATCGGCATTGTTTTTCAAAAAATCTAAATCATTTTTTGTCTATCTTGCTTTGTTTTTGAGATAGTCAACAAATACAAAATATTTAAAAAACTTTTTATTTAGCAAAAAAACACAAACAAAACAACATTAATTTAACAAGTGTGCATTGATGCAAGCTTTGATACTTGTTAAAACAGTTTTCTTTGGTTCAGTTAGTAAAATTTGATAAAAATGCTGTTCAACAACGGAGAATACGCAGATATCATTTTTGTTTACGTATTCTGTAATGGATATGCCCTAGCAATTGAGATTCTCTAACAGAAAGCAACTTTTTTGACGCGTTTTTTAGTGAAAATGTTCACTCATATTATCATCAAAAGTACTACACCTACAACCAGGCGACGCAGCACAACGAGTTGCATTTTCTCAATGGTTTCTTGATAATATATGATATATTATTTTTCATATAAATAATTTTTCTTGTGGTCTGAAGAGTATTTACTGAAATTTTGACTAAAATCGACATAGGGTGACAGCGTTTTTTCGGGACCTAAAAATTACAAGTTTTGAAGATCGCAAAAACATGTGCAACTTCCTGCATCAAAATAATGGTGTATACGTATTGATTCTATAAGTATTGTCTGATCACTTTAAAAACAGATTAAAAACGAGGAAATCTAGACCTTGCAAATCAAATTTTCTTAAGATTTTACAAAGTTAGAACGGTTTAAAGTAAGCAAAATAAAAAGGAATAACTTGAGCCATTGTGGACCTTTTTATCTTTTTCCAGAAGCCCAAAAATTGAGATACAAAATAAGCTAAAAAAGACGTTTTATTGTAAAAATTCTGACCTTCAAATGTGTGTCCTTTTAAACAGGCAATATTCTAAGGTCCAAAATTTTGGGAATTTCATTTTTTTAATCTATATTTTCATCCCTGAAAATTTGAGTAAAATCAAAGAGGTCGACTTTTTTAAATTAGTCGAAAAGTAATGAAATTACCCATATATATATATATATTATTTTTACTTGTTTTGATGCGCCTCATTTAATTAAATTATTACGCAATAATTTTATGAACTTAAAATTAAATATGTTTGTTAATAATAAGCCCATATCTTGGTCCAATGTAAGTAACACTTACAAAATCGACAAACAAAGCAACACAACAAGAGCAATGATAAAACTAGAAGCAGTTCATATGAATCTTAATAGTTTCTAAAAAATAAGAGTTAAATATGCAACTCAAATATTCTCGCACACGGTTGCCGCGGCAAAACCAACCAATTAAATAGCAGTTCTTTATTGGAAACAGCTAATTTCATAGAAACTGTAAACAGTATTTTTGATTTATTAAATAGTAAAATTCTTAATGATTGGAACCAAAGAAAAATGTGCTCTTTCTGTATATAAAAGATTGTCTGAATATATTTTGAAGAACAGATTGAAATATTTTGAGAATATCGAGTTTTATGAAAATGAAGTATTGAGAACAAACATTCATTACGTAGAAGGATTACAGTAGACAATAAAAGCTGCAGTTTGTTATGGTAAAAAATGAAGGGATTAAGTATTTATTAACCAACTTTCTTAATCAGATCCTTTTGAAATTTGTTTTTCTATTATCAGAAACAGAAGAAGATACAACCCTTTTCCTTCAGTTTGACAATGCCATATTGCAATTCAGCATAATATGAATATTAGACATCAAATGGCGATAGATACCGGAAACTGTGAAATTGACGAACTTTTTTCTGCCACTGAAAACACCAATTTAGATACAAGCAACAACATACCTCTTGATGTTTCTTTTTAAAACAAAACTGAAGAACAAAGAGAAGAAAATTTAGACCTATCAAGTTATATTGAAAATAAAGAAAACACCTTGGAAACCTGTTCAAATATTTATGCAGCTGGCTATCCTGCAAATAATATTATTAACAAAACAGATTGTAAACACTGTTCTTTAATTTTTTTTAAATGATACTGATTTGTTAAAAGAAAAAAAACTTTTTCTCTTAAATAAAGACTTTATTAGTGCTCTTCAAATATTAAATTTTTAAAACAACCTTCACTTTAACTTTCTAATATTGTTTTGTTTTTGTTAGAGAAGTTTAACGTTTTGTTTGACAAACAGTGTAATGTAAATGTTTCAAAAATCATTGAAAAAGAATTGACTAGTTTATTAGAAATGCATAGTAACTGGTAGAATTGTAATGAGAATGTTCAATGTAAAAACCACAAATCTAATGGGAATCAGATCAGTATGTTTCCAAAAAAGGCACAAACCCCACCGAAAGATACGGATTTTATCTGAAAAGTAAGAAAAAAATTGGTTTAGAACAGTCAACATGACACCCGGTTTGATAAAAGGTATTATTTAAATGAACATAAATCTTAGGGAGGGGGGTGGTTTAGTGGGTAGGATCTCTTTTAAAAAAAGGAAGAGTCCCACACGGCGTTTGTAAAGTGATTCCACCTCCGACAGAAAAAAAAAACAACATTTGTAAACAATAAAATACAAATATTTTAATTAAATTTTTACAAAAATTAATAAAATAAAAAAAGATTTTTTGAAGCTGTTAAGATTTTATTGCAGTTTTATTTGAGAAGATTATTATAAATATAACTAGTAGCAATAATTGGCGATTTTTTTTAAATTTTAATAGTTTATGGTTTCTGTACAAAATTTTCTTTATTTTTTAAATATGTATATACAGTTAATATTTTATTGTTCCGAAATATATTACAACATGATTCGTTCCGAGGTATATTGTAAATAAAGCGTAAAATACGTGTTTGCATAACAAATATTCTATGCCTGTCTTGTAATTGATAGAGTGAATAATATTATAATATTATAATTAACTGCACTATAGACAAGAGCATAATGCGGACATAAAATGTAATGCTGCTAGTTCTTTTCTTAGATTTATGATAGCATAAGTAGTCTTTGCTAGTTTTGAACAAACATTATCAATATGATACAACCAGTTCAAATATAACATCAAACGTGACATGACTGTTAGGCTCTTCGTGAACTATTTTTGAAAAATAGCAAACATATTTGTTATGGTTTGCGATCGGTCCTGTTGACACAACCGCAACCTTTAGGTCTTTTATATGCACCAAATTAGGTGCACGTGCACAGACCGTACCTTCGCTAGCTACTGCTAGTTTTGTTGAAGGGAGTAACCTTCGCTAGCTACTTGCTAGTTTGTTTGAAGGTATTAAATAATGAAAAGAACACGCGTGGTTGTGTATGCTTTTAACATTACTTTATTACTAACTAAAAATATATACAAACACTTAAAATGTAAACTATATCTAAGATGTGGAGGGAGGTTAATACAACCACCCTACTCGCAACCATCTGCACGGTCCATTTATTGGACCCTATTAATAAATAAACCCTTTAGGTTTATTACAGGATGGATTCCTACGTGATGTAATAAATATAGTACCAATAAAGGTACTAATGGAATCCATGTTTATTGTAGGTAATACCATATTATATTATGACATATTATACACTCTTATATTATCTGTTATCACAATGTTTTCAGATAATAGACTTAAAGTAGTGACTTATTTCGTAATGCCGGCAGTTAGTTATTAATAACAAATATATTTTATATCTTATGTATTTCTTTTGATTTGCTGTATTATTATAATTTCTTGATATTTATTATGTTCTCAATATATTAACCATGGATTATTATAGTTTTATTTTACTAAGAAACAATAAAAACACAATAAAATAAATTATAGAATTTTAAAATTAATAACTGATTCCTTCTTGAAATGGCCATTGATCGTAGCTTTTTTACTATATTAAATATAAAACATTTTAATTTATTTTTAATAATAACTTTAAATAATGTTTGTTTTGTTTATGCTTCAAATTAATATATCATTTAAAAGCAACGCGGCCGGCGTGCCTCTTGGGAGTATAGAAATGTGCGCGCCTGTTACCCTGTTACGCACCAAATAATATTAAATTAAAATAGAAAACAAGTCCCGCAACTGAGGTACCGACAAACGACGTAAATCAGCATGGTGGCGCTAGCATACAGCAAAACGAGTTGTCATATGAGAAATGAAAGTGAGCGAAAAAGAAGATCCATAGAAAGTGATAGAAAGAGTCATGACTAGGGATACGGTTTTCAACATGAGGTCGCGCATCTTTATATACTCTTTCAATCAACGGTTATAATCACTGATTTGACAGTTGACTGTTGTTTTACCAGTTAATTTGTGTTTTGACAATTAATCACTGTTTTAGATATTGTGTATAAATAGGTTGTTAGAATTTTAAAAAATATTAAACTCTAAAAAGTTTATTAACCAATTTACAATGGTTTTTTGATAAGATTATTAAGGCAAGTTAATCTGCCCTGGGGAACCTTTGTTGTAATGTTAATGAGCAACTGTTTTGTAAAACTATGATTTGTTTATTTTTTTATCTAGTTTTCTTATGCTTTCTTTATAGAACAGCGTATTAAAGGCATTTTTTTTTTAGTGCTTTAACTACATTGGTTTAAATTTTGAGTAATTTTCAAAGAATTTTTATTAAGTATCAATATTAGATTTGCCGCCGGTGTGTTTTTACAAAAGTTTGTTTAGCATGTTTAACTGTTACCAGTCTTTTGATATATTTGCAGTTTTTTTAGGAATATTGTCCGGCCTAGGAACATTTTTTGGTTTTAATATGTTGCGGGTTTGTATCAGTTTTTTCTTTTTAAAAAGTTTTACATTTTCTACTATTTTTATAGGTTCTCTTTGGTACGTCCTTGAGTTATTTTGCTACTTTTATTTTCCGCAGCCAGTTCCATTTTGTTTATGGTGATTTTATATGCAATTCATATCTTAGTTAAACTCATTGTGAGTTCAAGAGTAAACTTTTGGGCTCTCAAGAAAAATAACGGTTGAAATAATACTTACTCTTTAAAGCAAATATACTGCAAGCAATAATGTGTCTTTCGGAAACAAAAACAGGTACTGGACCCTATTTGCCTAGTTATTTTTTTCAGATAAATTAGTACATTTTTATACCCGTTTTTACAATATTAATATGTTCATGCCTGGAGCATCATCATCTCTGTTTCTGTCTATTCTCTAAGTAATAAGTTTTTTGAAAAAAATTTCAGTCGTGTTTGTTTGTGCTTTTATTTCATTTTTATTTTTATTTGGAAGTATATGTAATTGTGATTGGTCACAGTTTCTTGTCTAAAGGTTTTTATTGTTTGCCAATTTTTTACACGTTACATTTATAAAAGATTGCGAGTTTTGCACTACTTTATTTAAAGTGGCTGGCCACTCTACAAAGTGCCTTTCTTGTCTACTACTTGAAACATTTTTGGGTTTTGCGCACTTTTGCATTATTAAATATTTCAGACTTGTTTCTGAAGTTACCTAACAGCAATACCAAGCGAGTTTCTAAAGCTGTATGACAAAATGTATTTGTCCCTGTTTTCCTTTTTAGCTTAAATTGTTTTATATTTCAAAAACGCGGCTATATATATATTTTTTTTGCTATTTAGTGGTCTTTTTTATGATTTTTTATTTAGTTTGCTGATTATTATAATACCGATATTTATTTCTGACGCAGTGGCGTAAGCAAAGCTCTATCTAGATTTGTTTGTAAGATTGATAGCTCTTCTTTTTCCTTTTTAGTTACGCATTTTCTTTTTAGAGGCATTGTTAATTACTTTCTGCGTAACACATTTTTTGTTGTTGGTGTAAATTTTTTTAGTAGTTACCACGCTGCATGTTATGCACGTAGGTGTATTTACACATTCTGCAGCTTAGTGTTTTGTTTTTAGCACAATTTATACAGAACTTAATCTTGTTTTAGTTTATACATTTTGTACAAAAAGGTGACGTTTGTAGCATTTTGTAAGGACATCTTGCTTTGCAATTGATTCACCTAGTTTTGTTTTTACATCACATTTACAAATATATCTATAATTCAAAAAATAATAAATTATAATCCTTATAAATAATACAATTAAAAAAAAAAATGTTTTTTTACTTTTTTGTTTGTTTTTAATTGCTTTCTTTCATTCTATCTCTCTTCCGTCTTTTTTTATTATTTTATTTTTTTCCATCTGCTTTTCTTTCATTTTATTACACTATTACTATTACCATATGTTCCATAGTTTCCTTAGTCTCTACGCACATTTATTACTACATCTAATTTTTGCAATCGATTTTTTTTTAATTTTTTCTATATCTATTGCTGTCTAGGTACATTGGCAGTTCATTTTCTATAATATGTTTATAATTTGCGTTATACCTAAACTCTTTCACTTCACTTTCTTGCTTATGTATACCTCTATCTCTGTCCATACTTTTGTGCCATCTCTTTGTCCCAGTTTCTCTCATTCTTTTTATTTCTTGGCTAGCATAACTCTGTTGTGATAATTTTCTTTTATCTCCTTTAGTTTTCTATTGTTTGCTCTTATTTTCTTTTTATGTATTCGTGTAAGATTTTACATTTGTGTCTCTGTTTCATTCTTTACTCATACCTCGTTGCTTTTTTTCTTGTTTCTATTCTTAATTTATCTTTTTTGACGTTTTCCAGCACAATATATGCTGGCGTTTTTCTATTTAAACCCAGCACCCATCTCCAATATTTTTCATGTATTACTTCTAATTTATCTTGTTCCTGCCATCTCTATATTTTTGACGAATACAATATCATATTTCTAACTTATCTACCAATCATAAGCTTTTTTATTTTTATAAAATTTTTTTTACTTATTTCTCATATTTGTCCCACTACTTTATTTGTTTTTGTAACCATTTTTTGAATGTGATTGCTCTTGCTGTTGTTTAAGCAGAAAACATATATCAAGTATTCAAAAGAATTGACCTTTGCTATATCTTTCCCATTCTTTTTCTAGTCCTCTACTTTTTTTTTCTTATCTTTCTTTTTGAACATCATAGTTTTTGTTTTTTCTACATTGACTTTCAAACTTTTTTTTCTAAAATATTTTTTTAAACTTTTTATTATTTCATTTCCTTTGCTTTTTTTGCAACTATTACTATGTCGTCGGCATATGCTAGCGACCACATTTTTTTTCTACCAACTATTATCCCCCTGCCTGAGCTAACGTTTTTTCTTTTGTTGACTTTTACATACACCACGTTTGATGTTTATTCATAGACTTCTTCCATTTTTCTTACCAGATGCTCGCTAATTCTTTTTTTTTTCATACAATTTCAAAGTTTTTTTCTATCCACACTATTAAATGCAGTTTTTAGGTCCAGGAATAACTCCCCTTTTTTTGCTATTTTTTTTTGTATCATGCCTTCTCTCTATTGACTCTTTTTCCTTCCATACTCTATTTATTAACTCTCTCTCAACCAACTCTTCTGTACCATACAACCACGCTTCATTCTGTATCCCATCTATACCTGGCACATTTCTTTTCTTTAATTTTTTTATCTTTTTCTAACAAACGAACAAACTCAAAAAGTGTTTCTTTTACTCTTTCATCGGTATATATATTTTTGTATGTTTTCTGTTCTTTTAGATACTTTTCTTTTGTGTTTTTGTTGTTTCTCCAGCGCCGTAACATCTTATGGCCTTCTCGCTTTTTCTGAGTACATTTGCTGTTCCACCGAATGTTTCTTTTCTTTTATATGCTTTTTTTACTACTGTTTCTTTGATTTTTTCTTCTAATTCCTTCTACATTTCTTTTCCTTTTTTCTAATTCTTCTTAGATTTTTTCAATACGTTGGCACAATTTTTTCCGTTCACACTATCTTCTCTTCACTTTTTGTTTTCAATTTCTTGTCTTCTTACAATTTCCTCAGTTCTAATGGCTGGTGGTCTGATTCTACTCTTGTTACTATTTTACTATTCTCGACTTCTTCCCACGTCACCTCATTTACAACTACGTAGTCTTACTGATTGCCCATTTGTCCTTATATAAGTAAAGAAGGGGAATTGGTTATTTAAGAAAAATTTGTATTGTTTGTATTATCTTCTTGCACAGTTTTAAGAATAAAGTTTATTCATCATTCTTAGACATGGCGCTTAATTTATTTATTTGTTATCGATCAATTTATTAAGAATATCAATGCATTCACACTAGTCTGAAAAATATTGCTTAGGAAATTTATATGATTTTATTTTTACAGCTATATGTGCTAGTGGATTTAAACACTTTATTGTATTGTATCGAGTTTTTAACTTTGATTAAAAAAATGTAATTTAGCTTTTACAAAATGTGTCAGAACTAAACGTAGCAATAAAGATCTATTAATCTAAATCTATGTTTTTTATATAAAACTAAAAAATAACAATAGTTGTAATTTTAGACAATTATATTCATTTTTAATGTTAGTTATTATTATCATTATTAATGTTAGCAGAATTTATCAAAAAAAAATTGTGCCGTTGCTGATTATGTGAAATTATAAAAAAAAAGATACAATTTTTAATAAATCTAAAAGTTAAGAAATAATTGTGAATATAATACATAATACATTTCAAGATAATATTGCTGCAACTTAGTTCAGCTCAGTTTTTTATGCTGCTAATATATACCACGCTTTTAGAATCCCTATTATATCCAGACAGAATTATTACAATTCCTGTTGAATATTGTTTAAAGTATTTGCAAGTCCCCAGGAGTGCATTAGGTTTGTGCAACGATACCGCAAACTTTACACGAACCTCCTTTAAAAAAGTTTCTACCATTTTTACTGTAACAACCACGAACAAAACAATAAAGTTTTATCTTTCTTTTTGTTAATGAAAAAGTTTTTTTTGCAAATATGTTACTATTTTATTAAATTTTGTACTCATGCAAACAAATGATACCTTTTAGTTATCTTGAGAAAAAAAAACTTTGCTCCGACCGCGAGAAATTTTATTAAGAAGAACACTTAAGCATTAATGTAAAAAAAATATGGTATATCAGAGGGGCCTCTGTTGTGATTATTTTAATCCACAGTGTAATTAATTTTAATTGAGTTTCATTAAAATGGAATTTAAATACGAATTGAATTGAGTTGACATTTTTTGTATGTAGCCATTATAATTGCTATGCATTTATTGAATTACAATTTGTTTCTAAACTTGTTTTAACTGCATGCCCAATAAATAGCAAACTCAGTTTTAAATAGATAAACTTGTTACCATTTGTTTTTGTTAATCAAATTGTAATTGATACAAATTTATTTTGTATAAATTAATTCAATGATACTTTCATGAAAGCTTTTTATTTGTACATTGTGTTATTTTATAATTAAATTTATTTATTCACAAATTGTCCACGCAATAAGTATAATCACCCGAAATTATTACGTACTGGTATTATCATTTCAAATCAAATTTTTAGAACAAAATGAGATACAGTTAAAAATGGCTAAAGTATCCCCTAAAGTATTATTAAAATAAAATTTATTTTGATATTTTTAGAATAGGATGACCAACTTATTAAAAATCAAGCAAAAATATAATTTTGATAAAAAGAAATTGTTTTATAACATAAAAATAATTTAAAAAGTGGTTATTAAGGTTTTAAATAAGATAGAAAATTAATAAAACCAATTAATTGTAATTTATATTTGTAAATTGAAAGGTGCGGCATTAGTTACTCTACCATTTTGTTTTGGCGCCAATTTTTTTTTATTTTGATGTTTATGACAGTTTACTGTTTTGCTTATTTTTCCTCACAAAATAAAGTTGATTCAAAAACTGTGGCAAATGGAGCAAAAGGTTGTATTTATTATTAAAAAATGGTGATCTGTTCTGAACATATTTTTGTACTATTATGTTAAAATTAAATATTGATCTTTCTATAAGATTAAAACAGTATTATTTTAAATTTGCAACAAGAGTTGTATTGATACAATTGACTCATTTGTATCTATTAATTGAACGTATAATTTAATGCATTAAATCTATATAAGTGTTCTGTTGTAATCATTAAACGGTAATTGCAATACCCAGATGACACTCACAAAGTTTATTGGATCGCAAATAATTCGATTAGCAAAATTGAGTTACTGAATGCGACTGGCACTAAAAAAGCTAATAAGCGATTAATTCTACCAATAAATCTGCAGCCATTTATTCTCTATATGTTTCAATATGTTTTTTAATTAATACATCTCTGTCATTTAATTGTGTTTGTGATTTAAACATTGATTTTAAAACTGCGGATTGATATATAGTTCATTTATTGAAAAACATTGCTATCAATTAAATATTGAATATTGATTTAAATAGAAAACTATTTGATAACATTGTTATTATTATTATCATACATTTCAGTCATAAAAAGTAGTTTATTGTAATTGAAAAGAAACAAATAAAATAAATTTATTATAACATTCAATAAAATTCTCTTATCTCTATAAAAATTTGTGCAAGTTAGATATTCCAGATATCAAATGAAATAGAATAATCTGTACTATTCAGAAATATGAGATGTGCAAGTTTATGATCTGCCCTTCGAATAAAATGCATTAGTTCCTTTTCTTAAAATCCTATGGACAAATGTGCGATGCTCATTCGTAGATGCATTAAGAGGGTGAACCTAGCTCTATCATTGTCCCCTATAACAAAACTCTTGGCGTTCTTCCAGATCTTCATATATAATGGGTTACACTTGGCTTGAACCTAGTAGGTATTAATATACAACGGTCATTTAACTAACTGCTTTTCATACTTTGACCCTGCGTCATGTATTCATTAAACTTCTACTTTCCTTATTTAAAACTATTTTACGGGTTTTATTTATTAACTTTATTTAAAATTTTTGGAATAGCAGTATCACTTATTCTTAATGTTCCCATTTGCATTTCAATGCGTACGCAATCAAAAGGGCCATTTATTTTACAGAAAACAAAAATGAAAGAGGTGCGTGATTTTAAGGATTAAGTAGGCTACCATTCTTGATAATTTATTTAATTATTTAATTAGAAATAATTTACAAATAACAATAAAGCATATACAATTTGATTAGATATCTTACGCTGTAACAAAATGTTTTTTATACTGCGTGACTCAGAGTAGATTTCAGTTTTTAACACGTTATAATAACAGTATAAAAAGTGTTAGAATAATTTTAATATTAAATTAAGAAAGTACAGAGATCCGGATTTCATTTTTTAAACACAATGTTGTCTAAATGTCGACCATCCTTCTCATAGCACTCCTCCAATACTGCTCTTAAATGTTTAAATACCCGCCGACACATTTCAATAGGAATATTGTTAATGGCCTCTCGAATGTTTGTTTTTGTTTATACTGATTAACACATTATATTACTCAATTTTGAAACCTCGCATGTTCATTATTTAGAAAACAATTTACTTTATCAGTTGCTGCAATTATCTATTTCCGGATTGAAATCACACATTGGTGTATGTGATTCCGTAAATAATTGAAACGATAATGAAAAATGTCAATCTGTATTTCATGGTTATTCGCATATAGAGTAAACACTTAATAATTTAAAGGTTTGGATCAACAAAATCGGTAGATATTTGTTCCATTACCGTACAAATTATACGATTCGTATGTGAAAGTGGACCGGACATACAAAACGATTGATAAGTTGATCGGGCAATTTGGGCCTAAAATACAGAAGTAGTCTTTAATCTGTTAATTGTAAATCGAATAAATGCAAACGAGGATTCAATCATGTTGACATTGAGGGATCCCTTTGCGTGGGGGAATTGATAGTAGTGGCAACCCTAGTAAGCAGAATGAGATAGTTTACACAGAATAACAATCTACCGCTTGTTTGTGTCTGTTTAAACTAACGACATGTGTATTTCACATTATCAAGCAGCACAAACACATTATACAACAATTGTTAGCACAAGCGAAGAGATATTATTGGTGCAGAAATATTTTCAATAAATTTTTGCAAATTGAATTAAAAGCAACAGCAAGATTTATGGCCCTTCGCTCCAGTTTAAATTCGACAATGATCATTCAATTAAGGTCCGAACCCCCTGTAATTTATAACATCATGAAATACAAACATGTTTTGTTTAAACGCACGAAAATATCTGTCAGTTATTTTTTTATGTTTCTGTCCAGGGCAATTTAATTAAATTCCAGGTTTTATAATATATTATGTGATGTGAAAGCAAAGAGTGTGCTTGTTCTGCAAATAAATAATTTGCGTGTGAATATTTCTCCGCACTCATTTGATAAATCGCCCCCGACCTACGCATTCAAATTAATTAATACTAAAATACGAATCTAATTAAAATATTAAATTCTGTGAGCATCTCAAGCTATGGACTTATAATC
Source organism: Tachinus rufipes (assembly GCA_963932245.1). NCBI lineage: Eukaryota > Metazoa > Arthropoda > Insecta > Coleoptera > Staphylinidae > Tachinus > Tachinus rufipes. Next base: position 45,425,970 of record OZ010750.1, on the reverse strand, counting down.
TAATTTGTATTTCTCCGCACATACTGAATTATATTCTATATCTGAGTTTTGACCAATTTATTGTGTGACTTTATAAACTTGAATTTTATTTACAGACTACAAATAAGACAAATAAAACAATAATATTTAAAAAGAAAAAGATAACATGATATAGATGTAGTCGTGAAGAAATAGTATGTTGCATAAGTTCCAAATAAAACGACAAAACACAAACAATAAATAAATTTAAAAACTGTGAAATATACTAAAAGAAAAAAAAAAACTTTAGTCGATCTTTGGATGATTAACACTTGTGATAAAAACAATATTGAAGGATTATAAACTAAAATTGTTCTTTTTATCTTTTTGGTTAAAATAAATGTGTATGTTTGTGGGAAAATCTTAATTTGAAGTTTAAAATATTTTTACAAAAAATACTTAGAATTAATATTATAATCAAACAATATAAGAATATAGAGTGTGTTCCATTTAAAAAAAATAAGTTTACCAAATTTTTATAATAAAATAAAACGATAGCTTGTCTAAAACCAAAAAACTTTTGTTTGAAATTTTGTTTGAATTTTTTTATGGTTATTTACAGGGTGTAGATTAATTGGCAAACAAACAAACTAGGTAACTTTGTAAATCGTGTTTGGCCTCACGAGGTCTAAGTTTCAATTTTGTCAATACAAATATTGTTTTAATTGCGTAATTTATGTACCAATTTAATAAAAGTTACAAGGTTTATTGAAAATTAATAATAAAAAATATTGAAAAATGTGCAAATTACTTTCAAAGAATAAATCAAATTTAAATTAAAAATACGCTTGGCAACGTAGCAAAATTTTAATAAAATTCAACTTATAACGTAGGCAATGCAATGAATGTTGATATTTTTATTTTATTATGGCTTTTTCTTTGAATGAATATGCAATATATATTTGGCATATGATTATTGCAATGGCAATGCAAATGCAGCCAAAGATGAATATCAAAACAGATTCCCTGATCGTCGTCAACCTTCAACAAATGTAATTTCTTGATCAAAGGCTGCGCAAGACTGCGCAGTTAGTTCCTCTAAATGCAAATGCAGGTAGGCCACACAGACGGCGTGCCATTGGATTGGAAGAGAATATTTTAGCTACTGTGGCAAATGACCCATGTATAAGCACAAGACAACTTGCGATTAAATATACCAAACAACAATACTGTGCATTTAGTAATTAAAATGCATTCGCGCTTATCGTTTTACCAAAATTTAACCGTTGAACGCTATGGACCCGAATTTTAGGATTAATTTTTGTAATTGGTTTTTTTTGAAAAAACCAAATGAATTTACAATTTTATCACAATGTTATGTGGACAGATGAATTTAATTTTTAGCTAGATGGTGTGTTGCACTACTTGCGTAGTTTCAGTTATGAATAATAATAATACGTTTATTTCATGCCTTTCGGTCTTGAAAATTACATTTACAAATACATTTATAACTTTCCAAAATAATAAAACCTAATCCTTATAAAATTAACACAATTAAAAATATTGTTCGTTTACTTTTTTGTTTTAACTGCCCTCATACATTCTATCCCTCTTCCGTCCTCTTTCAATATCTTATTTTTTTTCCATCTGTTTTTTGCTCATTTTGTTACACTCTTTCAACATATGTTCTACAGTTGTCTTAATCTTTCCCACACATTCTGCACATTTTTAAATCCTCTTTCATAGAAAATCTTATCACTCGCTCTTCATTACCACATCTGAATCTTGCAATCATCTTTTTATTATCTTTACTATTTCTATTGCTCTCTAAGTACATTGACACTTCACTTTCTATAATATGTTCATAATTTGCGTTGTACCTAGACTTTTTCACTCGCATTCTCCTTTCTTGCATTTGTACATCTCTATCTCTTTCCATAATGTTGTACCATGTCTCTCTCTCAGATTCTCTCATTTTTCAATTTCTTTGCTAGCATACCCATTTCTATTGTAATAATTTTTCCTAGCTTTTCATTTCTTGCTCTCATTTTCTTTTTTTCTTCATACTTCATTGCTTTTTTTCCTGCTTCTACTCTTAACTTATTTTTTTTGACTTCTTCTAGCACAAAATATGCTGGAGTTTCTCTATTTAAACCTAGCACCCATCTCCAATATTTTACATGTATTGCTTCCTTAGACCATTTATACATATAGACACGCCTTCTGTTGATACAGCGTACCCAACAACATCGGGGAGCGTGACGTAACGCGTGGGTAAAAACGCACAGATAGATGATATAGCTAGGCTTGTTATTGAAAGCGTGAATGAAATAACTTATTTAATCATTCTAATTGAAATATTGATAAATCCTTTAATTAACTATGACTTACTAATTACTCTGTAATTAATTAATATTGTTTATTTTACACAATATTAATTATTTGGTAAACAAATTAAATATAATTTTACTTTCTTACCTTATTCTTGATTCTATTAAAAAATAAAATTAAAGCATTACATACAAATTTTATTCTATCAAAATAAATAATTATTTAGAAAATTATAAATAATTTTATTAATTTATAAATTTAACATAATATATATTATATATATAAAGCTTCAACTAGGTCACGTGGTAAAATAAATATTTAACAAATATTGTTCGTATAACACAATATTACAGTTTGTGTATCAAATAAAAATACTTCCAGTAAAATTCAGATAATAATTTTGACAGACATATGTATTGTTCACGAAACAAAATTGTTTTTGTTACTCCTTACTTTGTTCGAATTTTTATACTGTTACTATATAATATTTGTTGCTTTTATTTTTGCTTCAAGTTAATTGATTATTGGTTATTCTTCAAAAAATCACTGTGATATGAAATATTTATTGACTGATGATTATGATTAAAAAAATTAATTGTGTCAATTAAAATAACTTGATGTTACGATTTAAAGCATGTCTAATTTATTATCTTATGCCCAACATTATTTATATCATAACAATCAATAAAAATATAAAGACAAACAATAATGAATAACATCAAAATATAAATTTATGGTTGATCGTATCATAGTTATCTTATAATTGCTTTAATTAATAGCAAAATAATTATGTACTTACAAGTGAAATGACACATCAGACCGATCTTTCTAACAATTATATGCACAGCATGATTGCATGGTTAAAAATTGTAAAATTAAACGGCTAGATTTAAAATTCAAACCTTATTGTACCCGTTACGGCATTCTCATTCTGTAAGTCATTCCCACGCTACACGTCATCCACTTGCTTGGTGTTGACTTCCCTTCTATGCAAGCGAGATATACTACAGGGTGTGTCTATAAGTGTTTATGGTCTAAGATTGCTTCTAATTTTTCTTGTTCCTTCTATCCCCATATTTCTGACCCATACAATATCATACTCCTAACTAAACTATCAAACGTAAGTTTTTTTATCTTATATATTCAAATTTTCTTTCACTTATTTTCCAAACTTGTCCCACTACTTTATTTGCTTTTTGAGCCATCTCTTTAATGTGCTTGCTCTCGGTGTTACTCGTGCAAAAAACATATCCCAAATATTTAAAAGATTTTACTTCCGTAATACCTTGCCTATTTTATTTTCAGTCCTCTACTTTTTTTTTCTCGCCCTTCTTTCTGAACACCATAATTTTTGATTTTTCTACATTAACTTCTAAACTTTTTTTTCTAAAATATTTTTTTAAACTTTTTATCATCTTTTTTATTTTCTTTGCTTTTTTGCTAGTATTACCATGTCGTCTGCAAATGCGAGCAACCACACTTTTTTTCTACCAACTACTACCTTTTTTGCTTGAGCCAACCTCAATTTTTTTCTTCATCTGTTATGTAGGTTGCAAATAAAGTAGGACTCAATGGACAGCCCTGTCTTACTTTTTTTGTTGTCCAAAGTCTTTCACTCATTTTTCCGTTAACCCATACCTTACTTGCTGTCTCCTCATACACGTCTTTCATTCAATTACAATTACAATTATGAAAATCTTTATGTTGCGCAAGAATATAAACTTTAAACTCACTTCTTGGCAAATGTGTAGATTGGTATTACTGGACACCGAATAATGGGACCTAACTATTTACCTGATCGGCTAAATAGCTAGAACTATTTATTTGCCTTTCAATATTCTACAAAATTTATCGGAATGGTTAAATATTATTTTTAACAACAACTGGATTGAGAAATTTGGACATTAATCATGGCCACCAAGGTCCCCGGACCTAAATCAAATAAAAAAAATTATTTGGGGATTTGTAAAAGATGTAGTATACAAAAATTGTGTTTTTTAAGTACATATTCAAAGTCAACTGCAAGGTGACAACAAAAGAGTAGTTTGCAATATTGAGGGGAGTTTTTTATGTTATGTACTTAGCTATAAAAATAAAGTTACTGGACAAATAAATTTTTATTTTTAATTAATTTATTATTGAAGAACTAGTAACACTAACATACTTATTTCAATGTTTTTTTAATGTCGCTATGTAAAAAAAATCTTTTGGTAGTTCTGGAAATTATGATTGGAAATTATGATTCCACTGCGTTTTTGTTCAAATTGTAAATTGATAAACAGTAGCAGAACAGATAATAGGAGAAGGAAGAATAAACATAGGACTCATAAGATGCAGAGTAGAGAAAGTTAAAGCAAATGAAAGAAAATGTTTTAAATGCTGGAGGAAAGGACATGTAGCGGCAGAATGCAATGGGGAAGACAGGTCTTCGCTATGTATAAAATGCGGAAAGGAGGGACATCAGGTTGCCGAATGCAGAAACAAAGAATACTGCATTGAATGCAAAGTATTAGGACACAGAACGGGAGAGAAAAGATGTCCAGCTACAAAGAAAAAAGAAATGAGGAAAACAAAGAAGAATATGGAGGACAACAACCCAGATAACTGGAGAGAACAGGAGGAAAAAATAGTATCACATAATGTATAAGTTTATACAAATAAACATAGGGAGGGGAAGAGAGGCTCACGATTTACTAATAGCTACAGCGGAGAGAAAGGAAATAGAACTAGTGCTAGTGAGTGAACCTAATAAAAACAAACTAAATGGTAAGTGGATAAGAGACAAAGGAACAGATGCAGCAATTTTAGCTAGGGGGAAGTGTAGGGACAAGGTGGAAAGATGGGGAACACCAAAAGAAGGAATAGTGTGGGCAGAAGTACAAAACATGATAGTATACAGCTGTTATATCAGCCCAAACTGCGATCTGGAATACTATCGAGAGTGGATAGAAGAATTAGAAAGAAGTTTAAGAAAACAGAAAAACAAAAAAATTATTGTAGGAGGAGATTTCAACGCAAAATCACCGAGATGGGGAGGCTACAAGATCGATTTAAGAGGAAAAATCTTAGAGGAGATGATAGCAAGGTTAAATCTTACAATCTGCAACAAAGGAGACAAACCGACGTTTGTAAGAGGAAGCTCAAAATCACATATTGACATCATCATAGCAACGTGGGAAATGGCAAAAATAATAAATGAATGGACCGTGACTGAAGAAGAATCACTGAGTCTACACAAACATATTCAATACAATACAAAGGAGAAAGAAAAACAGGAGCACACGAGAGAAGGTAAATGGAACGTAAGAAGAATGGACAAAGAAAAGATAAAGAGAGACATGGAAACAGAAGAAGTGACAGAAAACGAAAATATTGAGAAAAGATGCGAGAGGTACTCAGAAAAACTGAGAATAGCGGCGGAGGAAGCAATTCCTAGGTACAGGGAAGGCGGACGAAAAGGACCATACTGGTGGTGTGAGGAAATAAAAGAATGCAGGAAAAACACAATACAAACAGGGAGGAAAATCAAAAGGCTGAGAAAAAGAGGAGAGAACACAGAGGAAATAGAAGAGAAACTAAAAAAGGACAGAATTTTTTTAAAAAAGGCAATTAGGGATAGCAGAAAAAGATGCTGGAAAGAAATGATAGAATCTATAGATGGGGATCCTTAGGGAAAACCGTACAAAATAGTGATGGACAAATTGGGTGGAAGAACAAAAGGAATCTGCTTAAAAGAAGACGAAGAAGAAGAAGTCATAATTAAAAAACTATTTCTCAAGGGAGAACCAGTAGAAGAACCAGAAACAAAAGAAGAAGAAGTAACAGTTATGGCAACAGTGCAAGAGATCAAAGAGATCATAAAAGAATTGCCTAACAACAAAGCACCAGGTCCGGACGAAATAACAACAGAGATTGTTAAAGCAGCTTTAGACGGAAACGAGATAGAAATAACTCAAATAATCAACAGGTGCCTAAAAGAAGGAACTTTTCCAGGATGTTGGAAAGAAGCCACTCTGGTACTGATTGAGAAAGAAAAAGAAGCAGGAAAAGCAACATCATACAGACCAATATGCTTAATCAACACACTGGCTAAAATAATGAAGAAAGTTATTGTACGGAGAATAGAACAAGAAATAGAAGAAAAAGGAGGATGGGAAAAAGAACAATACGGATTTACTAAAGGAAAAACAACCTTAGGAGCTATTGAAAAAGTGAAAGCAATAGCAAAAGAAGCAAACAGCGGAACGCAGAGGAAAAGGAAACACTGTGTAATGATAGCGTTGGACATACAGAACGCGTTTATTAGCGTATCATGGGCAGCAATCATAGAGGCGGCAAAGAAGAAAGAACTGAACAGAAAAACAATCAAGATTATATGGAGCTACTTACGGACAGAAACCTAGTGACCAAAAATGGAAGATTCAAACTTACTAGAGGGGTACCGCAGGGCTCAGCACTGGGACCAAAACTGTGGAACCTTGTCTACGAGTTACTTTGAATGAAGATGCCGTAAGGCGTGTCAATAACAGCATTTGCGGACGACATAGCAGTAGTAGGTAGAGACGTAGAAATAGAAGTATTAAAAGGAAGATTAGAGCTGGCAATTGATATGATACAAATATGGATGAGAAATAAGGGCTTAAAACTAGCAACACAAAAAACTGAGGCGGCATGGCTATCGACTAAGAGGAATAATAGAGGAACAGGTAAGATACAGGTGGGAGATCAAGAGATAACCATAGGAAAAAAAATCAAATACCTTGGAGTGACACTCGAAGCAAAAGGATGGAATGAACAGGTTAAGGAAGCGGTCATTGGAACAAAGCAAATTGAGAGAAAGCTTGGTAGACTTATGCCAAACAACGGAGGTCCAGGAGAAGAAAGCAGAAGGCTAATAGCAACGGCAGCAAGAAGCAAATTGCTGTACGTCGCAGAAACATGGGGAGAAGCCATAAAAACAAAAAAAAAACCAGAAAGGAAGTAAAAGGAGCCACAAGATCAAGCTCGCTAAGGATTTGTAGAGCTTACAGAACAGTGTCACAAGAGGCAGTAGAGGTAATTGCGGCAACACCTCCCGTGGATATGATGGTGGAGGAAAGAATAGAAATAAAAAAACTTGTAAAAGAAGGAACGAGCAAAAAAGAAGCAAAGATAAGAGCAAGAGAGAAGACTATGGAAAGATGGCAGAGAAAATGGGATATAGGAGAAAAGGGGAAATGGACGAGAGAATTAATCCCAGACATAAAAGAATGGGTAGAGAAGAAACCCGAGACGTGCTATTATACAACACAAATACTGACCGGGCACGGAGCATTTGGAAAATTCTTGCAAAAAATTAAAAAAATAAATGAAGAAAAAAGGTGTACATTTTGTCAGGAAGAAACACACGATAACGCAGAACACACTCTAGTAGAATGCGAGGCGTGGGAGGAAGATAGAAAAAAAGTAGAATATATACTATGAAGCATAAGTGGATAAAACAACAATCATTAACAAATGCTTAAAAGATGAAAATAAATGGAGGGCGTTAAAAAACTTTGCAACAAATGTACTAAAAAAAAAATTGAAGAGTTTGACAATAGAAGAATATAGAAAAACAAACAATGGAAACAAACACACAAACTAAAAGCCATAGAAGAGAAAGGAAAGAGATGAGAGAAGCTAAATGGAAACAAGAAAACAGAGAAAAAGATCAAAAAGAAAAAAAAATAAGAAAGAACATGACAATTGTGCATACCAAGAAACAGAAGAAAAAAGAAGAACATTTACAGAGACTACGATACCAAACGAAATTGCAGAGATAAGGAGAAGGAGAAAAGAAATATTGAAGGAAAGCAGAATAACAGAAATAACAAGGCAAATACCAAATGATATGCTATCTCGAGGATGACTGAGAACGCAACCTTTCAGATAGTCAGAATATACCTGGCAACGAGAGGACATGAAGAAGTAATTCCTGATGGAGATACAAGGATATCACTGGAGGTAAAACTTACAAATCTAGGACTGCCAAAAGGAATACAACTGATGGAACTGCATAAATTATTCATGAAGGAGAGGGGATACGATAAAGAAGAAGTGAACGAAGACCTTAGTAAGCTAAGAGCACATCTGAGAACAAATTATATAACTAGAGTAAATAACACAAAGATGGGAGAAAGAAGAGAATGCAGAGGTAGATGCCAACAACTCACTACGTCCTAAAAATAAAAAAAATTGATAAACAGTGACATCATTTCAAGTATTTTTTGAGTTTTGAAAAGAGATAATAGCCAGGAGACACGGACTTAAAAATGGATGTTGTAATTCTTTAAAGCAGCAGTCTCTCTTAAGCAATTTGTCGGTTATGCACCCTACAGTTATTGTGCAGAAACAGCGTTGTCTGAGCATAATTGTGGGGATTTTTTTGTGTATAGCCGTTTCCAAGTTCTTAGTCTGTTATTGTAGTGATTTTTGGCATATACTTAATTAAGAGAATTTCCTCAGAAAACTGTGACCAAACCTTCTTTTAATTATACATCGACTTTTGTTTTGTAAGAGGATCTTAGTACTTATGTCTTATACCCAGTTACAATTTTATAGAAATAGTTTTCATCTATCAATAAAATAGCAAAATTTTGCTCAAAATTTGTCGGTTACAGTTTTGTTTAGGACTAGGCTGTTTGGGAATATGTAAAACTATAAAAATACTTAAATAATGAACAACAAATTTTTAACTTTGATTTTGATCATTTTGCTAGTTTGTTTTTCCAGAGGTCTTTCACATTTTTTGTCATCATGAATTTTCTGCCCCATTTGAACCGTTTGCACTAATATTTGACTTGAAATATTTAATTTACAAATCTTTGACTTTTGCCTCATTGAACTGTTATAAAATTGTTTTTAACCAATCTTGGAGATGCTACTATAAATTGTCACAAAATCTTGATATAAAAAAAATTCACGATATATTGTTTTCATATAACATATAAAGAAAGCTTTATTTCTTTAATATATCCCTATTGTGTCATTGCGAGTTGCGGAGTTAAATGGCAAGAGAGTGACAATGAATTTGATACAAATATTTTATATTACATTCACAACGGCGTAGATTACGACCTGGATGCCTTAAATCGTTAAGATTTGGCTATTTTGCTTATCACTCTCCGGGACCCGTTTTCAACAACAAGACATGGGGATGTCTTAACTATAGTTTAGAGAAAAGTATTGTTAAATTATTTGCAATATTCTATGGCATGGCTAAAGAAGTTGTAGCTTGGACTAATTAATCTAGTAAAGTAGTACATATTGTGATTATTACCAATGTGTTGATTTTTGTTTTTTATATTTGGCCATGTATGAGTCAAGTGTTCGGAACAAAAGTTTGATTTTGCTTAAACCACTGAAAATTCATTTTTCTACATGAGTCCTGATCTTTTTTGAATTTTTTCAATAAGCCATTTTTGAATAATAAGCCAACAAAATTTAAAAAAATCGATTTTATTGCATTTTTTACATCTTTTGATTGTTTGTAACTTCTCAGGGTTGCATTTTTAAGAAAAAAACTGTAATGAACTTTTTTTCAAAATTGTTTAAAGAATCATTTTTTTACAGCCAAACATTTTTGCCGTAAAAAAACAGTTTTTTTTTAAAGATGACGGGTATTTTCTTTTTTCTCGAATGTGGATAAAAACGTGCTTTTATATGTTCAAAAGATACCCTAAAAATTTCAGGAACTGCCGTGTGCTACGCTCCGAGATATCTATAAAAATAGAAAATAGCCTTAAATTTTACAATTTTCTGTGGATACCTCGGAGCGTAGTGCACGAAATTTTTTGAAATGTTTAGGGCATTTTTTGTACATATAAAAGCACGTTTTTATCCAAATTAGAAAAAAAAAATTTTTGTCATCTTTTTTTAAAAAAACTTCTTTGGACAATTTTGAAGAAAAAATAAGGTCTTTTGATTTTTTAATTGCCAGTTTTGTTAGTGCGGTGATTTTAATAAATGCGTTGTTAACATTGGCATTTTTATTGTGTTTTTCTGTTTTAAAGTTTTTGCGGTTGTAAGTTTTTTTGGATTTTGCACTGGTTCTTTAGTAATAGTAGAGTAGTAGTTAGTCTACTGCTACTAGCTACTAGCTTGAGGCTGAACTGTATCTTTATGTGTGTGTTTAAAAAGGTAGTCTTAGTAGCATCTTGTTAATCGGCAACACATTTTCCAAAACTTATGTGTTAATTTTTTTTCTATTTGGTTCTAGGTTGTTAAATAACGTAAAACTTAAGTTTTGGTCTATGACGCAATATAATTTTTCTAGAACCAATGAAAAACAATGTATGAATGGCAATAACATCAATCTTACCCCCCGGGTGGTGTAGTGGTTGTAGTGGTTGTAATGGTTAGCGTACTCGACTGCTATACCAGAGGTCTTGGGTTCGAGCCTCAAACCCCCTACCTGGAGGGTCAGGTTTTCTGGCTAATTGTTTAGGTTGGAATTCCTAAATTGCGGCAAAATTTTTAGATGTGATAGTAACTTCTGGCGTCGGTGATTAGCCTTGGCAGCAGAAATAGACCGACGTTAAATAATTGAATAAAAAAAACATCAATTTTGCCACACATTTTTATCATTTTGTATGCTAACATTTAACTAAAAACTTATATTGTCATGTAAGTTGATTTAATAATTGAAATAATGTTTTTTTTTATAAAAGTTGAAATACTAGGTTAGTCTCATAAATTAAAAAAAAATTATGTGTAATTAAGTGTAAAAATCTACTAAAATTCTAAGATGAAACGAGTTTTAAAATAAAGGTTTAAATAAATTATTATTATTATGATTAGGTTTATAACTTTAGTATAATGTTTTTTGTTTTTTTATAATACGTTATAAACATACCTCAAATAATTTAGTAAAAAATGTACAAAAATAGATAAAAAACTATTTTAAATAAATTAAATTAATTATACTTGTACAAATTTGTATGTTTCCAATAACAATTATGGATCGTATTTAGTTTGCCTCATAACTTTTTCTGCTACCTAGCTTTGATTTGTTTTATGGCTTTGAAATTATTTTGTGTTTAATGAATTTGAAATTAGCACAGCGGTGGAGCGATCAGTAGTCATATTTTATGGATCCATTGGTTTGTATTGTAATTTAGTTTTATTATTTATTTGATATTTGTACGGTTGTTTGCGGCCGGGGTATTGAGATTGTAATTGCAGTAATTACCGCAATTATACTTGCCGTTTAACCATTAACTACGTATATTGGATAGAGGAGATTATCAGCAGAAGGCAGTCTTCATTTTTCGCATAAAAACAAGCATATATGTTTTTGTTAAATTATATTTGGAAAGTTTTAATTTCAGAGATAAAAGTGTGGATAGATTTAGATTGTGTTTTAATTTCGTGCGCGCTATTTTTTACGGTGATTTTAATCGGAACTGGGTTAAAAGTTAACGCAATAAAGTGGACCGTTGAAAGTTGCTAAGATAGCACCATATTTCAAAGAGTAACTTGGAGCGATCTAATGGTCGAGTACACTTTGTATCCTGCTGAACCCATAAACGAACTGCCCTTACGCAACGAGAGTTAGTCCGAGTTGGCAGGATTATTTTTATTGCTCGGCCGTTCTATGAACAACAAAAATACCTATTTTACAACTTGTAGCGGTTAATTTCGAGTGTAAGAGGTTGGTCTCGACTAGAGGGTAGAAACTTGTGGGCCGAACTTTTCTTACTTTGAACGTTAAGTTTTTATGCGGCGGTATAGTATAGTAAAAATCTCTATTGGTCTAAAATAGCAACCGTCTTCAAAGTATTTATAAAAAAACTTTTAATATGAGCTATTTCTATATAATGAACTTTAAAACATGCTTCTGCATCTAAATAATTTTAAAAAATATAATACAACGATTAAGAAGTTGAGTAAAAAGTAGGATCGCTTCATCTCTCTTCAATTGACACTTTTGGGGCAAAGTAACTTTGTCTGGTATTTTAATTTAGCACTTCAGAATGAAACTTCCTCCGAGGATTGAGAGGTTCCTAAATATCAGTTCTACTATAGTTTATGTAAATATGACATTACAAACAATATTTTAACTTATTAAATTTAAATTAATAGAAAAAAAAAAAGTCGTTATTTAGTTTTTTTACATCTATGTACATATACTTTAATTAATAATCATACATCATTAAAATACATTTATCTGTTAAATATACTTAGAAATTGTAATTGAAATTCACAAATAAATAGTTAATTTTATTATATTTTTAGTTTTTTTGTGGATTTCAACTATTTAATTCGAAATATAAGTAACACATAAAGATAAAAAATTTGAAATAATAAATCAAATATTATTTAAACAAAGTAGTGTATTATTACAAAATAAGTTTTATCACAGTTTATAACTAAATAATTTAACATGTTGTAAAGTACGCTATTGATTTATGAAAGTGAACTGTGATTGATACTCAATCCAATATATAATAACAAGCATAAATAGTGCCCAGTTCACAGCAATTTTGTCAAAAATACAATTGTTTTGTATAATGTGTTTTTTTAAGCAGTCAAACAATTAGTTAATAACAATACGATAGATTGATTAGTTGTTAAAAGAAAGTTAATGGTTTTGGATTTTGAACGTGGGCATCACATCGGTTAGGACTTGCAATATTGATGCTTTATGGAAGCATATTTGATTGCAAATCAGAATTGCTGTTACTTCATAGCAACAAATTTAGTTATATAAAATACATTATATTTATATAGACTAGATAGGTTCAATCAACAGCAAAATAGTTTAATTCTTATAAGCTGAACATATGGTGTTTCAAAACATAAGTTATTGTTATTTACAAAGAGTGGTAATTTGTTGTAAAATCTTATACATGAATAATGAATTCCATTTTCGGTAGTATTGTAAGTTTATGAATTGAGTAATTAAACTGTTGGTTGTTTTGGGTTGTATAATTATGCATGGGTCTATTTCTAACAAAATATTGATTTTGTTATCACATAAATAACCATAATATAAATTTCAGTTGCCGTTAATAGTCTATGATTTGAAAACATTGTTCTTCAAGATTCCCTATATTTTAAGTTTAATAAAATTTTTTGAGCATGTTCTTTCATAATAAAAATTTAGTACATTGAGCAACCCCAATATATAATTTCAAATCTTATACTTCCTCCGTTCAAAAATTTGGTATACATTTAATTTTTTTTAAATTAATGGGATTCTAGAGAAGATTTATAATTAAATATTCTTATTTGACAGTTTATATGTTAGGCAAACGACTAATACATAGTTGGCTGATGTTCGGTTTTGTTTCTGTCAGAAAAGTCAATAAAGTTGAAACATCATTTTATGAAAAATAATTTTAAACTTTACCAAATGTCAGATATTGTAATAAATAATGAAGTAAACTTGTTAAAAAGAAATTCCAAGTTCAAGCAGTTAACTGGTGAAGTACGTCATGGAATATTGCAAAAATTGTTGCAGTTGAAAAAAAGGCCAAAAACTGAAGCATGGTGTTATAAATAAAGTTGCAACAGAGTTAGGAGTCACCCGTTTGTTTGTGACAATGATGGTAAAATTTGTGCTGATGTTTTTGCAAAAAATAAAGGTAAATTTAATTACATTAAAAAATTAAATTTATGAAAAAATATTCTAACTAAAAACTATATTTTTTCATAAATTTAATTTTTTAATGTTATTATTGGGTTGTCCGATTGAACAAATAGTAACGAGCGCTACATATGTCGTTGTGGCATTCGTATAAATTTACCTATTTAACTAGGCTTTATTCGAAATTATTGCTATACAACTGTCTCATTTGAGGACATTGCGTCTCTTCTTTATATATTTTAAAAGGTAAATTTGGACAAATATAAATTTCACATGTACATATATCATATTTTCGGACAAACATAAATTGCAAATGTATACTATAATTTTAGACGGAGGGAGTAATAGCCATAAAATTTGAATTATATTGATTTTAAAATTTTGAACATATAGACACTCTTTTAATGTGATTTTTCCATTTTAATTTTTAGCTAACAAGATTGAGTCTTGCATTGTCTAAAGCAATGGTTGAAGGAAATACAGTTGCTACACATTTTTTTAAATATCATAGCGTTTGTTTTTGATTTATTTAATATTAAACCATTCTCACTTAACCATTGTTTTGAAGTGTCTAGTAACACGTACGCGTCACTGGCCATTTCCGACAAATTTTTGAAAAGAAGAAAGCAAGCTAATAAGTTTAAAATTTTCAAAACTGGTATTAATACCGGTATGCCTGTCGTTTTTAAGTATAACACGTTAAATTGTTGTTTCCAATTTTTAAACATTTGGTTACATTCTTCAAAATAAAGAGAAAAAGTTTTGTATAAAACCAAATTATCAAAGAAAACATTAATATCTCTACTTGGTGGCCTATGTTATATTTATAAATTCAAATTTGTCAATTTTAAAATATAAGTTTTTTTTTACAATTTTTAATATACTTATTTATTTTGTCTTTATAATAATTTTAACCACGTCAATCTTACATGAATGTTTATAATTATTTACATGTGCACATATGTACATTAATTGCTTTTAGTGGTTGCATCATTCTAGGAGTAATTGAATTTTTTTTAGTAAATAATAAAACAGTACAATTTGTTTAGAAATTCATTATATAATTTAGTAATCTTTGTGTTTCACTGAAGATTACAAAAATATTTTATACTTAACAACTCAAATTGTTTATTTAAACTAATAGCTAAAGTGTAACATAACACAAAATTTATTATTTAGTTATTGGTACAAACAAATTGCATTACTAGAGACATTTAGCAAATATTTTAAAAATAGTGTCAGTAGATCAAGTTATATTAGTTTTGATTATGGTAAATTAAAGTGTATTAAATTTGTTTTAATTATTTTAGCGGCTATTTCTTGAATAAGTGTATTCATAGATTATTTTTTATTTTAGAATACATATTTGTAGTTTTTCCGGCCGACTTAAACTTATGTTGTGATATTATATTGCATTTGATTTGTTATCGGCACAACCATTATAATTGCATCATGTATATAAATATCCATGACAATAAATTTTAACGATAGGCAATAAAAAACCCATAACACAAAATTTAAAACGATATGTATGTTTATTGTGTACATCATATTGAATTGCAATACCAAGCCGTACATATAAAAAAATATATAATTGGGGTCTAAGCCGTCCAAGTTTTTGTCTTTTATCTTTAAGGGTGGTTGATGTTACATTTTTTTTTAAATTAATATGTGGTATTTAGGAATTACCTAATATGTCACATTAACAAAAATACCATGAATTTGACAAAAAAACATTTTTTTTGGCTTATTTTGTATCCCAGTTTTTGGGCCTCTAGAAAAAGATAAGAAGATCCACGATAACTCAAATTATTTTTTATTACATGTACTACGAAACCCATATTTGTATACTTAATGTTGGAGCATTCATTTTTATATATCAAGCTTTAAACATTATTCCAAAAATACTTGTAAATTTAACAGAATTGCAAAGTTATGCTTTCTTTAAACTGTTCTAACATTGTCAAATCTTGACATTTGATCCAAGAAGTCTAGATTTTTCGTGTTCAATCTTTCATTAAAGTGATCACACGACACTTATAGAATTACCACTATTTTAATGCAGGAAGTTGCACATGTTTTTGCAATCTTCAAAACTTGTAATTTTCAGGTCTCAAAAAAGCGCTGTCACACTATGTCAATTTTAGTCAAAATTTCAGTAAATACTCTTCAGACCCCAAGCAAAAAAGTTTTCTATATGAGAAATGGTATATCGGGCATTTTTAAGAAGTTTTTATGGTCAAAATTGTCAAAATTGGCTTTTTCTTCAAAAAAACTTTATGGTTCCAAACAAACACTCAGTTCTAAAAATGTATTTGTACATATATTGTTTTGATTATTTTGAAGAAGGGGTATTAAAGATTAGAATTACTTTGCAATGAACTTATTGTTTTATAGAATGTTTTGTTGTTTATGGAAAATTGAAATATTTTATTAATTATCTTTTTCAGATTGAATTAGATTGCCACAATGTTTACGAAATTTTTATAATTTTTTTAAGTTTGATTGGAATAATTGCTGATGTATTTGTTAAATGTTTTTTGCTTCTTATTAACTGTCTGTTTTGTCTGAATTGAGTACAAATACTTTTGTTTTAGTTGGTTAAGAAAGAATGGAAGAAATTTTTTTAAATAGTTGTTGTGAGATTTTGAGCTGCTGTATGTAGATCTTCAGAATATAAGCAATGAGTATTGGTAAATTAATTACATTTTATTTTCTACCAAACTTGCTAATAAGAATAAACTAAATTTAAACCAAACGAAAACATGAAAATACCTTTGAATTTCAACCAATTTTTGACTTGATTTTTGACATGCCTCTGATTTTAAAACACTAACCTCGTTTTAATACATTGTTTATAAATAATATATATTTAAGCGTACAAATTTTAAAACGCTTTACCATATTTGTTGATATGGTCTTTGAAAATTATCAAGTATGAAGGGTGCTATCATCTGCAAATTTATGAATAAGACTTTTGAGTTTGCATTCAACAAATACTACTATAATTTTTCTGTTTTTAAAGAAACTACAGTTATACATTTTATTTTAAAGTAGTAAGATGTTGGCCTTGGCAAGTAGCGTTTGAGAATAAGAATACAATACCTTCTAGTTTTTTTATCTGCTTAGATTTTGTTGTTATAATGTCCTTGTTTAACTAGTCTACATTTGCCACTAGTTTGAGGTGGGCTGGTTATTTTCGCGGATTTTCACGCAGCATCTGCGGCATGTTGTCTCTAGCATCTCTTTCTCTGCAGCCGTTATCTGTCTTTTTTGTTTTTTGTATCTTTTTATTTTACATCCACTTTTGCATTCTTTTTTTTTTCTAATCAGTGCAACTTATTTGAATTATTTGAAATAAATAAAACAAATTTTCTATGTACTATATTTGTGATAGAAAATTTGTTTTATTTATTTTATAACTAACTATCACATAGTAACAGTCACTACCATTTATTTGTTTCTAATTTTTAGTTTGTCTTTACAGACTTTCTTAGATTTCTTAAGTTTAATTTTACTTCTTCTTTGTCGTATTCCCTTTCTTTCATAAATAGTTTATACAGTTTCATTTCATATTTCATTTGACAGTCTTAAATTTGTAAATTTTACTTTTAATGATATCTTTGTATGTCTATCTGAAATTACTTTTTTGTATCCTTTTGTTGCCAGATGTATATATATATATATATATATATGGGTAATTCCATTACTTTTCGACCAAACTTAAAAAGTGAGTATCTCCAAACTGGCTCAAAATTAAATATGTGATAGTAGGTACCAAAAAAACATATTTCCCAAATTTTCAACTTTTTAAGTCATGATCTTGATTTTTGGGAGTCTCTTAAAGTTCAGAAAAACGCCAAAAAATCACATTTTTTTGCTAATTTTCAACTTTCTTTTTCTCAGCGTAGAAACATTGGAAAAAGCTCTGCAAGGTCTGATTTTTTTTGTAATTTCTTGTACTTTAACTTGTTTTTTTTTTACTAAATCTATTATTTATTTTCTTTAGCGTAGGCCGTTGTGAAAATAACCTTAAATTACAAAACCAGCTCCACATTGAAAACGCCGTAACAATGTCAAATTTTAATCAAATTAGGTCTAGTTTAGCTTAATTTGTTTATTTTGAATTGTTCTTTAAATTTTTGAAAGTTTTTTTTGATCAAACTAGTAAATCGTGAGATACCACTTTTCAAAGATTAGTAATTTGGTCAAAAATGCTCATTTTTGTATACATTGAAACCGTTGTAACTTTTTTCTACCTAAATTTTTTTTGCTAAAATTTTCAGTAAACCTTCCTCATATGTAGCTAAAACATCTCTTAAAGTTTGGTTCTTGGGAATAAAAATAGGCCCAAGCTACAGAACTTTCAAAATTTGTAAAAAACAACGTTTTATACGTTAATAATTTTTACTTACGCTTTTATTTTTGCAAAAAAATTACATATTATTGCATTGGTTTGAACATATTTTAGATTAAAAATGTGTTTTTGATAAAAAATGTTTATTTTTATAAATATAGATATATTTTTATTTTTATTTTTATTGTACCTGTAAAACAAATACAAAATTTTTGCTAAAATCATATGGACGCCTTAATTCTAAATTTTATGACAAAGCACGCCAAAAAATACACAGGGCGTTTCCTAACTGGAGGTTCTTTTTCTAATTTCAAACAGAAAATCTAAATATCTTTTTTGTCTATCTCGCTTTGTTTTCGAGATAATTTAAAAATACACATTATTTAGAAAGCTTTTTATTTAAAAAAATTTAAGTAAAAAAAGAACATTTATAACAATGTTATCAACAAACAAAACAATATTTCATATTTTAATAAGTTCTCAAAATGACTGCCATGAGCGTTGATGCAAGCTTGACAACACACTAAAAAAAAAATGATAAACTGTTTCAAAACCTGTTATGTTTTGAATTTGCAATGCAGCATTTGCAATTCTCTATTGTAGCTGCTCCACGTTGATTATTAGCTTTCCATAAACCAATTGTTTCATGTGTCACCTAAACGTTCAATAGATTTAGATCAGAAGATCTTGCAGGTCAGTTCACTGGACCTCTTCTACTAATCCATCTATCTTTAAAATTATCGTTAAGCCACCAAACTACATTACATTACACGTTAGGCAAGAGGGACATTGTTATCCAACAAATTTTCCATCTTGTTTTCAAGAAATTATGCTTATAAAAAATGACATGTGTATTCTCCGTTGTTGAACTGCATTTTTTACAAATTTTACTATCCGAACCAAATAAAACAATTTTGACAAGTATCAAAAGCTTGCAACAACGCACAATTGTTAAAGTAATGCTGTTTTGTTTGTTTTTTTTTTATAGAAAAACAAGCTTGCATCAACGCTCATGGTAGTCATTTTGAGAACTTTAATAATTTTTTACTAACAGAATATAAAAAAACCATCATCCTGCACATAAATAATGATGAATAATACAAACAATGTGTAATATTTAAAACTAGACAATGAACAGAAAAAATACAAAAAAAAACACATAAAATGTATACATATAAAAACAAAATATAAAATTATTTATTAACACATTTTAATTGGTTCTTAAATGAACATTTAAAAACGCAAAACAAATCGACGTTATTAGAAAAGCTATTTGCAATTCTACAAATTCTGCCAATAGATGATTGAATCCATAGTTGGTAGAATGTATAGATTCTCTAAATAATGGAAACTGTCTAGTTTGGCAATTATTGTTGGATATCTGAAACGGAACGGAGTTACACGTAGCTCTTGGCTATCAATCTCAGACATCATTCGTCCATTTATTAAAATATGTAATATTGTTCTTACCATTGTTACAAATGTTTTTTTTTTATAATGTGTATTTTTCAATTATCTCGAAAACGAAGCGAGATAGACAAAAAAGATATTTAGAATTTCTGTATGAAATTGAAAAAAAAGACTTAAGTTTTTATTTTTGCCTACAGTTAGAAAACACCTTGTGTATTTTTTGGCGTGCTTTCTCATAAAATTTAGAATTAAGGTGATTTTAGCAAAAATTATGTAATTGTCTTCCAAGTACAATAAAAATAAAAATAAAAATATATCTATATATATAAAAATATATATTTTCTGTTAAAAACACATTTTTAATCTAAGATATATTTAAACAAATTCAATAAAATGTAGTTTTTTGCAAAAATAAAAGCGTAAGTAAAAATTATTACCAGGTTATTAACATATAAAACGTTGTTTTTTACAAATTTTGAAAGTTCTGTAGCTTAGGCCCATTTTCATTCCCAAGAACCAAACTTTAAGAGATGTTTTAGCTATATATGAGAAAGGTTTACTAAAAATTTCAGCAAAAAAAATTTAGGTAGAAAAAAGTTACAACGGTTTCAATGTATACAAAAATTAGCATTTTTGACCAAATTACTAATCTTTGAAAAATGGTATCTCACGATTTACTGGTTCGATCGGAAAAAACTTTGCAAAATTTTGAAGAGCAATTCAAAACAAACAAATTAAGCTAAACTAGACCTACTTTGATTAAAATTTGACTTTGTTACAGCGTTTTCAATGTGGGGCTGGTTTTGTAATTTTACGCTATTTTCACAACGGCCTACGCTAAAGGAAATAGTGAATGGCTAAATAAAAAAAAAAAAAAGTTAAAGTACAAGAAATTACAAAAATAATCAGATTTTGCAGAGCATTTTCCAATGTTTCTACGCTGAGAAAAAAAATGTTGAAAATGA
Organism: Tachinus rufipes; assembly: GCA_963932245.1. Lineage (NCBI taxonomy): Eukaryota > Metazoa > Arthropoda > Insecta > Coleoptera > Staphylinidae > Tachinus > Tachinus rufipes. The sequence goes on along the minus strand of OZ010750.1, from coordinate 45,405,338 downwards.
GCAAAAAAAAGTGATTTTTAGGCGTTTTTCTGAACTTTGAGAGACTCCCAAAAATCAAGATCATGACTTAAAAAGTTGAAAATTTGGAAAATATATTTTTTTGGTACCTACTATCACATATTTAATTTTGAGCCAGTTTGGAGATACTCAGTTTTTAAGTTTGGTCGAAAAGTATTGGAATTACCCATATATATATATATATATATATATATATATATATATATATATATATTTATCGTTATTATCGTTTTACATCTCTTTTACCCTTTCGGGTGTCGAGATTCATCTCTTGTTCTTAAATTAAGTTGTTTATTTGCTCTTTCCATTTGCTTCTGTTCTTTGCTACTGTTCTTGCTTCTTGCCAGCTTAGATTGTTTCTGTTTAATATTTCTCCTACGTTGTTTTCCCATGTCTTCATAGGCCTTCCTCTTTTTTTTGTTTTTATTATCCTTGAGTTCCATACTTGCTTTGTTTGTCTCTCTTCGGGCATTCTTTCTAGGTGTCCATACCATGCTAATTGTTTTTTGTCTATTGTGTTGTGTATACTTTCTATTTGAAGATTCTCTCTTATCCGTTCGTTTCTTATTTTGTCCATTCTTGTTACTCCTTCTACTCTTCTTAAGTATTTCATTTCAGTTGCCTGTATTTTACTTTTATCTCTGTTATTCAATACCCATGTTTCACTTCCGTATACTAAAGTTGGTCTGTATATTGTTTTATATAATGTCATTTTTGTTTCTTTTGAGATTTGCTTGTTGTTTAGAATCACCTTGTTTATTGCGTGGTAGTTTCTGGTTGTTGCCTGGATTCTTTTGTTAATTTCATGTTCCATATTTCCTTTATTATTTAGCGTTACTCCTAGGTACGTAAATGATTCTACTTGCTCTAATTCTACTCCATTTAATTTTATTTTTGTTTTAATGTTTGTTTTTGATACAATCATGATTTTTGTTTTATCTATGTTTATTGTCATGTTATGTTTTCTTAATTCCTCGTTCCATATGTCTATGTTATGTTGCATATCATCCTCATTTTTGGTAATTATTGCTAAATCATCAGCAAATGCACATGCTGCTATTGTTGTTATTGCTAGCTTATGATATCCAATTTCCAATTTCTTTGTTTTGCCCTTTAAGTTCTTTAGTATATCATCCAGAAAGGTTATAAATAGTAGTGGGCTTAAAGCTCCTCCTTGTCTTAGACCTTGTGTAGTAATAAATTCATCCGACGTCTCTTTTCCGGTTCTGATGTAATTACTTGTGGTTCTATATACACTTTTTATTGATCTAATTAGTTGTTCGTTTATTTTTCTTTTTTCCAATATGTTTCATAGTTGTTTTCGAGGCACTCTGTCAAACGCTTTTTCAAGATCCACAAATGTTATAAACAGTTTGTTGTCTTGTCTCAGTGTTTTTTCAATCAACTTTCTTATTGTAAATATATGGTCCTGTGTTGAATGTCCTCTTCTGAATCCGCTTTGTTCTTTTTCCAATGTTGGCTCTATCACTGCTCTGAGTTTATTCTCTATTATTGCCTCATATACTTTCCCTGTTGTGCATATTAAGGATATTCCTCTGTAGTTGTTACAGTTCCTGCTGTTTCCCTTTTTGTGAATTGGGAATATTACTGCCTTCTCCCAATCTGTTGGGATTGTTCCTAATTTCCATATTCTGTTTAGCATTTCCAAAAGTAACATTGTTCCTGCTTCCCCCATATATTTTAATTGCTCCGATTTTATCAAGTCATGTCCAGGTGCTTTTCCATTTCGAAGTTTTTTCAATGCTTCTTCCAATTCTTCCTTTGTTATGTTCTCTGTCTCTTTGATCTTGCTTTTATTCTTGGGGAATTGTTCCTCTTCGTCCTCATTTCCGTTAATAGTTTGATTTTCTTCTAATAGCTCTTTAAAATGTTCTCTCCATCTATTCATAATTTCATTGTTGTCTTTTAATACCTTTCCTTGTTTGTCTTGTAGTTGTTTCAGCCTTACTTGGTTCCCTTTCTTGCAGCTCTTCAGTGTTTTGTAGAACAGTTTCTGGTTGTCCTTAAAGTTTTTCTCTAAAGTATTCCCAAATTCTTCCCAGCTTCTATCCTTGGCTATTCTTATAACTTCTTTTACTTTTTTTCTTTGTTTTTTATAGTGTTGGTATTCCTCTTCTTTCTTGGTGTTGATGAACTTCTTCCAGTACTGTTTTTTCTTCCTTACTTCTTCTTTTACTTCATCATTCCACCAGTATGTTTGTTTGCTATTTTCTGTACTTCTGGTTATTCCACAAGTTTGTTTCGTTGCCTCCGTTATAATGTGTTTAAAATTGTTCCATATTTCTTCTATATTGTCCATATCCGGTTTTGCTATACTGTTTATTTGTTTTCTTATAATGCTTTGGTATTTTTCTCTCGTCTGTGTGTCCTTTAATCTGTCAATTCTAAATTTCCTTACCATTGTCTCTTTATGTGTCTTTTGAGCTGTTTGTTTTATCTGTTCCATTCCTTTTATCTTTGTTATTGTCAAGAAGTGGTCACTTCCAATTTCACTACCTCTTTTCACTCTTACATCGTTTACGTTTTTAATTTGTGATATATTGGTTACAAAATAGTCAATTATTGATTTTTCGTTTCTACTTTTAACTTCTCTTGTGTATTTATGTATCTCTCTATGTTCAAATATTGTGTTGAGTATTTTCAGTCCGTTTATCATACAGAACTCTATCAGTCTATTTCCATTGTTATTTTTAGTTGATTCACCATGTGTGCCCATTACTTCTTCAAAACTCTTGTTTCTATTTCTCACTCTTGCTTTAAAATCCCCCATTATGTATATAGGTTCTTTTAAGTTTTCGTACTGTATTTGTACTGTTTCCCAGAATTTGTCTTTTGTTGTTTTAATTTCATCTTCGCTTGGGCCATATATAATCATTAAGTTTGCTGATAGTGTATTATCTTCTAAATTGATTACCATTATCCTTTCATTCACACATTTCCATTCTTTGATAGCCTTTTCCATATTTTTATTTATTATGCATCCTACTCCTGCTCTTGCTCTCTCACTGTTTTCTACTCCGCTATATATTAAAATATGACTATTTCTTAACTTTGTTATTCCTTGTCCCTTCATTTTTGTTTCTGTTATGGCTAAAATGTCCAATTTTGCTTTTTTAAATTCGTCTACTAGTTCTGTCTCTTTATCTCTTATACTTCTTATGTTCCATGTGCCGATTTGAATGATCCTTTTCTTATGCTTTTTCGTCCTTGTTTTGTCTGCCGTTGTAGTTTTCTTTCCTAATAGTTTTTTGTCGTCACTTGACGGTCCTTGTTTTCCCTTCTTGTGACCCCTTTTTCAGCTTCATTCCAGACATAAATTTCTTCGTTGATTATTATTTTTTGGTATCCAATTTTAACTTTTTTTCCCTTTGCCTTCTCTTCCCTTGCAATACTTCTGATTTCCCTCTGTATTCCCCTTTCTTCCCATGTGAGGTCATTGTCTATATATATCTCTGTGTTTTTTAGTTTATTTTTGGCTATCATTATCTTTTGTTTCTGTTCCCAGTTTGGCAATTCCACTTTAATGATTTCGTTCTCGGTATCTTTCTTTAATAATATTATATTCTTTATATCTACTTTTACTTGTAGCTTTCCTTCCATGAATTGTTTAATCTCTTCTTCTGTATTCTGTGACCTTTTTAATCCCTTTATTATAATGTTATTTTTCTTTTTTATTCTTTCTTCTTTTTCTGCTTTTTTTTCGATATTTTCTATTCTATTTGTTAGGCTCTTCAGTTCTCTTTTTCAAGTTTCTTCTTTTTTCTCCATTTCCACTTTTATTGTTCTTATTTCTTGTTTTATTTCCTCCATATTTTCATCCATCTTAAGCCTCATTGCTTGGATCATTTCCTTTAATTCTTCCATTTCTTTTTTTTGGATAGTAGTCTCTTCTTCTATTTTATATACTGCTTGTTTACTCCCAAACTCTTCTACTCTCTTTTTTTTGTTCTGGTGATCGTATGGTTTTTTTACTTCTGCTAGATATACTTTGGTATTCTTGTACGTCTATTTCTCTTGTTCTTTTGTTCATTTGGTTGTAATTAAATTTTTGTTTAAACTTCCGTTTTCAATTTAAATTGTTTCACGCTCTTTATGTTGTTTTAATTTTATTTGTGTAATTAAAATAAAATAAAATGCGTACGCCTCTGGATTTCGTTGATTTGTATATCGTAGCGTGTTGTACCACTCGCATCCGTCTCTCTCTAGCCCGGTATCCTGGTGTATGTCGCACTCTGTTCTTCACTGACTGGCAAATATATTCCATTGGAATTTATATTATCTTTATCTTCCACTTTTTTTTCTCACTGTTCGACTTTATTTTCTGCTCACACTATTTTGTCTTTACTGTTTTAATAATTCACTTTTGGTCTTAGCGATAAGTTCCGTTTATTGCGAAATGATTATCGGCCGCAACCAAAACACGTCCTCTCTCTATGAATTCGTACGAAAAAAAAAAAAAACAAAAAAAAAAAAACAAAAAAAAAATATATATATATATATATATTGACCATTAAAAAGTTGCGTTTTCCGTCAACCTTGAGATGGCGTATTTACCATTTGGCATTTGCTTTGTTATTTCTGTTATTTTGCTTTCTTTCAACATATATATTTTCTTTTTCTTTATTTCTACAATTTTGTTTGGTATTGTAGTCTTTGTAAATTTTTTTTTTATTCTATTTTTTTAATTTTATTTTTTTGGTATGCATAATTGTCCTGTTTTTGTTTTGTTTTCATTTGCTTCTCTTGTTCCTTTTTACTTCTATGGCTTTTATTTTATGAATTTGTTTTCATTCTGTTGTCAAACTAATCATTTTTTTTAGTACTTTTGTTATAAGGTTACAGCCCTTTATTTTTATCTCTCAAGCATTTTTTAATGATTGAAACAATTTCTCAATTATGACTTTTTCTTCTTTTTATAGGTGGATTTCCTTTGCTCTTTTTTTCAGGTTGTTAATCATTATTTTGTACGGCTTCCCAAAGAATTTCCTCCGCCTAAAATTTTTTTCATTTTTTTTGTCATCGTTTTTTGGTACCTTGATTGCTTTTTTCAAGATTTTTCTGTCGTTATTTTAGTTTTTTTTTTAATTTTTTTTTGTGTTTTTTCTCCCTGTTTGTATTGTTTTTTTCTACATTCTCATATTTATTTGCACTACCAGTATAGTTTTGTTGTTCCCCTTCTTTGTATTTGGGAATTACTTTATCCGTCAATTTGCTCAGTATCTTTTGCATCTCTTCTCTATGTTTTTGTTTTTTGTCACTTTTTATGTTTCCATGGCTTTTTTTATCTTCTCTCTGTCCATGTTTTTTACGTTCTATCTACTTTCTCTCGTTTTTGTTTTGTATTGTATATGTTTGTGTAAGCTTAGTGATTCTTTCTCTGTCACGGTCTAGTCAATATGTTATTTTGAGCTTCCGTTTACTCTTCTAAAATGTTTCCTCTTCTTTTATAATGATTTTTTGTTTTTTTGTTTTTTAAACTGCTTTCTTCTACTTCCGACAGTATTCATTTTATTATTCTTAAATCAAAATCCAAAAAACCTTACTACAAACTACTCAACAAATCTGTATCTAGAGTTTTTTTATTTTGTTTTTTTAATAACTAACATGGTTTTATTATACTATACAACTTTTGCTAATATGTACTTTAAAAACATTGTTATAAACTTTTTTTATTGAAGGTTTGCTGTTATTGTAGCTATACATATATTATTGATAGCAGCTCTGAATAGTTGGACTGGCATTCAGTAGAGTAAAATAGCTTAGTGAAAATCGGTTGCCTAATTGCAGACTGGGACAACTAAATAAAAAAAATGTATTATACTTCTGGAAATTTAAAATTATTGGAACGTTTAATGTTTGCTGGGAGACTGCTCGAAATTTATTTTTTAAGAAAGAAGTTTTTTTTATTGAGCTAGTACACGAATTCGGAAAAATTAAAAAAGCTTATTTCTTATTGACTGCAAACATTTAACACAAACAGAAATGATGAAGACATAAATACAACATATTTAATTTTCACATTTGACTATGAGAAACTACACAAAGAAGTCAAAGAGGCATATGTTTCTTGCTAGTCAAAGTTGTAAAATTCATTGAGTATGCCGAGCTCTAAGAAAGAAGTTATCTTCAGATGAAGTTTGATCACTGCCAAGTGCCAGTAGACATACATTTGTTAGCATCTAACAAGTTTCCAGATTGTAATATTTGTAATGTTTTGTTAACTGCTAAGAGCATATCGACCGCTACTTTGATTTTCAGTATTTTAGTGAAAACAACCACTTTGGCGTCATTCCTATTTCCTCATATAATTTGATAATCAATTTATTTTTTCATCAGTACTTTCACAAAGGATTAAATTATATTAGTTAGGGTATTTTAGTCAAATAATACTTAAAAATAACCGAAAAATGAATAAAAATATTGAAATAAATACGTTTTTCGGTAATTTTAAATGCATTTTAATGCTATTTGCAAATATAATTTGACTAAAATACTTTGGCAAAATATAGTTAATTCTTTCTAAACATATTGTTGAAAAAATAAATAAGTTATCAAATTATATGTGGAAATAGGAATGACGCTAAAGTAGCTGTTTTCACTACAATACTGAAAATCAAGACAGCGGTCGGTATGCTCTTAACAGAGTTTTTTTTCACCGATGTGAAAAATTGCATCAAACGGAACCTTACAAATTGGCAGAAATATTATTTTTGAGATGAGAGGGCCTTGCTAATGATATTTTGTAAAAACAATTGAATGTGGTGGCAGATAATTTAAAAAGGCATTAAGTTGGAAAACATTTCAGAGTAATGATGAAGTTATTCAGGCTATGCATGAGTGGCTGTACAGACAACCAAAAAAATGTTTTTTTTCTTCTGGTATTCAAGCACTTTTAAAAAGATGAATGAGCTGCATAGAAGGCAACGGGATTACGTAAAAAATACTATATTGTTTTTGACATTGCTTCAATAAATTTTGATTAATAACGTTTTTAAGGTTTTTATTTGATTCTGCCTTGTACATTTTTGGTGTAAGTTAAATTATTTCTTACTAAAATATTTAACTTATGTTAAATGGTCACGTATATTTTTTATTCTACTATTTGATGTTTCAGCATAAAATTAATATTTAAAACTTTTAAAGCTGCAAGAAGATAAAGAGGCATAAAGTACGACTAAAGTTTTTCCTGCTTGTTGCGGAAACAATTGTTCCCCGTTATTAAATTCCACTAAACCACGTTAATAGTTTTTTTTTTGTAAAGCTGTATTTATCATTATTATTTATGGCCATCCGCTTTTAATTTGCCGTTCGTTTAATGACAAAAAATAATAATTATAGAGAAATTTATGCGTGCACGTTGTTAGATTGTACAAAGAAAATTCGACGGAGGAACGTGCACATAAAAGTCGTTAGCGACTTTGCCCTACTAGCAAACAGTCTAGTTATTCATTCAATCCGTGTGGAAGAAACGTACTATCATTGTGCTTGCTCTCTGTAATAATAACAAGCAGATCTGAGAAAAAAGAGCTGCGAAATTCACTTAATTATTCTTTCTAATTATATCGTAATTTGTTTATTTTCAACTTCTATGCATTTTGTTTTTTAATTAATTAATTGAATAATTTAAATACAACTCACGTACAATCAACAATTAAATAGAAAAAAGACACGACTGAAATTTATTATAATACTATCATATTTTCATTATGTAACTAATTTTAACCCTTGCCATGTTAGAAATATGTAAACAATATTTAATGTACCGTATGCTATGTATATGCAACTTTATTTATTGCTGTAAATAACATTTGTTATGTTTGAATATTTAACAACAACCGAAATTTAATAATAACATAACAATTGGTGTTTTATATATAAATATGTTGGATATTCTACAATTAATTTCAGGTAATGTTAAGTCACAATCCAGTGGCATATGATTGATTTATTTCCAAGCACTCTTGTATTTTTTGCCACTCAACATGAGAGTGCGTATATTTTAACAACGTAGATATCAAAGCCAACTGATTACCAATAACATATATATATATATATATATATATATATATATATATATATATATATATATATATATATTTCCTTTCAAACCATACTCGTTTAACACGATATGTTTTATATAGCACAATAATAATATTGGCATGCGGTAGGTTTGATCTCGCTACGATTGAGATGTTTATGAAGTCAAACTGACCTCCATAGTGTTTGCTGCTACGGCTCATTGTACTTGTTATTTACAGAGTCACGAACAATCGTCCATCAAAGCGTTTATTGACGTAAAACTGATCTTTCGGCACAATCAAAGTCGTGATTGATTAAAAGCGTCACCGCAGTTGTAATCCCTAGTGCTCCGTAACTATTAACGCTGATTATTCTTGATAATTTAATCTAAAAGGCTATATAAGGGGATATTTCTGTAACTTAATAGACCTTACAATAATAATAAGATATCTTTAATTTTACAAAAACAAGGTTTTTTATACAAAAATAATTTTTAAAAAATGCAAATTAAAAAAAACTGGTTTTTCAAAATTTTGATTCAATTTTTGGTTTCATTAAAACCACTACCCATAAATATAAATATAGTTTCTAACACAAGACTTAACTATTGTGCTTAGCCGCTATCTAAGACAGGTTTACATATATACCCATCTATTATCATTGCATCATTATGTGGCATTTAATAGTCTTTTATTAATAATTTTTTCAAGACATCTAAAATATTGTTTTTCTACTCCTTACTGCAATCTGCTCATTATGTAACTATTGTTGATAAGAAAAAGTGTACTATTTTATACAATTCATCATCAAACCGAGTTTGTTGCACAATATTCTATTTCTACATATATTTTTGTAATCGGGGTACTATAAATAAAACTTAAGCAAATTTGCAACAATTTATTGGTTTATGGTTTCAATTGGACAACACACAAATCTTTATTGCCGCAAAACGAAGTTTTCAAAACTTTAACAAGCATCTATAACATGAAAAAAAATTATTATTTTTTAATTTGTTTATAGTAAATATATTTATTTATGAATATTGTTTTTACCACAATGCAAACGTAGTCATTTTATTTGGGCTTTGTTAGAACACATATTATTATGATTATTATTATTATTATTATTATTATTTGTCCTGCTCAGCTTAATGTTCACGATTTAGTTCTAGTTTTAAGCAATAACTATTTATTTTATATACCGTATAAACGTATATATTATGCGCACCGCTTTGCTTCTACACGTATTTTGCGGCATGCCAACGCTTGTTACTATTTTAATTTTATTCTTATTTTTAGTATTAGTTGTTTTATGTTTAATTTATATATTTATTAAATTGTAGACATAAACTTATTTTGCAATAACTTCTATTGACTAATAAATAAATGAAAATAATATTTATGTTATAGTTTGTGTTGGTATATCCCATAAGTGGCTTTCTAATGGGTAGAGAAAACGAGCAATGAAGTTTATAACTCAAAGATGCGTTAACTGAACATTTAACCAAAAAAATCTGCCTGGACAAAAGAGCAAGTTGTGTGTGCTTGGAAAAGGACTAAAGCTTGAAAGAAGTCTTATGAAAAAATAAGAAATGTTACTTTGTTTAATGATGCAAAATCTGTAGTACAGACGGTACGTGCCTAGAACAAATAGCTCGTAAAGTAGAACTGTAGAAGTAAAATAATGTAAGAGAAGGCGTCATTGAACGTCTATATAAAAAAAAATCATCAATATAAACAACAGCACAAACACAATATATCTGATCTTTACATTTAATTTTGACAAACTAATTAAAAAAGTCAAAGTGGCATGTTTCTCTTTTACCCAGAATCCGATTACGCGTTTCCAGTAGTAAATGTAATAAAAACAAACATGATCTGGATAAATGCGCAAATTCCATTTTTGTGTAAATTATGAAAACATGCACCTTGTGTATTGACGGAATTGGTTAAAGATGTAAAAAAATAGCCAAAATCAAAGTAATAGAAAATTAAGAAAATCGCTCACAATTTCTGTTTTCGAATTATTCTCCAAATAAAAAGAACTTGTAAGCTTGTAAGGAAATTATGGTCAGAATACGTAATATCTGTTAATATTTTGGCCAATGCTTGTTTTGCTGTTTTCAGTGATAATAATAACGATGAGAAATTTTGAGAGGTCAAAATTAACACTGATAGACGCCATCTGTAATTTGTCTCTGACAAAGACAAAAATATAACACTCCTTAAGTTTATAGAAATTTGATTTCGCATTATCTGAATATATTGTTTCACGTGTCGATTTACAATGCTATGTTTAGGCATCTAAGTCGTTCTGCAAAATCCAAGTCGTTCCGCAAAATTTTTACTGTTAGCACTCTATATGGTCAGCATGGCATTAGCCTGAATTGTAAAAGCTTGTTGTCATAGTACCAGTACTTAAACTTGGTAAAGATATAAAGCTTTCTACAAGCTATAAACTTATTTCCCTAATTAGTTGCTTATGCAAAATACTAGACAAAAGGATTAATAATTTATTTGGTTAATAGATTTAAAATTCTTAAGTTTTGATATACAATGTGGTTCACGGCGTAATTGTTCTACGACTGATTACTTTGTTTGACTGGATACAACAATTATAAAGTTTTTTTAAAGAATTAACTGTTTTAATCAATGTATGCTGTATTTTTTGCAAAAGCATATGACATGACTTAGTAGAACAATGTTTTACAAACGCTTCAATTGTGAGCAATTTTTGGATGTTGTTTATAAAAAGTATCTCATCTATTAACGTTATAAATCAGATTGTCAAGTGTAGGTATGTATGTTGATGACGTAGTAGTGTATCTCTTGTGCCTCCAGGAACATGTCAACATTGGAACGCTAATTTCAAATAACAGCAAAACATTGATTTTCTATATTTATTGAAAGTGAACTCTACACGGTCACCATTAATTTCATTTTAGGGAAATACTTATCTTTGTAAAAGGAAGCGTATTTAATAAATCTAAGATGTGTTATAATATTAAACTGAAGTCGTTGAATGGAAAGTCATTGGGAGCGGATTGGAAAACAATATTACTTTTGCATTGCGTTTTTGGTGCAAGTAAATTAAATTATAGCTTTATAACTAGTTCTAAACACATAACGTACTATAGATCTAGTACATCATACAAGGATTTGTTTAGCAACTAGCGTTTTATGCACTAGCTCTATTGCTAGTGTTTTGTAATAGGCAACTGAACCATCTCCGTTTATAACGTTATTTGTCGTGCATAATAATAGTTTTGACAATGTATACAACATCTGGTAACGGTTGCAAAAGCCACTTGTTATACGTAAGCAAGAAAAGAAAACTAAAGTATTTCTTTTTATTTTCAGTTACAAATGCCAATATTTATAGGCTTATGTTTGTGTTGCTACTTTACAGCTGCCTTTTTAATATGTATCTGTAAATTAATTAGATAATATATAGTACGGAACTTGTTATTTAAGAGAAAAGAGGCTGCTGTAGATACTGAAAAGCCTAGTATAAGGTTTTCAAATAAAAGGTTTAATTTTGATATTTAAAAAAAACGGGTATTTTTTAAGAGAAGTCAATAAATGTTTATTTGATTGTAAAGAGGAAGGTATGCCATTAACATTTGAAAATGATATCAGTCAAATGGCCGCCACGGTTACGGTTGCAGTACCACATTCTTTTCATGAAATTTTCCATGAACAATTCGCACATTTGCGACTGTATGTCTTCGATAACTTTACGAATTTTATCTTTAAGGTCTTGAATCGATTGTGGAGCATTGGCATAGACCTTATCTTTCACGTGGCCCACAAGATCTCGGTGGCCAATTGTGATCACCTCTTTGAGAAATGAAGATAATAGCTTCAAAATTGACAGCTGCCCAAATAGCCTGCTATTCAAAATGGAACTTTTTATTGGAAAACCCATTATATGATTTATCAACACTCTCATATTAAATGTAATTATGGTTTATTTGGACACTAAACATGTATTAGAATGATGTCCTGAACTAATAAATGTCACAATTTTTTAAAATGCTTTGTCGAAGCTGAGGTTTTGCCCAACTAAGCCACTCTCCGGTTAAAACTCAATTCAAACAAAACAGGCAATTGATAAGAAACAAAAAGCATTCAGGAAATTCTTTTGTAATCGTTCTGATCAAACTAATCAACATAATAAAGAAGCTTGTAAACATTGTGCTTATCTAATACAAAATGAAAATTATAGTATTAGCTAAGGATGGATAAAAATCAATCAATTTTTTAATTTTTTTAATTTTTTTAAAAATTATAAAACAAAGATTATTTAAAATTTTGAATGCATTTTTTTAGAAATTATTCTAATCCAAAGAAAAAAATAGATGTTTCTTTCTATTGTTGTATCAATAATGCAAGTTAGTATTTAAAAAAATTGGGTCTAATTTACTTTAAGCAACGGGTTGTCAAAGATTATATCAAAAGCTTTTGAAAAGTATATTAATTACCACATTGTCAATTTTTAAGAACAAAATAATTTTATCTCAGATATTCAATATTGATTTAGATTAAAATGTTTGTAAAGAAAACAGATTTTTTTAAGGTGTTTTTTTGTTGTTGTGGCATACTTTGCAAAATGTTATTAAATTCAATAATAAATTATTTTGTACTATAATCTGGTTAAGTATTAAAATAAACTAAACTTGTTTATCTTTATATTAATACATGTGTATGCGATTGGTGATAAATGTTTTTCTTGAAATCTGTAACTCTTCTGGTACTACCAATTGATTGAATAAGTTTGTGTAAACCTCATTTCTAATTCTAATATAAAAGATTTTTGAGTCCTTTACTATGTGGTAATCTATAACAATGATGAAATAAAACCTAATAATTGTTTTATTTCATTATTAATTCTAATTCTATATTATTAACAAAATATAAGATCAAAAGTGATATAAAAAGGGATGAATGAATTTGTTTGAAGGTTGTGAGTTTGAAATCCCGTAGTATGTAAAAAATTGGGTTTATAAAAGCATTCTTAAAAGGGGGAATATATACTATTATGTATACAGCATAGAAGTGAGGCTATGATACATCATAAAAGTTGCTTCATAATAACCTGAGAATGAGAACTAAATACAACCGGCACATTTATGCTAAACCTTTCTTGTTTTTGTTTATTTGATGAAAGTAGAAGTTTATATGGAAATTTAATGGTGTATTAAATTTCCGCTGTCGTCCCCGGGTTATTGTTAATCGTCAATATGATTCTTTTTTGTAGCTCGCGTCCTAACAAAACCGATTTGTTCTTTTGTAATACTCTTTCAATAATGAACATAAATTTACTTTTGACAGAATATTACAGAGTTTACTTTATGACGGGATCATTAAAAACAATATTTAATCTGTTTATGGATTGCACAAGCAAAATTGCGGTGTAATATGATATGAATGGCATTCAATATGCATAAAATCCGCTAGAGCTTAGTTATCCGTACTTATGGATTATTATAAACATTCATTTATTCAACTCTATCCCACTTATTTGTTTAATTTCAACAACAGATTATCCTATGATATAACATACAATATTTGAATACTAAATTCTCCAAATTAATGCAATATCAGTTGTAATTTTATCTTTATACTTGTAATTGTTGTAGAACTTTTGGTGGGTTTAAAATGCGCATAATAACATAAAATTACTTATATATAACATTTGGCCCGTATTACAGGTATTAGTCGGATCGAGTTTAAATGTATCCATTAGTCAAAATAATCATAGATTCAAATAACGTTAAAATTACCCAAAACCAGTTTGAAAACGTTTATTAATTCAGCTATCAAATATTACTTTAAACAATAGATTATGTTATAATCAAAACATCAAAACAAGAGTATGAACTCTTTGATGCTTCGTGTTCTTGGTTCTGTTTTACGAAGCAGCATCATGAACATTATTGAACACCACTATGAAACGTCTGGGAGCTTTTGAACAATGGTGTTACAGACGCAAGCTCAGGTTAACATGAATGCACTAAGTAACAAACGAAAAACAAACAAAGAAAATGAAGAAAATTGCATACTTCACATATTGAGAGATAAATAGATAAAGTGTTTTATTTTCAACAATTTCTTATAGAAATACAAAGCTTTTACTAATTATGGTATTTACAAATTACAAAAATATTAAAAAAACTAATCTTCCAAGATAAAATTGAAGGAAAAGAAGCATATCCTGTTAAACAACAAGGCAAACCGCTTACAAGGTCAAACATAGCTTATAATATGATTAAATTGACGGAAAAAAGCCTTGTTACTTCCACTTACTAATTTAATTAACCTATCACTGACTTAGTTTGTAGCTTATAAATTGATTTTTTTTAATATTTGTGTTAAAAAAAAAATTTAATTTTATTTATTGTTATCTTTAACATAGAAAACCCCATATCATCTATTTGACTGAAACCAAAGTAGATAATAAAGATCCAGATCGTTTTAATCTAGTATATTTTGATTGTCATCTTAAATGTTTAGTTGCTGACCAACAGGGTATTTGTGCCTACATCCACAAACAACAAACATATTTTAGACTAACGACGTACAAAATATAAGGCATTGGCTATAATAGAATATTTTTTAAACTAAATCCTTCCGATAAAACTATTTTTGTAATAGGCATGATTTTTCTGAAAATTTTGACATGCTAATCAAGTTAAACATAGAAAAGTTGAAATAGTTTTGTTATTAGGAGTATTGTACATAATACTGAATGGTTAAGTCACAAAACTATCCGAACGACAAATTATGATATTTGCTGCTTCTCATAATAATAATTTTAGTGAACCAAGATATTAAATCTGTATTTTTTAACTATTCTACAGAGTACAACAACTACTGTTAAAGCTGTTTTAGGAAATTTTGATCAATCACTAATTACTTTTGTTGTTAAAACTTCTTTTTCTATTACTACCAAACGTATTATTCTAATGTGAACATGAAAATGAAAGAATCATTTATTAATTTTCATTTTCATATTCATTGCTTATATTTTAAGAATAGTCGGTACTATTGCATCAGAAAATCTTTTATAAACTATTCAAAATGTCATAAAATAATAAGATTGTTGCAAGGTAGTACACAATTTTTTTAAAAGTTTGATCTCAAATCTATAAATCTTATTAATAGTTTTCTTGACAATAAAAACATTATAGTAAGAATGAAAAGTTTTAACTCTAACCCGAAAGTGTTGCAAGGCTTCGCTCTTTTGCCAACTTTGTTCTAGTTTTTTATTATTTTTATTACAAATTTATTCTTACGATTACATTCCGAGTTTTGATTCTACTAGAAAACTTATTTTATCCGTAGAAGGCTTTAGTAGAGCCGAAACTCGTAATGTATTTGTAAAAATAAATTTATGATAAAAAGCATAGTAAAATGTTTTATTGTTTTACATTAATGAAGTTTTTTAAATAACTAAAAATCCTATTCATAGTTTTGCAGGTGATAGGGTGCCTTCATACTTTCGAAAGACCATATCAAAAATGATGTACTCTTCTAAATTTTATTCAAAAACAAACTATTCGGATACTTTATACACCGGCGTAATCTTTGCATTTGCTATTGATATTTCTATGGACATTGTTCAAACGAAATACATGACTTATTAACCGGTAATATTTAAGATTAATGTTTACAGACTGCTTAAATCTAATCTTCAATGTGATAGTTTCACTCGCAATTCAAAGGTATTTTTATGTTGTTGTAACATATTAAGAAATTCCTAAAGGTCGACCGTTGATAGAATTAAATGGGCCAATGTGATTGTCAACTTTTTTAGAAGTAAAAAATAATTTATACTAAATTTAAAATAAATAATTACTGAAATTGGTATTTATTAATTACAAAAATGTTTTACCAGTATAATTAAACAGTTTAAACACTACACTAATTAATACAAAATCTAGGTTTTATGAATATAAAATTATTCCGAAGTTTGATATCCAAATACTCTAGTCAAGAAAATGAGGCTCATGTAAATTGTTCAAATAACATACAAGATTTAGAATTAATACAAAACTGAAACATCTGTTGTTCCACAACAAACAAAAATTTATTCTCCTTGGCATCTTCTAATTATTACACGTTTAGTTTTTTGAAGTGTGGATAAAAACTATTTTTTTAATACAGATAAACTTATAATATAATATTTGTCTTTTTTATATATTTGCGACCACACTATATATAACGCTAAACAATTAAAAATAATCACTCGGAAATACGCATTTAACAAACTAATACACAATACCTGTAAAAATGTTTTAATAATTAGATATTTTAGAACCAATAGTAAACATGTTTCGTGCGTTACAAACCTTCAAATATAATTAAAATTTAATGGGCAAACTTTTCCAATCAAAATATTTCATATTTATACAAACGAGAAATTATGTTAAAACAATTATATGATTATAAATTATATTGAGATTTATATAAAATATTACTACTATTATTTGTCATACATCCTCCCCTTTTTCGCACTAATTATGTGTATTGCTGAACTGATATTCAACTACCATTTGGATCCGACAGCACATTGTGCTTACTCTAAATTGTCATCATACTATTTTTATTTGTGTTTTATGGTTTAATTTATTATTTTAAAAATAACAAAAACGGCAAGTTAGAAACATTTATTCATATTATCATAAAAAATGTGGACGTTTCGGAGCTTTTACTAGTTTCATCATCAGCACTAATGCATATAATAATTGTTGTAGTACTGACGGTATAATTTTTAATGCTTTTAAAGTGTTTTGCATCAATAAAAAAATGAAAAGACATGTTTTGACGTTGAAGTTGTGGGTATGGCTGCAGTATTCTTATATAAATAAATTCTAATTGTACATTGAATTGATATTTAAATTAATAATATGCAAACTTAACTATTTTTAAAAACGATTATAAAAATATGTTTTTATTAAGAATATACAATAACTTGGTGTACAAATAATAATTTAGTATAATATTATCAAAATTATATAAATATATATAACTGAAAAATGTTTATTTGCTACACATTTTCAAAGCTTTGAAATATTTAAAATTACATTAAAATTAAAATTTGAATCAATTTAAATAGCCTTTGTTTGTGTAACATTTAGTATTTTTTATACCACCGTAGTTAGAGCATAAATAAGTGTATTTGATGAATATATTCATCATCTCATTAGTGTTAGTATTACATATAATACATAAACAATATACTGCTAATAAAAATAAAAACATACATACCTTCCACATATTGTTTATTGATCAACAAAAGCAAAATCACTACACATGTGCATATTAATTATATTATTTACATCCAAAGATCTGCACCATTACGTTAATGCGGTGAAGTATCTAAGTCAATATCAATTTTAAATCAGCAATGATACAAGTAGAGTTTAGAAACCATAAGTAGTTTTATACGATCTTTCTTATACTTGAGAATAATATTGAATTCAAGTTGTACAAAAATTTAAAAAAAAACTGATTACATCTGTTAAGAAATCCTAATTTTCAGAAAAGACTATGTTTTTTATTACAATCTAAATTCCTAACAGACAAATTAAAGAAGATTTAGACATAGAATTATTATTTTATTTAATATATGGTACTGATAGTACTTTAGATTTTAATTTTGAAACAAGAAAAAGTTGAGTTTTTTATAGTTAAAACTGTTTAAGTTGGGATATTATTTTAAGATTTTTGTTTATTGATGCTACAGATTTTAATTTAAAAATGTTAAAACCCTTTCTCATATTTGTTAATATGGTCTTTGGATAGTACAAAAGTATGAAGGCACCATCTGCAAAACTATAGTTAGGAATATTGATAGAATTTACAGATGTGTGATCAAGAGATTCATTTGCAAATATTTTACGAGTAGTATACAAAGTTTGATCTATTTCTAATTTTTTTTAGTATTTAATTTAAGAATATATATTTTTTGACAACTTGTTACCTAAAGTGTATTATACCAATTATTTTACCTAGTGTCTGCTACGTAAATGTAATTGATTTCTGGATTCTGGATTTTGAGTTAGATGGTAAATTGAAGTAAACTTCTAAGGGTTTAAGTCTTGCAAAAAGATTTCTGTTTCAAAACATTTGCTGGTTTAGAGCCATCCGTGTGTATTCTAATCAAATCATTGACCACAATATGCTTTTTTTGTTCATGTGTGCACACATTGCAGGATTTTTGAAACACAAAGAGTAACATGTTATCTGTTTGTGCTCCTAACAGAAGTGATTTCTTAACAGCATCTTCCAGGAAGGTACAGTGCTTGCCAGCCTTTGTTGCTGTGTGCCAAAGTTTAACTGCATTTAGACGCAAAGTTGCTATTGTTACCATCTCCTTGACGTAACTATCGAGGGGCGGCAGACACAACATTGCAAGTTTTTCCCACTTGCATTGCCAAAAACACATAAACTTTTTGCATCTTCTATTTAGATGTGGTCTGTCAAAAATTACCCTAAAATATTTTATTTGGTTAAAAGTTATTTGAGAGTTTTGTTAACTTTAGTTTTTCAATTTGTTTTTTTTTATACAAGAGTTTAGTTTTTAGAAAGTTAACCGTAAGAACTTGGTTTTTGCACTAATTTTTGATTATTCTTAAGGCCTTTTGCGTTAAGTTGCAGAGCATGCACTTAAATTTACCGTTTAGCAAAATTGTTATGTCATCTGCATAACAAAATTTTATAGGAACTATGATTATAAGCCGTCGATTGTCTCAGGTAACCCAGTTGCTGTTAGAGGTGTTTGGATAAGATTTTGTTTAATTTTGCAAAAGTTGGGGGGGGGGGGGTGTTTTTAACATCTTCACAAAAAGATCTCCAAGTTTCCTTGAAGTTGAAGTTGACGTATGAGTCTTTTATAATCTTTCTGAGCATTGATTGATTGTTCTATTGAAGGGTCTTTGTGCAGTTTCCTTAAGCGGGCCGAGTTCATTGCGTCACATCTAACTAAGAAATCAAATTTGTTGCTACGGTTGCTTGGCGATGATGCAGGTTGCATTGGATAACTTTAATGTGTCGCGTCATTGGTCAGCGGTGGGTACAGTCGTGTATCTCTATTCCGGCTTTGTCCGGATGGATCAATCACCTCAGTTTTTATTGTTTCCTTCGGCGACGGCATAATTTTAGATTTTTTTATGATGCCTCAAATTTCCCTTGGCATTTAGTATGCGTACATTTTCCTTACCTATTCCTAGAACAAGAAGTCGGCTTTCCGGCTTCTTTGACTCTAGAGGTGTAGACGATGCACTAATCATTGACTATGAGGCACTGGTTCTGGTTTCCTAAACGACTCCTGACTAGCTCTACGACATTTACTTATTCCGAAAGCCACAGAGCAGCCTTTGTCAGCCTAAGAAGCCGACTTATTGGCTCAACGCCTAGTTGTAGTTTTAGCCACAGAGGTTCTAGACCGGAAATCACCCCAATAAGACGTTATCATCAACAAGTGACCCTAATGATTTTTCCTGTGTGCGACAGCTCACTGAAGGTGAGAGGTGTTATGTCTGGGATGTATAAAGTATTATCTAGCTCCCAGGTTAGAGAATCTTTATTAAATTAGCTTGCTCAGTGGTGGTTTTACCCAGGGAGTGAGCAAAGCCGGTAACCGTTACATGAACGTGTGATGAGGGAACTTCTTAGTAGCTTGGTTCATCTTTTTTTTCTTGTAGTGAGGATTTTTCTTTCTCGCCTTTCACTCTCTTCCTGGGTTTTCCAAGTATCATATTACTTTATAGAATTACTCCTTTCTATTTTATACCTGTTTGGGCATGGATAGGAAAGTAAGTAGATAGTAAGTTTTATAAAAGACAAAGTATTATGGTCCCGGTTTATGTGCACGAAGTCATTCTTTCAAAACTAAATTTAGTTTCTCTGCTAGCTAGGATATATTAATTACATACTACTACTTGCATTGATTTGTAAAAACATGCACTTTTAGGTTTCTCATAATATTTCTGTAATTGTTTTATTTTAAACAATTTTTCTTAACGGTACCAATTATTATACAATAATTTACAATTCTTACAGAGTTAAAAATGAGTAAAAAACGCTTACAAAAATGCACGCCTAAGGTTATGAAGATGACAAAGTTATGATAAACAATCAAAAATAAAATTTATTTGAAGATAGTGGGCAGCTACAAGAAGTAATACTAACTATTTATTTTTCAAAGTTTTGACACAAAGCAAAATTGATCCGCACTGACGTGCATAACGGGTAGCACTCCCAAATATTTCTTAAGTTGAACACAAAAAATAACAATACATGATACTACTTATTATCTGTACCTTATATAACTTTAAATATAAATCTATCACTACTAGAGCCGTCTACAGATGAAATACATCTGTAGAAGGCTCTAGTAGTGCTAAAACTAGTAATGTATTTGTAAGAATAAATTTGTTTTGTTTTATTATTTCGTATATAAATTTAGGTGTTTTGTTGGTTGCTAACGTCAATTGCTATAATTATTTAAATTAAATCTTAGAATTTGCAATAAATAAAAAATAAACTGTCACAACACGTTGGGCTAAGTTTGATGCATAGTTTGTAGGATCAACGCATAAAGTTGTTCCTACACACGATGTGGAAAATTTACATTTGCCACACGTTGGCCGACGTGTGACTCATTGTTTGTTAGTTTTTAAATTAATTTAATCACAACTATATTTTTTTGGTAAACATTTGATACAGTTACTAAACTGTTAATCATAACTATACAAACAGTTATATCATAACCTAAACATGATTTAATAAGTAAGTATAATTATTTCCGTATGTAATTTTTTTCTTCTTTATTTTTTTCTGTGTAATTTCTTTGCTGTATAATTTTGTCTTTGTGTCATTTTATCTCTGAGCAATTGTTTTTTTGCGTAATTTCTTCTCGATGTAATTTATGCAGTATAATTTATTCCTATGTAACTTCATTATTTAACCAGTACAGACGTATTTCCACTAAGTAGTGTATTAATTACAATTACAGTTTCAATTGATTAACGTGAATATTTTCTAAACTATAAGTATACTGAACTAATCGCCCAGTAAACTGTTACGAAATTATGGAGCAATAAAGCAATATCTTCGTTCTTGCTGCTGCCTGTATTAAAATTTATCTGAATAATTACGTGTGATTTTTTCGTAATAATATTACATCTCTGAGATGTTGCTATACTAGCAGAGAAAGGAAATCGTTATTAGGATGTTTCAAATCACTGTCACAACTTAAGGAATATTTATGAGTTGCGTTTTCTAGATGTTTATATTGCTCACTGGGGAGTTTTCAGTTTCGTTGGAGTTTATATAAAAATTGAAATTCTTACTGACAGGGACAGGTAATCTATATTGTGGAGTCTTTACATTAAAATCTTGTTTGCTTTTTGCTTTTTATTTCAAGTTAATTACTATATTAAGACTCAACCCTATCACGTGACAATTTTATTTATCGATTTTTTCAGAATCATATTATATGTATGTATGTATATGTATATTAACAATCAACACGCTTGATTGCGTATTACCAACCAATACTTCAAATTGTGTCTTAATATCGTAATTAAATGCATTTTTGTTATTATATTAAGTTTTAGCCTAAATATATCTCCAAAAATTGTTTTTCTAATTTGTTTGTGTGGAAATTCCTACTAAAGCGGTACAAATTTTTTGGTTAAAAAAAGTTGTAGAATTATTAATCTAGATGGGTTATGCAATGTAACACAGCACTGCAAAACAATGATTGGAAAGTGCAAATATAAACAATGATTATCCAACATTGTGTGATTACTATTGGTTAATCAGTGTAGTTGACGTGCTGTGGTTTTCTCGTTTGTATTATACATATTGAAATTTTAACCGGAACGTGACCCAACAAATCTTTTTACCCCCACATGACCTTACACAAGTTAACCATATTTCCCCATCGCCTAACACCCTCCCACATTATGCGCTTCATTACCGCCGCCCTTTCTGGTCCTATGAGCCGATTTAAATCTGCTCATTACATGTAAAATAATTTGCGTAATACAAAGCAAACGTTATTAGTTTAAAATCATAATTAAATAACGGAAAAATACTAACTGAGTTATGTTGTGGTCACTTGGATGATATTGTATTTAATATTTTATCATTCGCATGCCTGAAAACTATTCCCACACGACTATAAATAGCTTGAGCTTAAGACTATGTCATTGTTCATCATAAATACCCAATGTGCCATCTACTTAAAATGCATTATCGATATCTATGGGTGCTCGCTCGCCATGAATTCCGTTTAACCGCAACGTCGACACGTGTCTATAAATTTAGATGTTGATCCAGGTCTCTGAAGAACTTCCTCACTTGTTAAGGGGGGTATGTAAATATGGCAAGAGCAGCAGCTTTCAACGTGATGCCGACCTCAAGAGATGCATATAAACTGAGCAACTTAACTAAGAAACTGCAAATCTATTTCATACCTCCGTTGTCTTGCATTAAATTTGATATATCGCACTCCCTTAAACCTTACATAACTCACATCATAAATTTTACATATATTTACATATGCATTTTTATTATTCTTCGTTTATGGCATTTTATAAAATGTGCTTTATTTATTCTTTACAATTTCTTGCATACTGTCTATTTGAATAATGAACTTTTTGTCCAAAAGGATTTCTTTATTAGGTTTTTAATTTAACATTAATTTCTGTAATGTTTATACAAATATGTTCACTATGGCAATGTAAATAAAAATATAATTACAACTTTATACAACAAACACCATATTTGGATAACATTAATGTATATAATTGCAGTTTAGAATGTTTTCCTTCTTCTAAAATTTTAACATATATTGGTCATAACAAACAATCCCAATATTTTGTATATTTTAATATTACAATTAGTTTGATTATGCAAAACGTTGTTTCAAAGACAGCTTATTTTCCAATTAAGAAAATTTACTTTTAGCAAACTTTTGATCTAACGACAAGAAAATTTGTATTAATAATAATAATCAAAGCAAAATGTTTATATACTAAATTTCTACTGTTAATGTTGATCCCATACATGCAATAAAATCAGTGTTTACTTTATTCTTAGACAGCGGAATATATACAGACATATTTCAGACCTATATCCTACTCCAGGGCCTACCAACCAAAAACCTTGTAAAGCATTAGTGAGTTACGGTTACGATCTTTTTGTGCGTTAGTACTTAGTTTTACATATGTTGCCTTTGTTGATTTTCTTAAATTTTGTTTATAATTTAGTTCTCATTAAGTTTCAAACATTTTATTGTTTTCTAGAGTAGCTTCCTTTTTTGTTGTCACTTTAAGTAAAACGGTTAATAGGCGTAAGGCTCTATATGTCGTACTACATTGGTTTCTTTTTGTTTTTTCAATATTACCAATAAAACGTTTGCTTTGTACTTTTAAACACTTAAGATATCGTTTTTACCAGTGCGTATAGTATGTACTCAAGAAGCTAGTTTCTAGTTTTACCGTTTTAAAGTTGAGTGAAAGAGTAAATTAAAAAGGTGCTACTATATTTTGGCGTAGTGTCTCACTTTTTTAAATATATTTATTGTGCTCACACATAAGCTAAGCCGTTATAAGACTTGATAACCACCGGGTTTTCCATGTTTTCTCAAAAGAAACCAAACCACTACAATGTTTACAATTGTCACAATTAAAAATATCATTTAAAATAAGCATATTAAAAAATTATATACATAAACTAATAAAATAAAAAAAATAATTATGAAATAATTATTATAAATTAAACACAAAAAACAGTAAATGATCTAAAAATTGTAGTTAGTTCAAAAAATTCATTATTGTTGTAAAAAACTTTATGAGATATTTTTTTACTGTACATTTAAATATTTATAAATCGAAATTTTGCAAAAAATTTGGGGCGTAATACCTTGTTTTATTTTGCGTTTTTTTTAATGCTGGGCGAATATTATATTTTTTTCTTGTTTTGTAGTTTGTGTTCCGTTTTATCCAAAGTAAACAATCAAATGTATATTGGCCTGGTACAGTTATATTTAATTTTTTAAACTTGCTTCTACAATCTTCTCTATATTTTAAATTGAAAATTATTCGATTGGCTCTTCTTTGTAGTGCAAATATCTTATTGCTGATAGATGAGTGCCCGATACTAGTATACAATAAGATATAAGTGAATAACATTGAGGGTTATATTAATTACAGAGTGTATCAGGTGTGAATAGACTAATTTTTTGTTATAAACAAAAAAAATTATGACAAATATTTTGTTCTTCTTTGTTATTGGTTATTTGTTTATGAATTCTAAAAAAAAGTTGATAGCTGTGATAGTTGATAATTGCATATAAAGCAATTATTAAGTTGTGAGTTCACTATTTTAATTGCTTTATAAGCAATGCGGTTAAAGCATTTAATATTTTTTTACAATTTTCTAATTGCCGATTACCACATAAAAAACTGTTATAGCTGTTGTCAGAAGATAGCATAAAATAGGCTAGTTACAACCTAAAATAGAGTAACGGTTTTTTAATTTTTTATTAGCATATTTCATATGTTTTGAACCACGCATAAGCGTGGTTTTAAACTGTTTGTCAATGGTCATCTAGTTGTCCAGATGTTTGCAGGAAAATTGATAAATCTTCTTGAAAGCATCTTCACTTTTCTATGCGCGTAACAGAGTGAGTGCAGCAAAAAGTAAATGTTCATTATTTATTTAACTTTTTGCTTACTACTTTTATAAAGTTTTCATTATTTAATTGGGTCGTGTCAATGGAATTTTGCTAGACATTAAATTAAGGTTTCAAATTGGTCTCTTTAGGGTAGCTTGGGCTGGACTTTCCGTTGACTCTGGATTTTCCGTTGGCAGGCGCGTTGGGCACTTTTTTAGAATATTTTAAATGTCCTTTTGACGTAAGAGTGGGTGTAGTCTTACTGTTTTCAAAATTTTATTGTCAAGTTTTTCTTAAGCTTGTGTGTCCGGTCTTCTTTGTATAGATAAATTTGCATAAATTTATTCTAGTGAATGTCGATTTTCTTGGACTTGTTCTTTACCAAAATGACAAAATGTTTTTCAGTGAGTCAATCTTCTTGTTCTGGTTGGCTTGGGTTTTGAGATGATCATCTGACCGGACAGTTTTTATCAATAGTTTGACTGTTAACTGTGGCGATAAACAAAGTTATGCTTGCTGGTTGCAACAAAAATTGTATATATCCGGGCGAGATCTTTTCAATCAGGTGATAAATTGTCTTTTTCGATGTTGTCGTGTTGGCTCAACTCCAGTCCATTTTTTTTAGGAGGGGAATCTTTTAATGCCTACCGACTACCCTCCCCTGGCGTTTAAATACTTGAAAGTTTGAGACCGTAAAGCTTATGTACTTTTCATTTAGAGATGTAGGAGATGTAGGTGATAAATAAGGATTAGCATTATAGGCAGTGAAATGAGGTTGCGGAGTGAACCACTTTAAAATGGTAGTTGGTTTACCGGTTTTCTATAAGAGTATCCTTCTTTGCCTGGCTCAGTATGTCTGACCAGAACAAAGTTAGAAAGGGATTAGAAGTTTGCAAAGTATTTTTTGGTTGAAGCTTTAAAATGTTATTGCAACAGAAGGATGCATAAGTTGTTATGATTTTCGGACGCACCAGGGGGCTTCAACAATCCAAGTGTTTGCAGTTGTTCTCCAGACTGGAGATGGAAACGTGTCTTGAGAGCTTATGATGCTCGTGTACATCTGGAATTTGTATCGAATGGAAATCCCGCTGTTCAGCTGGAACATTGGCCAATTAAGCTATTTTAACTCTGTGCTTCTAACTTGAAGACATGTTGACGACGTATAGGTTGAATAGCATAGGCGATAGAAGAGTGCCTTGAGGTACTCATGCCGTGATTTGCCATGATTAAGAGTTTCATTGCTAGAAATCTGTGTTTTAAATATGAAACTATCAGCTTTTTTGACGTCTAAAAAGACCACCACTGTAGTTTTTCTCAGTTCAAAACTTTTGACAATGTGATACGTCACGCGGTTTAGCTGATGTACATCAGAGTACTCACGTCGGAACCCATGTTGATGGGCAGATAGAAGAGAGTTTACTTTTACGTGTTCTTAGGTTTTGTTTAAGATTACTTTTTTATGACCTTGTTTAAGGTGCAAAGGAGATTAACTGGTAGTTTTGCGGAAACTAGCGGTCCTTTCTAGGTTTTGGGATGTTGATTACGTGCAAACCTTTCTAAGTTTTCCGGTTAGACATGGTTGTCTGCTGAGCCTTTTGCTTTTTAACATGTATACATGGATTTGGAAGTAGTATTGAAAAATAGAGTATTGTTATTGGTAAGTTAAAAGTATGGTCGTAGTTACCAAATCAAATGAAAAAACAAAAATAATTATAGAAAGATTGACTCATTATTTTGACAAAAGAACATTATGCATAGGTGTAGATAAAACCACAATAATTGTGTGAAAAAAATGTGCAAAAATCAAATGAAAAAGTTTTTATAAAAAATAATAAACGTTTAAGTTGTTAAACAGTTTAAATGTTTAGAACATGTTATGCATATAAAAATGCGTTAGTTGCGGCAGAAAGATTTTGGAAAATGTGGGAAAACAAATGTAAAGATAATTTTAGAATAAAACTATAAAAATCTCATGAGAAAATAGAATGAGTGCAGTTCTGACGAATGAGAAAAACGCTGAAATTTGAAAAAACGTAAATGTTTAATGTAATTGTTTATAATAGTTGAATTGAATAAAAATATTATACACATATTTTAGTGCCAATCCATACATTTATTTTTTCTTTAAAATCATATTTTGTTGTATTAGCTGGTATTTTAAAATGAAAGTGTTGTAACTTTTTACATAATTTACTTTAGTCCACACAAAAAAATCTACATGTTATTTTTTCTTGTCAGTGTTTACAGCGCCTCCATTCTATCAATTAGTGGGTTTAGTATATATTCAAGCAGTTGTGTTGTTGTATGATCCACACTTATGAGACTCATAAAAAGAAGTGAAAATTAATTAAGTGTCATAATATGGCATATAGTTTATCTCTACTGTGTCATTAGCTCGTGCGCAATAAAGTCATTTTGCAGCACACTTGAGCGTGCGCAATGCAATAGCATACGCTTTTTAGTAATAACAATTATTACAAATAACACATTACAAGAAAAAATAATGTTTCAATAACTGTTGAATGATCAACCATAAGAAATACAATATGTAGTAAATTGACAATGAATTGAAGAAACAATTTGTGATTGGTAAATTTATTGTTAGAATACTTGTAGTAGTATGATTTATTGAATTGAAAGATTTATTTCTATTTTCTTTTATTTACTTATATATATATATATATATATATAGATAATGATTTAAACCATTTACAATCCTGAAATTTCCAGTCCAGTTATAATATATAACATATAATACTTACAGTATTTATAGTGCGTCAATATGCGAGTTACATATATTTCTTCAACTGACTGTAAATAAAAATTGTTTGGGCTTTGCAAAACAACCATGCCTATTGATTGCAAT
This sequence comes from Tachinus rufipes, assembly GCA_963932245.1. NCBI lineage: Eukaryota > Metazoa > Arthropoda > Insecta > Coleoptera > Staphylinidae > Tachinus > Tachinus rufipes. The sequence goes on along the minus strand of OZ010750.1, from coordinate 45,377,719 downwards.
ATTTTCTAAGGCCAGTATAATCATGAGACATTTATTTTGGTTTTCCGAAACGTATAAATTCAAAGGAACTTATGTTCGTCTGAAATAAATCATAAATATTAAAAAAATAACACAAATATATATGTGGACTAGAATGCAAGCAAATAAAACTAACAACAAATTGGCACAAAAAATGTGCATACTGCAATAAAATTAGTTTCCACTATGTGTGAAGGCATAATGGAGCCACATAATACTTTCAGCTATGTGCTGAAAACCTGAAATTTTTTTACTCCATTAAGTTAATGTTGTATATTGTCCACTAAAAACAAACAATCGAAATGATAATTAATTCACATAATTATATAATTTGTAATTGATTTTCTCCTGGTCAAGCATTAATAGTTAACGTAAAAAACATGAATGCACTTAACATGATTTTAGTATAAATAAAAGCGTGAACATTTTAATGCGGGGTTCTCTTTAAAACACTGCGTTTTATAATTTACTTACAATTAATATTTGGAATCCCTGTTGTTATAATCTTTCAGTATGTCAAATAGTCAGCAATAAAGTTTTCCATTTGCAATAATAAATAAAGAAGTTCGTGCTTATTCTATATCTTTATATAAATTGCTTTATATGAAAAACTTTTCAAAAAGTCTAAAGCGCCGCTTGTTATTTACTTGGAATCGTTAAAATGCAATAGAGCATACTTTTTATATTGCACTGTTTTTTATTGTTTTTATTGACCACCCGGTATAAAAGAAAGATAGGAAACATAAGAAAGCTCCGAGGAGAAATAAATAAATTAATAAACCGTCCAAAATCCGGATATTGGGAATTTATTTTGCAGCTTCCAAACAAAATATACATTCTATATTTATAGCGTAGCAGGCCGTCGCTAAAATACGGGCCCCTCTATAAATAAATATGATTAATAATTTCGTTTTTGTCAATGCGAGTAAAATATGTAATTGCATTTTTTTGTTTTAATACTGAAAAGACGGTTGTATATTTGACTTTGTGTTGTTTGTTCCTGTGTTAATGTATAGTTGACATAGGGTGATCATGAGTGGTATAATCGCTCTTGTCTAGTTTTATTTACAAAAAAACTTAAATGCATATATATTATCACCGAAGTTGTTTTGCAGAACTGACATATCTTGGTACATTTCTCTTTGTTGGTACTATCTATTATAAAAAAGTGTTTCTAAAGAAAATTGCATTTAAAATTATCCATATTGGATTAAGTTAAAAACAAAGCTTATATATACATGAGCCAATCTAAATAGATTTTAAATAAACTTAAATTTTCCTTTGCGACCGATCCTCTGTTTAAAAATCATTATTTCACAATCTGAGTATAAAACGCATAATGCTTTGTCGTGAACTTAACGTCACCATTTGATGGAGCTGTAATTCCATTTTATTATGAACCTTTGCCTCTATTTATGCGATACCATCAGATTTAAATCACGGACAAATACATAAATCTAATTTAGGAAAAGGAATTTATCGAAAGCTTTTTAAATTTGATACATTCGGTTTATTGCAATTTCCATCAATACCATTAGGATGCAAAGTTTTAACAATTATTAAACGTTTAAATTCTTTAATAAATGTTTGTTATTTAATCTTTAAATTTTGTTTAAAGCTTTTACATTATCAAATGGTAACCAATCCAATAAGGCAATTCTAGTCAATATATGTCAAAATTGAAATGAAAAAAAATTATTTGTTTGCAGGAAATAAAAGTTTCTATTGATAGACCTACACAAAACTTTAAAATACCTTTTATAAGTCTTAAATAATATGGGTCAAATTACCACTGACCATTTTGATAATTGTTTACTTAGACAGTTCAAATAATTGCACCCAAATAGAAATTTGCTGTATGATTTAAAGATTTATTCTTTTAGTAGATTCTTTCTAATCTATTGCAGTTTACAACTTACTCTGTGTGAGAAAAAATGTTATTAAGAATTGCATTAAGTATCTTATCGGTAAACGTTGGCTTGAGACATAAAAAAGTTAAAAGATGGTAACTTATTTATTAAAGTTAAAGATTGGTTTTTTATTAAAAAAAAAATGTAAAAGAAACTATACATATTATTTTGCATTGAAAACTGCCATTTATCTGAATGTGCGGAGGCAGCAGCCAATTTGGAACATCAAAAAGATTACTACAAATCTAATAAATACAAAAGCTATTCTACTATGGATTATGCAAGTAGTACTAATACACGAGGCAAACCACCAAAAGATCAAACTTATAATACAATTAAATTGGCGGAACAAGGTCTAGTGTGTTCTGCATGCCAATTTAATCAGCTAAACATTGACTTATTTGATGGTTTAAAAAATTCATTAACTGAAAAACACTTTGTTGATCAGCATCTGAAAACCCCATGTTTTTTTTTTACTGAAACCAAGGTAAGCAATAAAGAATAAAATTACTTTAATGTAGTAGATTCCGATTATCATCTCAAACAAACTATTTGCCGACCAGCAAGGTATTTATGCCTGTATCCACAAACAAGCTGTTTTAGACTTTATTAATATAATAGCATTTTTTTAAACTAAATTCTTTTGACAATTTTTGCAATAAAACTATTTTGCTACGAAAATTTAATGTACATAATACTGAGGTCTCATCACTTATTTTTAATAGCACGGTCCACAAACTATGATTTTTGTTGTTTTTTTTTATAATCTTAGAGCCATCTGACACGAGACTGATTGGTTTGTCCAAGAAATTAGAACATCTTCTATTTTTTTGCATCAAAAGCTACTTTAACTTTGCGCGCGCATTATTTAATATTAAATGTAATATTAAAATCAGTCTTGTGTCGGATGGTTCTAATCCAACTTATTTTCTTTGTAAAAGACTTTTTGGTAAACTAAGGTTATTAGATCTGTATATTTTAACTATAAGTATTAATATATATATAATATATATTTATGGAAAATCAGTCTGGATTTATAAAATCTCATTCATGTGAATCATCGCTTCAGTTAACTATATCTAACTGGAAAGAAGATATAGCAGAAGGAAAATATATTGTTGCATTATTTTTAGATTTAAAAAGAGCTTTTGAAACCATAGACATAAAGTTGTTAATTAAAAAACTGGAATATTATGGTATAGGTGGAACTGTTTTAGAATGGTTTATTAATTATTTAACTGATAGAAAAGTTTATTAATTATTTAACTGATAGAAAACAAAAAACTAAAGTGGCTAATTGTTTGTCAGAGGAGTAGTTGTCTAGGAACTTTATTGTTTCTAATTTACATAAACGACATTGAATATTATATCAATAAGGAGTATACCTTCTTAAACCTCTTTGCTGATGATACCCTTATTTCGGTAAGTTCAAGCAATATTAATGAAGCAATCCTAAAAATAAATTTGCAGTTAGAACAACTTGAAAAATATTTCAGTGTAAACAAGCTTAAATTAAATACGTCTAAAAGTAAAGCTATGATTATGTCATCAAGGTACAAAGTTTCTAAATTAAATACTAAAAACATAAATATTTACATAAATCATGAAAGACTAGAAATAGTAGACAATATAAAATATCTAGGGTTTATAATTGACAACTGTTTAAACTTTCAAAAACATTTTAATTACATTCAAAATAAAATTTTACAAAAAATATATTTTTTTTCACGAATATCGGGAAACTTATCAATATATTCAAAAATTACGGTTTATCGGTCTATTATTCAGCCTCATTTCGATTATTGCAGTTCAATATTATACTTACTGCCTCAGTACAATATTAACAAACTGCAAATTTTGCAAAATAGAGTTATGCGAATCGTTTTGAACTGTAATAGGTACACGCCTATTGCTTCTATGTTAGACACACTGCAATGGTTATCGGTGTATGAAAGACTGTCATTTTTAACTATGACATTTGTTTTTAAAATCTTAAGGGGTGATTTACCTGAGTATCTTATAAATAAATTTATATTCAATCATGAAATCCATAACTACAACACACGGATAGCCAATAAATTTAATATTAAAACTACAAAAACAAAATACAGTACTCTTTCTTTGTACCATAAAGTATTAATAGATTTTAACACTTTACCTAATGATATTGTGAATTCTATATCTGTAAGAAATTTTAAATTTGCGCTCACAAAACTTCTTATATCTAAACGTAATTAGATCATTACTTAATTAATTAGTATTTTTTATTATTTTTATTTTTATTTTTATACCTTATATTGTATGTCATATGTATATTGTTATAATAATGTATCTACTTATTAATATTGTTGTATTAGGCTATGCCTAGTTTAATAAATAAATATTATTATTATTATAGTCGTTGCAATATCTGTAATATTGCAACTACTATTAATATTGTTTTAAGAAATTCCAATTATTTACTTATTGCTTTTGTTATTAACACTTTTTTTTCTTATTATTACCAAACAGAGCAAAAATACAACAAATTACAAGAGAAAACTTTATTAAAAATATTTAAAAATTATCAAAAATGTTGTACTCTTTTAATAATAATAATAATAATAATAATAATAATAATAATTTTTATTTTGCTAAATTACAAAAAAGACGAAGTTAATCACATTGATGTTCTTCCACTTAACCTTAATTTCAACAGTTAATTTGATACATAAAATAAAAATTTAAAAATGGGTACTTCCTGGTTTCTTGTAGTTGATGGCTAACTTATCTTTCCACTTTGCACTTATTTTGCATTTCTAAGGAAACTTTATCTCAGATGTTTAATGTCTGGTTTGATCAGAACATTTACATTAATGAGTTTCTTCAAATAACCAAAAGTTTTATTCAAAGTTGCAGATGATAGCACTTTTCATATGTCACACTTTCCAAAGATCATTTTGACAATTAAAGCAGAAGGTTTTGAAATTTCTTGAATTAAATCTGTAATTTATAAACAACCATTTTAAAACAATATCTGATTGGAGGACTTCCAATTTTAATTCCAAAAAACTCAAACTTTTAACGTTTTAAAGCCAAAACCTAAGCTATTAGCCATATCAAACACTAAACTAATCAACGAATCCGTAAATATTTTTTTAAATTTGTCTTCTTAGTTTTACAATCTCAAATAATTTTCTTTAGAACGATCATGTTTAAATTTTTTTTACTTGTGTATAACTTTGCATGTATATAAATCTAAAATCTACACACACTCACACTTCTAAATTTGATTTAAGAACAAGTTAATGAAATCATTGCCAATTTAAAATTGACTAATGACCTAGATACTTTACAACATTAGTGTTCTTGCAGATCTTTGTTTTCTTTAGATATTTGCATAGACATTGTTCAAAAGAAATACAAAACATATTGAGATCTAATATTTATATGTTTATTCAATTTAACTGATATACGCTATACCATTTTTTTAAAATACAAGTTAACCAGAGAAGAAATAATATCTACATATTATTTAGTCAAAACATTTCTATTACAATATATAGGTACATATGTGGGTTTGAATTGTTACTTAGTCGTTCTAATAGTTTAGTTTATATAGAATTAATTCTATATATGTGGATGAACAATAACACATGGAATATTTGCACAACTGAATTAATTAAGCGTTGTTTGAATTTCAAGATGTTGTTGTAATGGTATATATATATATATATTAATTTATAAATATTATACTTTAAACTTAAATTAAAAACAATTTTTTTTTTGAAAGACAATGTTCATAAATTAATTATTTTAGGACTATAAATTTAAATAAAAGTTTTTTAATAATCTATTAAGCCATTCTTTGGTAATATGTAAATATCTGCATTTAATTACCTCATTAATAATTTAATTAATAAACTATTATTAAACCAGTATAAGAAAGTTCATGTAATTTGAAATATTGCTGGATAATTTAGTATAACTGAAAGATGAATTAGAAGGCAACTACTTGATAAATAAGGTTCATCAATAATGTTTATGTCTTAATTTGCTCGGAATAAAAGTAATATTAAAGGGGGGTCATAACCATTTGGTTTGACAAAGCAGTGGAAATTTGTCTACATAATTAGAAATGATTTGAACTTACAGATACAGCTTAAAAAAGAAAAATGCGTGTGGATACTTTAATTATCAGTACAATTAATTAGTGACTAGTTAAAATGCCAATTAACCACTTATTTAACAAAACAATAATTATTCTTTTTATAATTGAGTTTTTTTAATTAATTTAATTTATTTCAACTCCGCGAACAATTTTGCCAGGTAATTACTAAAACAGCGGTTAAAAATGCTTTATATGTACAAAGATTTCCTTGACTTCGTATTTTATGGAATAATTTAATAGATTTGATTGTATTAGTAAATATGATGCTGCTGCACAAATACATCGAGTCCTTTTAGCCGCCATACTAAATTTGAGGGTACTCACGTACTGACTTTAAGCTAGTTGTTTATGGGGTAAACAGCGTAAACAGTCTTATGTATGACGGCAGGACGTGAATAGAATTAATCAGTAGATGGCGCTTTTCCTTACTTTCCAGCTAGAATATCCACTTTAGTACAGGGGAAGATTAGAATTTTATTAAGCTAGGTCATCACCTGTACTCGCAGCGGTTGATATTTGTTGTGGTGCGAGATAAAGCTTAACAAGGAGCTGATATCAGGATAATTACCTTAGCTGCAGTTGTTTACTAACTGTAAAGATAATACTAATCCGTGAAGTTATTTTGGAATGCGTTTAATAAATAAACCTACCAAAAGTTGTTCCTTTACTAATTTTAAGTATTAATCAAATATTTATATTTTTTCTTAATAAAATTACATAAAATATTGCATTAATATTGATAGAACTTTTTGTATTACACTTGCAGACGGCATTTTGTTTAAATATAATACATAATAAAAAAAAAATCATTTTTTTATAGTGCGTGTGTGAAAGACCTCATTTTTAATGCACTGATGAGGCTGTCGTTTTTTATACAGTTGTGCGTGCGTATTCTTTTCTTTTAGGAGCAAAAAAGCATCTTGACAGTTTTATTTTTCATATATTCCTTATTGTTTCAACAAAAATTTAAGAGATGTGAGAAGCATCGTAATGCTTTTTATTATGATACCCTATCCGTTATGTATAAAGGGGTCGCTTTTATCTTCCTTACATATCCTTCTACTTCTTTCTTGTTAGTGCATTTGATATAATTTGTGCTTATTATATACATATATTTTTTTGTTCTAGCCACCTAACTAAAAAAAAAAGAATAAATTATATTCAAGAATTTGTGGAAACGCTTTTATATTAATTAATCTATTACAAATTGCATTTATGGGCATAAAAACTAATTATATTAATTTGTTCATTTTTTAATTACAGGTGAATTACCGGCCGCCGTGCACCATGGCAATGCCGCAGCATCCGGAGCGGGATTCCAAATATTTCTAAGCGTGGCGTGCCTGCTGGCAGTATGTCTGAGGTGACCCATGCCGTACTCATTTGCAAATAACATCTTTCATTAAAGAAAACGAGGCTATATAGGTTAGCGGCAGTATTTTAATAATGTTACCATATCAAGAAAGCGATGATGGACCAAGTTGGAAATTTTTTAAGTGCAACCGTTTATATTAAAACGACTGGTTTAAATTATTTTATTAAGGTTGCCTTTGAGAATTTTAAACTAAGATATCATTGAATTAAAAAAATCATTTGATTGGCTGACCTAAGAATGATGATGATAGACTGTATTGACGATATAACGTTGCAATCACATCAGTTGACGACGAATACGTTTGAAGCATCATCTGGACACAAAATACTAGAATTGCTGAGCTCCTCAGTATAACAAGCTCCAGCTCGCTTTGCTGGTAACTTATTTGACAAGACATAATGTGATATTGCTTAATTTACGATGACATATGAGTAGATGTTATGCACAATAGTATTGGGTCGGCCGACGGAGCGAGTAAAAGCATAAATTATTTATTATATAATGATTCCCATGTAATCCAGCTGTACTTATATTACTGTAAATAATATTGTGTTATTGATTTTGTAGTCAGGAGAATATCTCACGACTAGGCTGTCACTTGCATTTCATGACTTCACCTGTTACATGGTGACGTGGGCTGCGATGCTGATGATGTGTCAAAACAATTAACATGTAGTGGATGTAAGAGGAAACAAATTGCGTTACTGGAAGCTCCTGTTCACACCGCATCGTACCGCTTAAATTGAATGAGATCGATCTTGTGTAGCTACTAAACTTCATTAACTTACAAAGTGTTCAAAAACGTAGCTCAATTATAATTTAATTAATGCTCTTACATTACAATCTATAATAAACTGTCTAAGAATCAATTTCTCTGTCAATTTACTCTTGATAGAAATAGAAAAAGATTTTTGCAATATGCACTAGTTATAGATTTCTATATTAATTACTTCAGCAAACTTTGAAATATATATGGTTTCCTATTTAATCAGTATTTAGTGAAGTTTAATTTATTAATTATGAGTGAATGCCATGTTGAGTTTTTAATGCAAACAATCTTTAATAAATATGTTTGTAGTTGAGAATTTTAAAACAGTAATAATGAGTAAATATGAGTTTACTATTAACACTAGTGGGACTTAAACATGGCCTGTAGTGCGGACTAAACCAACGTTGTAAGCTTAATAACAAAATTAAGTGTTTCTCATTTTTATCAAACAAGTCATGCACTGAATCAGCTATTACTAATTACATGTTACACACATTGTTTGGGATTAACCTTCAATTAATATTACATTAAATTAATTATTTTAATGAGTTATATTTTGAACAAACTTTAATAATGAATCTATTATATATGGAAACCTATTGTTATCGTGTCTTCGATAAATGGAAGCGACAGCCTAATCGAATTTGTAAATAATTTATATCAATGGATACACTGCAAATACTGGATATGTTTTCAGCTAGTCGTTGTACATTTTGAACAAACGGATCAGCATATAATTGTTTGTATTTCCATAATATATACACACAAAGGATAAACAATAAATTTTGAGTATTTATGTGTGCAAAGATACCCCGAGTAACATTAGCGAGAGCCGTGTAGATGAGCACTGACCAAACCACAACAAAGGCGCAAAGTATCATTCAAAGTAACTATGTGAGTATAATTAGCAACATTCTACAACACCCCGGTTATTCAACGCTCAAATACGTCTGAAACATCCATGTCACAAAAGGAAACTCGTTAATAATGTTGCAGTGAAAACAAAACTGACTATTTAAATTAAATATTTCCAATCTGACCAAAGGGTGTTTGCCTTTGAATTAATTCCAACGCTATCTACATTTATTAAATAATTCTAGTTGTCGCACTGTTACTCGGACCTAAGTTTTATGGGAGCTGTAAATAAACACATGTTCTGTACATGTCATGACCATTTCTGCACACGAACAAGTGCTGCTTACGCGATTCAGTGATGAATGCTTGGCTAAATGGCGCGTGCTTGATCCGACATCTGCAGCGGAAGGCTTAGCTTTGATCAATTCACTAACCAACTCCGCATTTATATTTATACCAAAAATAATAAAGCCACCGGCATTACAATTACATTTACATAAAAAATACCTTAATTAATAGGTGAATCAGTGCCAAAGTAGTAATTACTGTCGATTCTTTCACCGCATATCTAATTTTATTTTTATTAAAATTATAACTGGAATAAGATCAAATAAAATAAAACAAAATAATGTCACACGTAGCTTCATTTAGAATGTACACTTGCAATGAAAACAATTTTATAAAAGCAATTTACCTAAACTGCCTTTCACTCTGGATGATAAAAAAAGTTGTTTCTAAGTCCAATGACCAGAAACGGTCTTTTCAATTGATTAAATTTAATTAAAATTGTTATGTATCAGAAAAGTTCAACCCGGTTGGCAAACACAGTGCTACTAATTCACATGCTGAAATCTTACTATGCTATATTTTAACTTAATTATGAGAAATATAACAGTCAACGGTTTCAAGCAAATTCATGGTAGAATAAGCAAGCACAGCCCATTTTAAACGAATTACTGTCAGAGACTTTTAAGTAGCTGTCGCAGCAGCGGCGGCACTCTACTTCCTTACTCCATTAGCGTGTACATTATCATCGCCTTGACCAATATAAAAATATTCATATAAGAAATACTTCATTCATCACTGAAACGTGCATAAAGTGGCACCCTTAAATGTATATAAATGTTCCACATGATGTGATGACTATATATAATATATAACATAATATACAAAAATATATAGATATTGTTTGTTGTTTTATAAATAAATTATGAGATATACATGACATCGCTTATAATTTACTAAATCACGCATCCTTTTTTCCTTTTCTCCTAACTCGCACCGGAAAATCTACACCGAGGTAAGTGCGCACAATTAAACCCGCTAAGCAGAAATTCAAGTATAATTAAAATCAATGAAAGGAATGAGAAGGCTCACATTAAAGCAAAATGTGAAGTAAAGCCTATGGTGCCCAATTATAACCTTTGTTGCATTTAATTCTTATTAAATCCTAATATGTTCTTTAATATTTAATTATAACTTGGGTATATGCAGTCATATAAACAAATACAATAATAAAAAATTAAAACCATATATGTCGAAGCTAATTTTTTGCTTCTTCAGTGGTTAAAAATAAAACTAAAAAATTAATATAAAATATATTATTTGTAAAAGATTAAATACTTACAATAAAATAAAATAAAATACTTTAAATTCAATTTAATGTGTATGTAAAAGTCTATTTCATAAATTAATAAAAAATTGATATACATGATAAATCTAGATTTTTAAAATTTTAATGAACATAAACAATAAAATATAGAAATTAATAAACTAAAATTTATTTATTTAATAACAAATCAGTATACATAGAATTTAAATTATCAATGTCCGTCTAAAGTTTATATTAAATTCGGACATTAACAAAATTAATTTGATGATAGATTTTCAGTAAATTTGTTGACGTTTATACTGCCTGTACAAAATCATTAAATTGTCGCCTACAACAAAAAAGCAAGAATTGTAATAATATATACTATATTTTGTTCCGCGGAGTATCAGTGTTTCATGGAAAGCCAGTCAACGTTATTGCTGTAACGTTAACAAATTTATTATTGTTAATGGTCTTGCGTATCTGGCAGATATTTTATACAATATATGTACATAGAATGAAACTAAACTATTCTTACAATGTTTTGTTCAAAATAAAATTGAAGTGCTTCAGTCTAAGTTACTGTAAATTTCAAAATTATAATAATACCAAGATAACAAGCTTAAGAAGAAACATAGTTGCTTTTATTTTTTTACAATTTAGTTTGTTCATAAAACGCCGGTTCTACAAAGGTTACTTTTAACTCTTGAAACTACATCTATGCAAGTGCAATCGACCATGTAAAAAACAGAAACCTCCTTTTGCTTTTCTAGCTTTTCCAGCCACACTAGATATTCCGGTTGCGGACGCAGCGCCGGTTTGGTCGTCTAGAGCCGTCTGTTGTGTACTACGATAGACAATCCGCCATTAATGCAGCAATTGCTCACGGTAAGTTAACTGTGTCCCAAAAAAAAATACAATTCTTACCAACAACATATTACTACTTAAAAGCTGTTTTGGTGATTTTAATCTCATAGATAAAAAGATACGGCAGAAACAACGTTTGCAGTATTACTCAATCTTTACGACGCTTTGTGGAACCAGAACGAGCAGCGCTTAGCAGGCTCAGGGTTGAACTAATATTTTTGAGTTCTCAAGTAAACTAAACCTTATAGCTCGGTTTAAATGTTTTGTTAAAAGTGAAATTGTCAACATTCACATAATAGTGTTTTTAGATGTGTCACTCTTTGCGCACTTTGGTGTATATTTTTGTGTTTGGCTGACAATGCGCTTTTTCAGAATTGCTACATTGTAAGATAGACGAATATGCACCGGCAAGGCGACCCAGGGCGACCTCAAATCTCACAGCCAAAAACGCCTAATACTTAAAAATACGGAACAAACATACTAGCGTTTAACATACCCAGGTTTAAGATAACGTTTTCTGACTAGGACTTTTTAGGTTGCAGGGGGCGCTATTTCCGGAATGACAATATTGACATAATACGCAATACGGCTAACTTTATTTTCAATCAAAATGAACTTTTGAATTTTTGAGCTAACTTGAGTATAACTTTTAACATGATCAACAATTTATTTAAAACGGTACAAACAATCGGTTAACTTCTTGCGTGCAATTTATTAGCAGAATTTTTGTTTTTTGTTTTTTTAAATTCTGTTTTATTTTGAAATGTACATGTACATAATAATATAACAGTAATATAAAAATATTTTTCAATTACAACGAGTGAAGAAAATACTGAATTTGGAAGTTTATTCTATGTGTCAATAGTACGGTTAAATTTTTTTTTTTTAAGTTTTGGTCCTACATTTCTGAACTGTTAGTGAATATTTGTTTGTTTGTTTTAATTGTTACCCTAATAAGATAAATTGAAATAAATTTAGCTACGGATTTATTGTTAAATTTAATGAAATATAAAGAATGTTATTATTTGCAAAACCATGAATAGGACTTTTGATTATTAGAAAATGTTGGCAAAAAAGCAGAATCTTGAAGAACACTAGCATTTATGATTTTGGAGTCAAAGTTAGAACAATTATTTCTAACTATTTTTTTTTGTGTCAAAAAAGCTATTGATAAGTCTTACAGATTTGTGGTCAAGACCCATACAATGAAACTTATTAATAAGATTAGGTACTATAGGTTATCACCTTATTATAGCATACTCTATCAAATGCTTTAAAAATGTCTAGAGTTACTGCAAGATATATGTCAAAAGATTTGTTAATCTATATTGTTTACCTGAAATAAAATTATTTTGTTCTAAGAACTTGACAATGTGGAGATTAATATATGTTTTAATCTTTTTTAACAGATTTGACAGTAATGCGGGTTATGATTTATAAAATCAGGCTTGTCTCCTTTCTTAGGAACAGGTTGATTAAACATTTGCAGTTTTCCAACAATTTGGGAATGTTACTTTTTTTTGTATAATAAGGCTAATATTCAGAATACGAGCTAATTTATTTGCAAATGTTTTAAGAATAATCAGTGGAGATTTATCTATACCTGATATTCTTTTGGTATTTAATTCAAGATGATATTTTTTAACAACGTGGAACAGGTCATTTTAGATGCAAATTGATTTGCAAAAATATCTGCGCTTTTCTTTGGATTTGTAACTAAATTGTTTTGATTATTTTAAAGACGTTGAACTACCTGGCAGTAAATTTATCGTTTTATAAAGAAAGCATACAATTTTGTAGTTTTTTTTTTAATTTTATTGCATTTAATTTTAAGAAAGAGCACGGATAAATAATAAGTATAGATTCTAAATGTGTCTACAGACAAACGTATATGTTCAAAGATGTGATCACCGGCAATTTGTGTTTATGCCGGTAATCACATCTTAAATAAGTTTGTTGAAGCTGAAAAATATGACATTATTTTTTATTTTAGCAAAACATTTGAAGCATCTCTACTCTTCTCTCGCATCACATAAACAAGCTACGACAATTTTTACGCCCATACTGTATTATTGAATCTCTTACAGGAGTTGTTACTGAAGCTGGATTGAGTTCATTTAAATTTACATGCAACAACATCTTTCAATAAAATTAGGACAGCAGCCTGGACAAACAGACTTTCTATGGAAACAATCAAAAAGTGTTTATTTACAATTTCATAGCAATATATTTGTAACAATTATTATTATTATTACTATTATTACCACGAGTAACCATAAGAAGAAACTAATAAGACAGTCTCAAATATCTACAAAATTTCAAGAATGTCAAATAAAAGTCAGAGAAAATCGTAAAGAGTAAAATGATAAGATTGTAAAACACCTTTATAAAACATAGATCAAGATTTTTATGTAAAAATCGAGCAACATTACAAGAAGCAAAGTTGAAAAAAAGGCATTTTAATTCTCAATTTTTGCACTACTTATCAGTGCAAATAAGTAAGTTTTCTGAGACAAGTAATTGGCGCTAAATAATCCTACCAACGGACAAGACTTACACTCATTATTGGTTAATACCACTGTCTTTAACTCTTATTTAACTTACAAAAAATAACATAAAAACAACGTTGAACAAAAATAACACTAACCGACTGTACCAATTTTTCAAAAAATTAGCAAAATTTTTTGTAAAACAAGAATTTTTCTGATATTTTCTTTTAAAAAGAAATCAGCTTAAACGTACTATATCGTACAGTATCGGCTAAAGTTAACCAACGGCAATCAAGAGACTGCCTAGCTACAGACGTTTTTTAATAAACCTAAGTTGCGTAATTATTAATCACCACAATGCAACCAAGATGTGTCAACATTTAACTTACAAAAGCCCTTTTATCGGCTACGTCGTTAACTTCCAAGTTGAACAAGAACACTACCTACCAACTGCGTTAATTTGGTGTTTTTGTTTTCAAACAATACATTACCTTAAACGTAACAGAATGCAACATTGTGCCAGTATTGGCTAAGATTTCTATCAATGATGGAATTGAGCAACGGCAATCAAGATACTGCTCATGGACGTGTCCCTTAGACATATTTAAACAGCGCAATGATCAATTTAACCGTATTAACAAAGCCATTAAGATGTGTCTAACTATAACAACGCTTATTTAACTTGAAAAAGCTATTGAAGAAGTTTCTTCAACAGTGCTGTTAGTCTATAAAGTAGAACAAATACACCATTTACCGACTGTGCAAATTTGATGTGTTATAAGAATTTGCCAAATTTGCCAAATATTTTAAACGTAAGAAAATACAACATAATGCCAATAAAGTTTTTATTAAAGATGGAAGACAGACTGTCCTCCGAAGGATAATAATAATAATAATAATATTTTATTCATCCAGTCGATCATGTTTGATATAGGATAAGTCACAGTAGTTACAGGCAAGATACATTTCACAGATATACACAAATAATATAGTAATACAATAATACAGTTAAACAATTTAAAATGATGTAACACTAATATAGCACACACAAATCTTACAAATAATAAGTTTTAAAATAAAATACAAATCAAAACTATTACTATTTTACAACAAAATTTGTGTCTGATAAAAATTCATCAACAGAATAGTACGCTTTTTTAAATTAAATATTTTTAATACAGTTTGTGAACGCTTTTTTGTTAAGTTCTTTAATTGAGCTTGGAAGATTGTTGTATAATTTTATACCCATATAATGCGGACTTTTTTCGAATATAGATAGTCTATGTTTTGGATATTCCAAGATCTTTGATCCGTGACGTGTGGTGTAATTATTTCTATGATTACTTATAGTTTTAAATTTAAATAGATGAGATTTGACGTAGATTAAAGTATTTAATATATATATATATATATGGTGTATAGTGTTAATACTCTATATTTAGAAAAAAGTTGCTTACAGGAATGATGCCACGGCTTGTTAAACATAATACGTATAACACGTTTTTGAAATTTAAAAACTCTTTCAATATTATTTGAGACTCCCCAAGCTACTATACAGTATGACATCACAGGTTCAAAATGTCCATAATAAAATCTTTTGAGCAAATCTTCTCTTACAACTTTAAATAATCGTCGTGCCACATAACATAGGGGAGCAAGTTTCTTACACATTTGATCAATATGATTGTTCCAGTTACATTTCCCATCAATAATAATACCTAAAAATGTTGTGGTATCTTGATTTGGTATTGACTTTGAATGGCATTTTATTAAAAGCAAATCATCCGTTTTTGTATTGTTAGCATTAAACCGTACTACAACAGACTTTGAGGAGTTGAGAAAAAGTTTATTGGAGTTAAACCAATCATTTAATTTAGTAGTTGTTATTGAAGATTTATTAATTAAATCTTGCTTTGAGTCGGAAGAAATGAGTGACACTTTTATTTTAATGTCATTTACGTACATTAAAAATAACAACGGACCAAGCACAGATCCCTGAGGAACCCCTTTTGCAATTTTAAGTAGGTTTGATGATTTGCCTTTTATTTTGACAAACTGATACTTGTCTTGAAGATACGATTTAATCAAATTATATGCATTTCCGCAAATGCCGTACATGTTTAATTTATCTAGAAGAATCTTATGGTCAACAAGATCAAAGGTTCTGCTGAGATTAATAAAAAGCCCTAAACATTTTTTAACATCATCCAAATTTTGCATGAGATCATTTATGTACTGGATTATTATTGCATCTGATGTAGATAAATGCTTCCGAAATCCAAACTGTTGATTATTTAGTATATTGTGTTTATTTAAAAAGGTAAATAAGCGTTTTGCAATTAAACTTTCTATTACTTTTGAAAATGTATTTATGATGGATATGGGACGATATTATCTACTAACGTTTTATTGCCGGACAGATCTAAACTGCGCAATGGTCAACCACTGTGTCACCAAGATATGTTTAACAGTAACTGCGGCATTCAAAGACAAGCAGCCGACAAACTAAAACTGAGTAGTATGTATCTAATTTTCATCAAAGAACTGCTTTTGTTGGCGCACTTATATTAAGAAAAACCAAAACCAACTCTTAAAATCTTAACTGACAGTGCTCTTAATGTTTGATACTACTCCTCAAAAAGCAAACAAAAATTTTGCAACAATGTTTGGTAAAACATAAAGATAGTAAAAACAAAGCTCCAATCGCATAGTTTGTCTAAAGCTGTTTATCATAAAATAATTCTTTTTCTTATTAATGGTAACAATTTTTGAACCCTAAAATAACCGCAAACTAACGCTACCTTATTAAAAGTCAACACGATTTGTAAAACGGAATACAACACTACTATAATAATAAATATTTTTTTAATCTGATCGAGTATTGTAACGTGCTCACTATGGAACCAAGACATAATATTTGATCTCAAGCTATCAAAGGTTTAACTACAGGATACTCAAATCAAATGCCAAAGAAACACTGTTTACTTACTAACTGCGCTATTTTGTTGCATATACCAAACATACCAGGAAAAACATTTTAAAGGTTTTAGTCAACATTATTTTGGTACTTGACCAAGTTGCATCAGGCATGATATCCTTCAAAGACAAAACATTTCACTTGCCGACTACCTATTTTGATTCCTATGTGTTTTTTAAAAATTAAAACACGCGTCGCAAATAAAAGTTGCACTAGGTGGAGCCACAGTTGTTAGTTTGATTATTTACATTATCAATTGTGTTTATAAGCACAGAATTACTTATTCAAATTTGACTTTTGCTATCGTGCGATGCCGTCATACAAGGCACACTGAGGTTTGTAGAACCGCAACAACTGTCTGTGCTTGACTCTTGACAGCAGTAATAATTAGATTGAGTTTGAGTAAATTCTTAATTTATTTTATAATTAATTCATTGACAATTAAAATTTGATTAAAAATCGCAAAATCACTACAAATTGCATAAATGCTAGATGATACCGATTAATTATGTTTATAAGTTTGATTATGTATTAATAGTAAGGAGAGTTATGCAAAAAAATCCAAAAATTAAATTCGATGCTAGTGCGGAGTGATACATTAAAAATGTAAAAACGCAAGATTGCATTAGAAGAAAAATATCGATTTCAAAGTGTTTTAACGTTCAAAAGTATTTGTAAGAATTTGCGTGTAACACTAATTTGTACATATTGTGATAAATTATAATATAAAAATTACAATATAATTAAAAATTATAATATATATTTGAGCACAGAAAAAACATTTTGTTAAAAATGATTAATTTTATAGCATACTAATACGATTTTACACAAGAGATTTCACGCGACGAGATAGAAACGGCGATTGCGTAATTCGTCATATTATGCAAGAACATAAAATTTACATTCACCGCGTTTGTCATCTATATTTTGGTATTTAAACGGTTCAGTGACCATTATCGCTGTAATAATCACGGCATAAATATAAAATTAATTAGTGCCGCATCTAGAACACCTCTCGGTGATATAAAATATGCTAATATTCATTCATTTCAATAATTACTTTTACTTCAATACAATTTACCATTTCACGGATGATGATATTTTTAACACACATATTTCATGCTCAATTATTAGAAATTCATTCAATATGAATTTTAATTAACTTAAATTGACTTTAAAATTATTTCATCACGTGTTCTCATTTTTATTAAGTGCACTTTACGTTCGCCGATTTTCCAATCAAATTATTATATAACACTGAAACAGGTTTATAATGAATTTATTAAATTACATTGTGCCAGTGAAAATAGTGCTTGGTTAGCATGCGGAAGTACTTTCAATAATTGCCTGATATTATTTTCTCCTAACACTAATATACAAATACAGCTTTTAAAATTGCTTATTGCCACATTTGAAGGGTTTTTATCTTTTTTAAATTTCAGATGATTTTATAAATTATGCTTAGAAATACTGCTGACCTGTTCAAAGTTAGTTTTAAACATACATCTACAAGTCTATATTATATATATATATATATACATATACAGTAAATATAATTATAATTAAATGTGCACGATTGCGTGCTCATATAATTATTTTTTCCAAGTGTAATATAGAAATTAAATATAATAAATGTATATTTGGTGAAAATTAATAATAATAAACAGTTAATTAAGATACCAATCTACTGTTAAATATTTAAAATATTTAACACAACGTAAAATTAATGTCGTTAACACTTTTTTCCAGTTCTATTATGATTATAAATGTTTCACTGCTTTCAATTTGTATAAAAATGTATAAAGAGCTTATGTCATTTCATCCTTAATTGTAGAAAGTGATATTTATTTTAGCGTGGAGCAATGACGGGAAATAAATCTCATTTGCACTGTACATGAGACAAAGTATATTCTTTTAATAATTATATATTAATCAGATAATTAAATGACTAACAAATAACATTTCTTATTTTATAATATTTTTTACTACGTTCCCGTATCTTCAATTTTCATGTATAAATTCACTTCATATGGTTGCCATTTACATTATCGATTCAATTACTTACATACCACACATTTTCCGCATTTCTATGTTACCCAATGCCAGTAGATTTTTATTCCGGCCAATATGCTTAAACACACATAATGAAAAAACGTCATTGTGTAGAGAATAGAACATGAATAGAAAAAAAAAGATGGGAAAAAGAACAATACGGATTTACCAAGAGAAAAACAACCTTAGAAGATATAGAAAAAGCAAAAAAAGCAGAGGAAAAGACAACACTTGCGTAATGATATCGTTGGACATAAAGAACGCATTTAACAGCGTGTTATGGGAACCAATTATAGAAGCGGCAAAGAAAAGAGAACTGAACAGGAAAACGATCAAGATTATATGAAACTACTTACAAGGTATAACTTTAGTGACCAAGAAAGGAAGATTCAAACTGACCAGACGGATCCCCAAGACTCAGCATGACTCAGCAGCTGAGGAACCTAGTTTATAATGAGCTGTTTTGCCTGCTGGAAGGCGTAGCACTAGTAGGTAGAAACGTAAAAATAAAAGTACTTAAAAAAAGACTAGAGGTGACAATATATATAATACAGATATAGGTGAGAAGTAAGAGTTTAAAATTAACAACACAAAAAACAGAAGCTAGTGTACTTATAGAGAAACAAGTAAGATACAGGTAGGAAATCAAATAATAACCATAGAGAAAAATATCAAATCAATGATCAGGTTAAAGCAGCGGAAACCAAAAAAATTGAGAGAAAATTCAGTAGATTTATGCCAAACAATGGACAAAAAAAGCCAGAAGGCTTACAGCAATTGCAACAAGAAACAAATTGTTATACGCTGCAAAAACATGGAAAGTAGCCATAAAGACAAAACAAAATAAGAATGAAATAAAAGAAGCTACGAGAGCAAGAGTTAAGGATCAACAAGATTTGCAGAAAGGTGTCATAGAAGGCAGTAGACGTGATTGCAACTTCTCGCGGATTTAATGGTAGAAAAAAATATAAAAATAAACTAAGAAAATAAGGAAAATAAGGAACCCGTAAAAAAAGCTAAAATAAAAAAAAGAGAGAAGACGATGGAAAGATGACAGAGACAGTAAAATAAAAAAGAAAAAGGAAAATGAACAAGAAAACTAATTCCGAAGATAAAAGAATGGTTAAAGAATAAACACGATGATAAGTTTTTGAAAAATTAAAAATAACCAAAGAAGAGGAAAGGCGTACACTCTGTCAGGAAAAAACACACAATAATGCAGAACACACTTTAGTAGAATGCGAGGCGTTTGAGAAAGATAGAAAAAAACTAAGAAATCTACTGGAAAGCAAAATGGACAAAACAACAATCATTAACAAATGCCTAAAAGATGAAAATAAATAGAGGGCACTAAGACAAATTGCAACAAGAGTACTAAGAAAGAAAATTTAGGAATTTAACAATAGAAGAATATAGAAAAATAAACAAACAATGGAAACAAACTAACAAAATAAAAACTACAGAAGAGTATAGAAAAGAAACGAGAGAAACAAAATTAAAACAAAAAATCAAGGAAAAATACCAAAAAATAAAAAATAAGAAAGAACAGAACAATTATGCATACTAAGAAATATTAGAAAAAGAATTAAAAAAAATATCACAGTATACCAAACAAAACTGCAGAGATAAGGAGAAAGAAAAAAAAATATTGAAAAAAAAACAGAACAACAGAAATAACAAGGTATATACCAATTGGTAGATAAGCTATCTCAAGGTTGACAGATAACGCAACCTTTAAAACTAGTTAGAATGTACTTGGCAACAAGAGGCAGAAAAAAGTAATTTTAGATAGAAATACAACGATATCTCAAGAACTAAAACTTACAAATTTAGGACTGCCAAAAGGAATACAACTATTGGAACTGCATAAACTTGTTATGAAAAAGAAGAGATACGACAAAAAAGTGAACAAAAACCTAAAAAAACTAAAAAGGTCTCTAAAAACAAACCAAATAATTAGAATAAATAGCACACGGATTGGAAAAAGAAGAAAATGCAGAGCTGTATGTCAGTGCAGGTAAAAAGGAAAAAAATACAGTTAATACCTTATTACTTCAAAAAACTGTACAACAGTTGGAGGATGTAGAATAGTTGAGTTAGATGCAAATCGGTTTGCAAAAATATCTGCTTTTTATTTTGGATTAGTAACTAGATTGTTTTGATCATTTCAAAAAAGGGTTATTGAAGATTTTGCAATACTTTGCAATAAATTTATTGTTTTATAGAAATTTGTGTTATTTATGGAAAGCATAAAATTGTTTTGTCAATCCTATCTTTTTTAAATTGACAATAGTTTTAAAGTAAAAACAATAATTTAAATGTTGTGTATTAGAAGCATTATGGTGTGTGGAGCTTAAATATATTGAAATATAAAATGCAAAATATTTGCTATTGACCTGTAGGGGTAGATACATACAACACCAGCTTTATAATTCAAGAGGACATACATTGTATTGTTTTAGCAAACGCGATCATGAAAAGATAGTTTAAAATAGTATGAATCTTCTTTTCTTGATCACTAATGTATACCTTGTAAGTAGTTTTATATGATCTTGATCATTTTCCTGTTTAGCTTTCTTTTCTATAATTGATTTTAATTTGGTTTACTCACTATCATTAAATTTACACTTTCCTCTCTCCACTGTTGCTATCAGTATAGACCCATGACTCTTATGCTGTACCTAAAATGCCGGCTAGTGGTAAAATCATTAGTCAAATTTATTTTACGCAACGTGTTGTTAAAATAGATCTTTTTAAATTAAATATTAGAAAGCCATTAGGTATAGATAAAATTCTACCTATTATTTTTAAAACAAATAATTTAGCTACCATTTTGACTAAAATATATTGTTTTATCATACAAGAAAAACATTCTCGAATTGTTGGGAAACTTTAAATGTTCAACCTATACCTAAAAAAAGAGACATGTTTGATTTTGTTTTAAAAAAAGATTCATTTTTACATTGTCAAGTTCTTAGAACTTATTTTATCTCAGATACTCTTTATGGATTTTGATCAAAACGTTTGACAACAGATTTTTTGACATATATTAGTAACAAATAAAATTCTAATTTAGACACACATAGAGAAAATCTTGCAACACAAGCTCTACTGTATAAGTCTTGATCACAAATCTGTCAGTAAGTAATTTAAATAAAATTTAAGGTATTTACTCCACAAAATTAAATTTGCTGGTGTTCCTTAAGGTTATCCTATTTTGCTGACTATATTTTTTATTAACATTCAAATAACTAAAAGTCCTATTTATAGTATTACAGATAATAGTACCATACATACTTTATACTTTTTAAAGATCAAATCTACTAATATGACAGAATGACTTGAAATTTCTGTTAGAATCTGTAGCATGTATAAACAAAGACTTCAGAACATTATCTGAATGGGGTACTATCAACTTAGTAAATTTTAACTCTAAAAAAACTTTTTAATGTTTTAAAACCAAAATCCAAAGTATCACCAGAATCACATATTAAACTAAACAACAAATGCATCTGAAACTACAATATTTCTTTTAAATTCTATTTAAAAACAAGCTATTTGGATCATTGCCGACTCAACGTTGACTAAAAACTTAGATACTTTACAACAACGGCGTAATGTTGCTGATTTTTGCTTTTTCTATTAGTTTATTCAAATTAGACAAAAAATCGACGTTTTAGAGAAATGTTACCCACAGCTTAGCGACCTGTATACTTAAGTGTATTTGGACTGTCTGAAAACTTATTTTACCTAGCGCACGCATAAAAAGGGTGGTATTGGAGTAATAATAATGATAATAATAATAATAAATTATTAAACTAGACTGATTGGAATTCGACATTTGTTAAGTTAATAGACATATACATATATATGTGGGTAATTTCATTACTTTTCGACCAAACTTAAAAACTGAGTATCTCCAAACTGGCTTAAAATTAAATATGTGATAGTAGGTACCAAAAAAACATATTTTCCAAATTTTCAATTTTTTAAGTCATGATCTTGATTTTTGGGAGTCTCTCAAAGTTCAGAAAAACGCCTAAAAATCACATTTTTTTGCTAATTTTCAACATTTTTTGTCTCAGCGTAGAAACATTGGAAAAAGCTCTGCAAGGTCTGATTCTTTTTGTAATTTCTTGTACTTTAACTTGTTTTTTTTTTTAATGTAGCCAATCTTTATTTCCTTTAGCGTAGGCCGTTGTGAAAATAGCCTAAAATTACAGAACCAGCCCCACGTTGAAAATGCCGTAACAAAGTCAAATTTTAATCAAATTAGGTCTAGTTTAGCTTAATTTGTTTGTTTTGAATTGCTCTTTAAAACTTTGCAAAGTTTTTTCCGATCGAACCAGTAAATCGTGAAATACCATTTTTCAAAGATTAGTAATTTGGTCAAAAATGCTCATTTTTGTATACATTGAAACCGTTGTAACTTTTTTCTACCTAAATTTTTTTTGCTGAAATTTTCAGTAAACCTTCTTCTTATATACCTAAAACATCTCTTAAAGTTTGGTTTTTGGGAATGAAAATGGGCCCAAGCTACAGAACTTTCAAAATTTGTAAAAAACAACGTTTTATACGTTAATAACCTGGTAATAATTTTTACTTACGCTTTTATTTTTGCAAAAAAACTACATGTTATTGCATTGGTTTGAACATATCATAGATTAAAAATGAGTTTTTAATAGAAAATGTATATTTTTATAAATATAGATATATTTTTATTTTTATTTTTATTGACAAATACATAATTTTTGCTAAAATAATATCATGGACGCCTTAATTCTAAGCTTTATGACAAAACACGCCAAAAAATAGACAGAGCGTTTCCTAACTGGAGGCAAAAAATAAAACTTTAGGTTCTTTTTCTAATTTCAAACAGAAAATCTAAATATCTTTTTTGTCTAGCTCGCTTTGTTTTCGAGATAATTTAAAAATACACATTATTTAGAAAACTTTTTATTTAAAAAAATTTAAGTAAAAAAAGATTATTTATAACAATGGTATCAACAAACAGAACAATATTCAACGGTCTCAATGTATACAAAAATGAGCATTTTTGACCAAATTACTAATCTTTGAAAAATGGTATCTCACGATTTACTTGTTCGATCGGAAAAAAACATTGCAAAGTTTTAAAGAGCAATTCAAAACAAACAAATTAAGCTAAACTAGACCTAATTTGATTAAAATTTGACTTTGTTACGGCTATTTTCACAACGGCCTACGCTAAAGGAAATAAAAATTAGCTACATTAAAAAAAAACAAGTTAAAGTACAAGAAATTACAAAAAGAATCAGACCTTGCAGAGCTTTTTCCAATGTTTCTACGCTGAGAAAAAAAATGTTAAAAATTAGCAAAAAAATGTGATTTTTAGGCGTTTTTCTGAACTTTGAGAGACTCCCAAAAATCAAGATCATGACTTAAAAAGTTGAAAATTTGGAAAATATGTTTTTTTGGTACCTACTATCACATATTTAATTTTGGGCCAGTTTGGAGATACTCAGTTTTTAAGTTTGGTCGAAAAGTAATGGAATTACCCATGTATATATCAATGTTTGCGTTTTGAATGGTTTTTCGAAGTTTTAGCAAAAACTATGCATTTGGTCAAAAATTACTTCTAATAAAAGTTGTAGAACAAAAAATTTCCAATCGATAAAAGTCATTTAAATTTTTTTATAATTTTCCGTTTTTCCGCTAGAAGACGCGGAAAATAAAGTCACCATTTTGCTTGCTCTGGCGGGCAATACACGCGTTATTGGAAAAATAATAAAAAAATATCGATTGGAAATTTTCCGCTCTATAACTTTAGTCTCTTATAATTTTTCTAGAAAATGCATAGTTTTGGTTGAAAATTCAAAAAATCAGCACAAGGTCACATTTTGCGACATTTTTCAACATTCTTTAGCAAAAAATTCTCTTACTATCGGGAAATCTAAATAGCCAATATCAATCGGAATTTTTTTGCTTTACAACTTTGATTTCTTGTATTGATTTTAACAAAAAGCATAGTTTCAGCTGTAAGTGCAAAAAAATAAAATATATACTTTATTTTCCGCGCCTTCTATCGGAAAAACGAAAAACTATAAAAAAATTCAAATAATTTATATCGATTGGAAATTTTTTGCTCTACAACTTTTAATAGAAATAATTTTTGCATTTTGCATAGTTATTGCTAAAAATGCAAAAAACCATTAAAAAACGCAAAAATTAATACATATATATCTATTCATCCAAAACCACCCTTTTTCATGCGTGCGCTAGGTGAAAATAGTCTTCAGACAGTCCAAACACACCTAAATATACAAGTTGCTAATCTAAACAAATATAGACTGGTAGTACAAGGTAATGCGTTTTACACTAAAAAGGTGAAAAGGCAATGAAACAAATAAATAAACACACGAAATAAACTTTCAAATTAAGTATTTTCCGAGACTTCTAAACCGCAAATATTTAAGATCAATGTGCTTAAATCTAGTTTTCAATGTGGTGTGTGGTTTCACTTGTTAAAATTCAAAGGTAATTTTATGTTGTTGTTACATATTAAGTAATTTCTAAATAGCACATTTTAAAATTTAAAAAACAATAAAAATGGTTTGCAAAACATTTTATGTGTAAATTTAGCTGCTGCATCCTAATTATTATTTGGTTGTAGCATGAATGTCAATTTTCACTAAGTATTTCTGCTGTATCTATCAATGACATTTCTTATGCGACATCTTCTATGTAATTAGGACCAATAAACATTTAAAAGCGTTTACATGCCTACTTATTTTGGTATCTGCTGTCGTTTATGCCATTTTTGCATATTTTTATACGGTTTTTGCAATCCGGTATGCTTCTTCACTGATATATTTCCAAGCATTTCAGTTGCTAGCACTATAACTACATTGGGTTTCCGCCACTTTAATAGTGCAGAATCGCAGGGTACTTTTTAGTTTCTTGTTTTTATTGTACACTCATCTTTGATTTGCACACTTGACAAAAACTGTTGATCTACATAATCTAGCTTACTTAGATTTGTACTTGTTTAAACCACCGACAATGCTTATGAGTCAAACTCTAAAGTGCATCTAGCAATTCCACTATAGTAGTATAGTATATTTTGCCACTATTTTTTTAATATTTTCTTACACGTTCTTTTTAGTTAATGACTTTTTTATTGTTAACCGTAGAAAAGGGTCTTCACATCTAAAACCACTATTATGCTTTTTATTAAAAGGGCGTTATTTGCAGTAATTAGTATGTCTGTAAGGTTTGCGTACAATTTGCTCTTAACCTTTTTTTCAAATTCCTAACCGTAAAGATGATGAGTTTTTTTCATTAAATATTCTTTTAATTTGATTTTAAACTTGTTTATAGTGCAAATACTTTTAATTTTTTCTGGTATGTTATTAAATTCTTTAATACTTTTAACAGTTAAGATTTGATTTTTTTATGTTTTTCGATGCTGAGGTGTTCTTGTTTTGTATGTTGTTTGTGTTTGTATGTGTTTTTTTAGTTGTTAATTTTAACTCTGCTATGGTTAGTTTGTTTTTTATTTCATTTGTAAATGTTAGTTTGTCCATTTGTAGTTAGTTTGTAAACTAAAGATTGCATTATATTTAATGTTTTTTTGTAGTTAGGTTGGTAGGTTTGTATAGGGCTTCTATATCTTGTTTATTGTTTTTTTTTTTAATCAAAAAGTATTTATTGGTAATTATAATTTCAAAACATGAAATTTGTTTTGTTATTTTTAACTTGCAAACATTGTTGGGTTGTAATGATAACAAAGTTTCTAGAACGGCAGGCACTTTGTTCAAAACATGTGTTTTTAGAAATAAAAATAGTATTTTTTACTATTATTTTTGTTGACCAATATTATTTTGCTGTTTTATAAAAATTTGTTGTTTGTTGTTTTCCAAACTTTAGTCAGCTTTATAATGCCATGTCTTTTTTTATCGTGGCAGGGCCCTACCACTTTGTATCACCAATATACCGACTACCGCTCTTTTTTCAGAAGCTTGACTTTATTTAGTTTATTTGTTGCTCAATTAGTTTGTGTTGCAAGGTAATATTAATTGCTTAGTTTTTCTATTCTATATATTTTGCAACGACTCTGTTCTTAGTCTTTCTTCTAAACGTCGGGCAGTCTACGTTGCATGGCTTTGTGAATGTGTTTGTTAGCACCTCAAGCAATCTTGCCTACACGGCATGTAAGGTTGAAAACTTAGAATGCTAAATTTTTGCTCTTCAAAACACTGCTGAAATTTGTCGCTGTTTATGTTGATGTAGCTAAACAAGTGCATTTTGATGGATTTGATTTACTCTTTACCGGGTATTTGCATACCACATGTCGTGTTTATCACATAATACAACATTTATGTGATAAATACGGCCAAGATATACTAGTGTATTGCAGCTTCTTACTGTCTATTTTGTTAGTGTTTTAATCAAACAATAAAACTAAATCCAAGCAGTTGGATTAAGCCGTAGTTCTTATTAGTTTGGGCGCAGTCTTGCACATATTTAGGTTTATATGTAGTGTTTGCATACGTTAACGTCGTGTGTTATCTTGTTTTTGTGTGTAACTTTGACATTTTAAACTAACCGGATAATATATAATTCATAGTTGTAACCTGTTTTTCTCCTGAGATGTTACGTGTGGTGTCTCCGTACTGCGGTTTTTTAGTTCTATTTGGCACCTATAATCGTTACTACTTTAAGTCATGGGCTTCTTATGGTTAGTTTGTGCTTGCTAACGAAGAGACTAGGTTGCGTATTCTAAGCCTTGCACTTGCTCACTAGATGTGGTGCAGTTTATTGGTTTTCCAAACATTCATCGCATTGGGAATCCATCTAGAATTTTATTCTATACGTGTTTGTTTAGGCCACAGTGTCTAGCAATATGTCTTGTAAACTTTTGCAGTTATGTTCTGGTTTTGTATGAGATCTCAAAAGCAGGTTTAGGTCAAATAAACGTCTGGTTTGCGTTTAGGCAACTTTCTGTACTCTGTTTTTTATATCCAGATCAAGCGTACACTATGATTTGTGGTTAATAGCTCAAGACTGGTTATGCAGTCCATTTTATTACTAGCAAACGTATTGCCTGTAGTGCCGCTTGGCTGTCCGACATAATGGTTATCGGTCTGTTACAGTGTTGTCCAGAGTCATGTTTTTAGTTCTTTATTTAATGGCAGCTGTCTCTGCTTGAAAGACTGAGCACAGAAATAACGTGATCAAAATCTCTCAGCTTTTGCCGACGTATATTCTGGCTCCGATGTCATTGTAATCTTTAGCTCTATTTGTATATCAGATGGTTCTTTTGATTGTGCCCGAAATTTTTTTATTGTCTATTTGTCTTGCAACGGTATTATAACATGGACTGACTTCTGTATGCAATAACCGTTCATAAAGTCAGTACGCTGTTTATTTCATAAGTGCAGTATTGGTAGCAAACATTTTTTTATGATTGCTGTGGGAGTTGTGCTTATTGCTCTCGTTATTAGCAAACATGCAAATTTTTGTATTTAACTTAGTTTGGTACTCTTAAGAGTAGTGTTTTGCAAAAAGTGTATTGCCATTAGGTCATAACGGTTGTTAGTTTTTATGTACGTCCGACTATTGATTTGATTTCAAACAGCACTCAGATAACCTTTAGAGTAATATTTTTCAGATAATTATAAAAGGTCAGTTTGGTACCAAGCGTGAATCCGTTTAGGGCATTCTGCATCAACTTGGGTACAGTTGTTCCAACCTTTTTGATTTCCAGAATGGTAAAAGCATTGGTGTAATCTAAAGCAAAGACTTATATGTTATTTATTAACTGCAGTAGTCCATGATAAGGCACCACAGTAGAGGTGATAACACACTGTCCTGTAGGCATCCGTCAGCGACTTTTACAGTCTTACACTATAACTTTTAAGATTAGTGTTTACCCAATATCTAACAAAAGATGATATGCTTCTGTTTGTGATCTCTACTACGTGATAATTCATGTTTGTAAAATAATAAAACAATTTACTTTGTTTTCTATCAAGTCAAAACTAATAATGTGTTTGTAATTATTTTATAACAGTATAATGGAAATAATTAAGTTAATAAAATCTCCCGCGTCACTAATGCTCTCTGTACAATAAAATATTTAATTCTGCAATTGATTTTATACTTGCCAGCGCACTTAAATAAGATGGACATACATTACTTGTATTTAGCATCTATTTGTACAGTAAGTATTGCTCAATTGACTATACCATAATTTTATATCGACAGAGAAATTCGATGATATTTTATTTTAGTAGTTTTTTTTATAATACAAATGGTTTTTACGTTGAATTGCGTTATTTTTAAAATAATTTAATTTAATATATTAAAAAAAATATTTTTTTAATAATATATTTGATGGAAAATAAAAATCCATAATCTCATGCACAAACTCGCACTCACATTTCTCTCATTGTACGAGATTGGTTTAAACTAAACTCACTACGTTGCAATTTTAAATATAGATAGGGGAGCCAATTTTACTCGTTTAGATTTATAGTGCAGACCCTACTAGTCTTAAAGATCATTTTAATGTAATATTTATTCAAAATTTATTTTATGTTTGTCTGATATGTATTTAATGTAACCTTATCTATAAAAAAATACGAGTGAAAACGCAACACAATATATTGCAATAATAAGGAAACATATACTAGTAGATAGAAATATATAGCTGCTTGCAGGGCCGTACGTAGAGAAAAAAGGATAATTTGTTATATTACATTATATGTTGCCTTCCTTGCCATTTTTGTTTTAGAACCCCTTCTATCTTATTACCATATTTGTTATTATTAATTTTTTTAAGTGTCAAACCTAATAACTCTTCTCGTATTATAGAGGCCCTTGTTACGGCGTTACAACAAAGCACTAAAGAACAACTGCACAAATATAGTTTTTTTTTTGGCAAAACGATAAACTAAAATAAAATTAC
Organism: Tachinus rufipes; assembly: GCA_963932245.1. NCBI lineage: Eukaryota > Metazoa > Arthropoda > Insecta > Coleoptera > Staphylinidae > Tachinus > Tachinus rufipes. The sequence goes on along the minus strand of OZ010750.1, from coordinate 45,347,715 downwards.
AAATTCTATCAAAAATAAACTGACATCATAATTTTCGGTTGTATGCAAGAGAGGTTTTATACTTTTATAGTTGTACTTGATAAATACATGCAAGTTGAATTTGTAGATAAAACGCAAAACCGGTATTGTAATGCAGCAGACGTAAGTTAAAGCAGAAAAACAGGCACATAGAATTTGTAATAACTGAATAGGTTTTTTTGCCAAAACTTAAGAGTCCTGTCAACTAATAACAAATTCTTTTACCATTTACCTTAGAGAAATTGCAGTCTGATTATGAGTTCCTTGTCATATTAGAATCTCTTAATAAGAGGATTTTTTTTATGCTTTAAAGATTTTATTAACAATACATGAAGGTAACATACAATTCCCATCTGGTGACGTTACGATGATCGTGTTTACTGAACAACCTATCCATGACCTGATGCTTTCCCTAAATACCACTTTTTTTTGATAAATTGCTAACCCAAAATTTTAAACCAAACTGATCCAAAAACCACCCAATTTTTTGATTATAAATCTGTTATGGTTGAATAAAAAATTACTTATTTTTCCGAAAAACCGGGTCTTGCTGATGTTTATTTGCATGAAATACACTTGACAGATACTTGTCTGTATTTAGTCAATTTATATCATATACCTTTGGTCTATAGATCTGCGGTTTTGAAAAAAAACAACTGAAAAAATAGGAAATTATAGAAATATCAAACACTCATTTTTCGAAACCGCCAATGACCACCAATAAACGTGACGGCACAGTAAAAGTTTGTTTACACGCAAGATGATTAAATTTGGTTACGGAGTTTGATAATGAATTGTCACTCTCTATTTAAAATATTATGAGAAATTTGGCTGGCGTACGGTATATGTCGTCACTTGACTTGCGCTGCTCTTACTAACTCTCCCTATCAAAAAAGAGCGTTTTACTTGTTTTTGGGTAGGTACCAATCATATTAATTTAAAGTGTTGCCTTTTGGCATTAGAAAGGCTGTTACTAGCTTTACTAGGTGTATAAACCAAGTCTTAGGCTTAGCTTAAGTTTTGAATGGTTTGTTCGTGTTTATGTAGACAATTTTTTGGTAACGTCCACCACGTTTGAAAAACATTTAAGGCATATTGATTTTGTATTAACTTGTATTATAATTTTTTTGTAAAAGCTTTAACTTTCTGAGGTATGTTCTATCATCTGAAGGCCTTTTTCCTAACTCAGAGCTAATACTCAGCTGTAGCATGCATTTTTAGAACTAGCAAAATTTGATTGAAATTTTGTTGAAGGTTTTTTGTTGATGACAACACCTATTGGTTTAAGGATGATGCATTCCAAAATATGAAAACGGTTTTAAAATAAAAAATCATGCTGTATCAATCTAGACCTGACACCAAGAAACGCCTTACGTTATTGTTGCTACTAAAACTTTTGTTCTGGCTATTTCGGGGTCGGATATTGAACAAAGAATGTTCCACGCATCACACTTAAAACATTACAATCCGTCCAATGTGTGTTAATCTTGTTCTACGTAAGTTGAAGTTGATCGCATGTATAAAATGAGGGCAGATGTAGCAAAATATAATATTGCTTGATGGTGCGTCACTCCGTATTGCGAGCAAGTTGCGCGCACCTCTTTAAAACAAGCCGATACTGTTTGATTATTTGCAGGATCATCCTGCAAGAGCTTTTTCATGGTCATTAACTAAAACTAATTTCACGTTTAGTTAACATTATTAATGTTAGAAACAAAGTTGCATTCTGGCTTCATCCTACTAGTCTATTCGACTTTACGGAAACTTGCATTTAGGTAAGTGTTTTAATATGTGGGTTCCTATTTATTATTATAATATATATATATATATATATATATATATATATATATAATATATATATTATATTATGTATTAGTTTATTTAAAAAATGTGTTATGTTGATTATAACTTCTTTAGGATATGAATAAAAACTTCAGTTGGTCTTGTGTGCTGCCTCAATGTTGAGTATACGTTAAAGAACCCAATAGCTTATAAATATATACATTAACTAACTAACCAAATTGAGTGGAAGTAGTTATTAGGAGTTAAAATTTTCTCCAAATGAAGCTGTTTTATACTAGTAACACCTCGCTTTCCTTTATTTTGTGGAATGTTTATTGTTTGTTTACAAGATTTTGGGTGATGAATTTGGTAGTGCGGGTAAGTCTATCAAGACTTTCTAGATCTGTATGTGACCACTTTAAAACCCCAACGTAGTAACTGAGTAATAGTATAACATATGTATTTATTGCAGTTGATATATTCTTTGCATCATTTTAGTTTTTAGTACATATTAACTTAAGACGTATCTTTCCGTAAATATTTTTTTTAATTTTAAAATTGTTTGTTTTAGAGTTTTCAGTTTTGCATAATTCCAAAATATTTGTATGTATTAGTTTGATTTAGTTTTTTAATGTGTTGGTTTGATGATGTTGTTATGTCTTTTGTCATATTCTATTTCTTTTATTAATGTAGTTTATTTTACATTTTTTTATACCAAATGACATTCTGATATCTCTTGACGTTTTATCAAAGAGAGTAATTATTTCTTCGAAGTAGCTACTTGTGCTGGCATATACTTTTATGTTATTTATATACAACAGATGGTTTACTTGTATACTCTGGCTTGACTGTTATAGCTTAAACCCATCATGTGTTTGCTTCAGTGTGTGAGAGAGGGTTTGCTTGCGGTCGCCGCATGCGGACGTGTATTTAAGAGCTCCTACAAATTTATTAAATTAAACCACAACTATTATAGTAATATAGTAAGATGGCCTATGCCCTGCGATCTGGTAGTGAAGACTCTACTTTTAATGAAATAATCATTAACTTTCTAAAAAGTAATGAGTTTGCAGAAATAATACAAAAAAGTGTTGCAAAAGAAGTGAAAGTTTTAAATAAGAATATAAGTGATATGAAAAAAGAAATAAACATATTAAAAGAAACTAATATTGATTTATTAAAATTATTTGATATTAATTCTGGAACTCCCTTTAATTCTAAAAAAATATCGGACGTAAATATTAAAAACGTTGCCGCGAAGAAACTCGATGCCCCGCTGAACCCAAGTATCTCTAGCCAACCCGGAGATATTGTAAATTCCAACAACAATATGAAGGATAAAAATGAAAATAAATCGTTATCAAAAGTCATAGAAAAAGAAACTCCTTTGGAAAAAGAAGAATGGCAAGTCCAGAAAAAATATCATAGACGAATAAAACATAATTATATTCATGGATGCGGAGAAGATAATGGATTAATCAAAGGAGTAACTCGCGATTATCATTTTCATGTTAAACGTATTCACACTGATGTTACTGAAGAACAAATCATAGAATATATAAAAACAAAAAATGTGCACTCAGCAAAATGTAAAAAATTGAATTCCACACAACATCATGATTATTCAACTTTTAGATTATCCGTTCAACCAAATTATGCTGATATTATCAAGGACCCAAAGACATGGCCAATAGGTATAGAAGTAGATCGTTTTTTCTTCAGTCAGAACAAACGAATTCCCAACCGATAAGTTATTCCACAATCAGCAATAAACTGGAAAAAATTAAAATTTTATTTGTAAATGCTGGATCATTGCGTAATAAAATTAATGAACTAGAAGTAATTCAATGTGAGTCTAATTATGATATTATTAATGTTAGTGAACACTGGTTAAACGTTGAAGAATGTGAAATCTCTAAAATATGTAACCTGCAATCTAAGGCATATTATGCTCGGGATAGTAGTTTACATGGAGGTGTTATTGTGTATTCAAAAAATAATAATATTATTTCATATAATAATATTACTAACATATACAGTGTTGAGAAAATTTGTGAGTTGGCTAGTGTGTATTTTAATGATTTTAATATTCTTTTAATATGTATTTATCGTACACCAGGTGAAAATTTTAATTTGTTTTTAAATGGTCTTGCTTCGCTTTTAGAACATATAAATTGTCGTAACAGAAATATTGTACTGGGTGGTGATTTTAATGTTAAATTTAATCTTATGGATGCGCAAGCTACTTTGTTATGTGATTGCCTAAGTACATATGGTCTTTCAAAAATTGTAGATTTTAAAACTAGGAAAAATAATTGCATAGATAATATCTTTACAAACGTTTTATCAAACTCTTTCAAAGTGGAGCCACAGATAACGGATATTTCCGATCATATAGGTATGTCATTGACTTTATTTATTGATTCTCAAAATAAAAACAGACATACAACAAAAATATGCAGACCAATAACTTTACAGGGTAAAATAACATTTTATGAAACGTTAAGCAATATGCAATGGGATGATATTTATAATAAGTCAATTAACATTAATGAAAAATTTGACAGTTTTCAAAATAAAATTATCACTAGTCTAAAGTTATCATTTCCACAAAAAACGTATGCAATTACAAATACCAACAATTGCAATATAAATTGGTTTAATAATTCTCTTCGTTTAATGAGAGAGCACCTACATTTATTAAATGAAAGTTTTCAACTAAACCCCACCAATCGGGCTAAACAAGTTCTAGCAGACTATAGGAAACAATATAAAATTTCTATAAGAAACGCAAAAATATCTGCTAATGATTTATATATTAGAAACTCTAATAATCATCCAAAGGCTATGTGGAAAATAATACATAAAGAAACCAAAAGAACTAACTGTGATACATTGATCTGTGATATAAGAAGTGATACTTTTAATTTATTTTTTACTAATGCAATTGCTACCCTTAAAGAAAATCTAACTCAATCTGGTATTAGTAGTACACAAGATTATATACCAACTATTAATAAAAACTACAACTTTAAATTTAAAGCAACTACTATTATTAAGGTACGTGACGCAATACACAATTTAAAACGAAGTAGAAGTGTTGATGTTTTTGGACTGTCGTCCGATTTGATCTATTCCATAAAAGATATAATAGTTGGCCCGCTAACAATTATAATCAATGATATAATCAACTGTAATTTATTTCCAAAATCTATGAAGTTGGCAAAGGTAATACCTATTTTTAAAAATGGTGACAAACAAAACTTCAACAATTATAGGCCAATTTCTTTACTCCCTGTTATATCAAAAATAATTGAAAAAATTTTATTTGATCAATTATTGTATTATTTTGAATCTGAGAACCTATTTACCAAATGTCAGTTTGGGTTTCGCTCCGGTTTATCTACAACTGATGCAATAAATGCATATGTCGAAAACATTCTAAACTGTTTTGAAAATAGGCAATATTCCTTGGCTACTTTCGTTGATTTAACAAAAGCCTTCGATTGTGTCTCTCACTCAATACTGCTATCTAAACTATCGGCGTACAATATAGATAATAATAGTGTAGCTTTACTTAAATCATATTTAGATGATCGTGAACAGCAAGTTTTCTTTAATGATATACATTCAAGTTTTTTAAAAGTAAAACATGGGGTACCTCAAGGCTCGATCCTAGGTCCTTTACTATTTTTAATTTTTATTAATGATTTTCCAAACTGTCTTATAAACTCCGAGACAATACTTTTTGCTGATGATACCACCATAATTAGTACTGGTAATAACCTTGAAGACATAATTAACACTAATAGGATTTCATTAATACAAGCTTCTGAATGGTTTAATTTAAATGAATTATTTCTAAACGAAACAAAAACAGTGGAAATGCTTTGTACACTGCATAAGACAGAACCACAAATCAATCAATGCACTAAATTTTTAGGCTTGCATATTGATGCAAATTTGAGGTGGGAAAAGCACGGAACAGTAATGGCAAAAAAGTTATCACAGAACATGTACTGTTTAAGAAATCTTAGATTATCTGTCTCTAGCACTATTCTAAAAGCTGCTTACTTTGCGCTCATACATAGCCATTTGAAGTATGGTATTTTGGTCTGGGGTCATTCTTCCTGTACCAGTAAAATGTTTTCGTTACAAAGAAAATCTGTAAGAATTATTGAAGGCTTGCATTATCAAGAAAACTGCAAAGAAAACTTTATCAGATTAAACATTCTTACTGTACCGTCAATGTTTATTTTGGAATGTCTGACGCATTTAAGAAAACACAGATCTCAGTATTGTACGCACGATCATCATAAATATGACACAAGAAAAAAGAAAGATATATACCAAAGGCAAATCAGATTGCAAAGAACTCAAACAGGGTCAAGATACTATGCAATTAAATTTTTTAACAAGCTATCGGAATCTACTCGGGATCTACCTTTACATATGTTTAAAATCAAAATTAAAATTTACTTAATAAAGAAAGCATTTTATAACATTGAAGAATTCTTAGAAACAAATGATATAATATAACATCTGTCTAAACCCAGTACAATTAATGTTGTAATGTAATTATTATTATTATTATTTTTTTTTTTTTTTCTGTGTTATAGTTTTTATACTTTTTAATTTGTACTTTATGTGTAAACCTTTTTAACTGTTTTTGTAATATGACTTGTGTATGACTATTTAGTCTTTAGCATTAATAAATTACTACTACTACTACTACTACTACTACTAGATCGAGTTTAAAGCAATAAAAAACCACACCATATTATTATTAGTATTTTTTGCAGGTATTATCCTGGGCGCTGTTTATTGGACGGGTAAGAAGTTACCAGGTTTAATAAAAGGTTATTGTTTTAGAAAAGACTTAACAACGTTACAGTTTTTAATATTACAGGTTATGCATAAATGAGGCGTGTAAAAGCAAAAGTTGTCTTATCCACTTTAGTCGATTCTGAGATAAATGAACGTGTGCACGGTATATTACTTAGTAATTATTATGAATAATAGATTATTCTTGTGTAAGACATTGATAAAAATTGTCAACAAAAATTAATTTAAACAATATTTATAAGGATTTTGATAAAAAATATAATTAAATATGAATAAGACAAGTTTTGCAACAATAAAATTGAAATATGGAAATATATTTTTTATTTTTTTACAAAAAGAAATTCAAATAAAAAAATATTATAATTTTATTAAATCATAAATTTTTTAGCATTAGAAAACTTAAAATGCTTTGACAAGACGTGCTAAAAAAAATCTCCAATTCGGGTTTTCCAATCTCTCTCAGAGCAATCCTTACCTAATTCTGTTACGTTACAGTGCCATGCTTTTTAAAAATTTTGACTGTCAATGTAGCATACAACTCAATAGCGCCCAGGAACTACGTCTTCTTATTGGCTGCGTTGATAAGACCAGTTTTGATTTGCAACCTCAGGTTTTGCAACTACATCGTTATTTCATCATTTGTTTTAAAAGAGATAAATCAAGTTTTGCAGTACAATAATGTATTTAGCACATACAGAATTAAAAGATCTACACAATGACGTATGTAACTCATTTAACACCAAAAGTGGATAAGACGAGTTTTGCTTTTACACGCCTCAAATGTTATAACATGTTTTTTAAGTTAATTATTTCAGTTAGGTTTTTTTTTAGATTTAATGTCCCACTACCTGTAGATGACATAATTATGGGATTATTTTATGTGTTAGAGGTAAGTACTTATCAATTTTTTTGTTATATTTGACTTTGATGTTATGGTCTACATGTAACAGTTTTGTTTATTAGAATAACTAAATAATATAACTAAATGATTGATTGATTGATTAAATTTATAGTATAGTTCTAATTTGCTGATTAATTTATATTTTAGTACTAGTTATTGATGAGTTATTTTACCTACTGAGTTCTGTATACTGGGTGGGAGCTAAAATTTGCAGCCATTTGTAATATGCTCAATGGTTTCCTGTTTGTCTTTGCAGCATCTACATTTATATTTGTGTTTTGAAGATCTTTAATTACCCGCAGTTTATAGTTTTTTTTTGTGTATTACCTTGACTTGAATAGCTTGCTTTGTTGCTGCCCATTTTCTGATCATTTTTTGTTGTAGTGTATTGGAGTTTTTATATATCTATTATTTGTCAACAAGTTTAAGTAGGGTATAATTTGTATTAGTTTTTATGATTGCGCTATGCAATTCACTATTATTTTGTATGTTTGTTTATTGTGTTTATACTTTTAGTTTTTGTCCACTTTTCTTTCTTTATTCTGTTAATCTTGCATTTGTTAATGCCAAATTCCATATTTGAGAAATTGTGTCTGTAATTTTTTATAGTTGTATTTTTGTACTAGCATAGTTTTATGTCATCCTCTTAGAAAAGATCGTTAATGCATAAACATTGTGACTTTGTTTTTTTAGTTAAAACCCTTTTGTTTTGTTTAGTAGTTCAGATAGTGGATTTAAACACATACAAAACCAGAGCGCATTTAACGAATCTCCTTGGAAAATTTCACGTATTATCTGTAATTATTAATTGTGTAGTTGATCGAAGGTGTAGTTTTGTTTTCCATGTTTGCGTAGTATGTTTAAGAAACTTAGTTGTTGTTGGATTGACTTTATATATTTCTAGAACTTTAGTTACCAGCTATGAAGGATGCTATCAAATTCTGTAGTCTATATTTTGTATAGAATACATTATTGTATTTTGGTTTGTTTAAGTATAACACTGTCAATAATGAAATACAAAACAAATGTAGACCGATAACACAGTTGTGGAAACAGATTTTACATTTGTTGAATCGTCAATAACAATTTATTTTTGCGTTCTTTTCAGAAAAAAATATTTTTAAAAATCAAGAAACCAATTGATGTTTTATTTCAGAATTAGCAAATATGCGCAAAACACTGGAGTTGACTAACGAAGCGTACTACAAAAATAAGCAATAAACTACTCCTTAAATCATTAAAAAAATTATAATATGGCAATTAAATCATCTAAACTTAAATCGTTTACTAACCATATTAACATCATAATAAAACCAAAGCAGCTTGGAAAGTTATTAATTCTAAAATGAAAAAAAAATGCCAATAGATATCAATAATAACTCAATATTACCTGATAATTTTAAAAACTATTTTGTTAATATTGCTGACGACTTTATTAAAACACTTCCGCAATTAACCAGTCTCATTCAATGATGTAAGGGATATAATAATAAACCTAAAAAATAGTAACAGATGCGATTATTATAGTTTTAGTACAGCTTGTATCAAACAAATTGTTAATTTAATTTTAGTACCATTGACAAGAGTATTTCTTGATATTTACTTTCAGCTATTAGTTGTTTTTCAGTATAAGATTATACTATTTTTGGAACTTTTTCTTGTTTTATGTTTATTGGAATTAGATATATTAGTAAGAGAGAGATAGAAACATCGAGTAATTTATACTGAATTTAAGTGTAAAAACAGTCATAATATTAAATTTGTTTTAGTTGGAAAAGGTGGGAACAGTGTAGTGTGTGTGCGGAAAATGCAATTTAGCCGTGGAAAGTGTTGTGTCCAAAACAAACGTAATATTAAATTGCAGGCAGAAACATTAACCTAACACAACAAACACAAGGTTAATAATAATAACTAAAACAATAGTAAACAAGAAACAAACTTAAGACATTATAAATAGACAGTACTCCGTGGTGTAGTGGGCAGTGTGTATAAACTTGACAACCGGCAAAGTCGCGTCGTAGGTTTGAGAACCGAGAGAACAGAAGAAGGGGAAACAACTAAGATGGAAGCAAACTTAGATAAGATCCTAGATAAATTAGAAAAGATGGAGGAAAGAATGAATATTAACAACAAACATATTGAAGAATTAAAAAAAGCGTTTAAGAAAAAAAAAATAAAATGAAATGAGGAGAAAAAAAAATTGATAGAAAGAATATCAAAACTAGAAAAAGCAGAGAAGATTAAAGAAAAAGAAAAACAAAAAAATAATGTTGTTATAAGCGGACTGGGAGAAGAAGATGAAGCTGACATTGTTGTGTCAAAACTGGCAGAGAATCTTAAGCTTAATTTGAATGTGAAAGAAGTATTCAGACTGGGTAAGAAGATAGAAGGAAAAAAAAGAAGTTATTGGAAAAGAAGAGTATTTTAAGATCAACAAAAAGCAATATATACATAGATGATGACTTAACAAGAGATGAAAGAGCAAAACAAACAAAAATACGCAAATGGTCTTACAAGGAAAGAAACAAAGAAAAAAAAACAATGGTCAGATACCAAAAAGCGTGTATCGACAACAAATGGATTTGAAATGAAAAAAAGAATATTTTGGAAAAGGTTGAAAGTGGTCCAAAAAACCAATAAAAAGAAGATGTAAAGAGGCCGAAACAACAATAGAAATTCTATTCTTCTATGAAGAAGCAGATAAAAACGAGTTATTACAACAAAACTTTTTGTTAGGAAATAATTTTTTTAAGATGATTACATTGTATAGTAGAGGAATTAAAAATATTAAAAAAGCATTAAAAGAAACACTACAAGAAGCAGACGAGATAATATTGATAATAGGAGGAGACTTCAATGCAAGAATTGGAACAAATGGAGAAAGAGGAAATTTTGAAGATCCTATCAGAAAAAGATAATCAAAAGACGAAAATAAATAAGGAAAAACAATGTTAGAACTGATGGAAGAAAAGGGATGGGACGTGTTAAATGGAAATAAAGCAGAAGATGAACAAGGGGAATATACATATATAGGAGCAAACGGCCAATTGGTAATTTATTACTTGGTAGTAAACAAACAAACGTGGCAGGAAATAGAGAATTTTAAAGTGGAAGAAAGAGTGGAATCAGATCATCAGCCATTGGAAGTATATTTAATAAGTAATGCAATAAATAAAACAAACAAAAAAAAAGGAAACAATAACAAAAGTAATATAGTCGGAAGAAAACATAAAAAATTACAAAAAAAATTTGGAATAAATGAATTTTGTAAGCAACAGTGAAAAAGTTATATGTACACAAAAGAAAAAATATCTAGAAGCAAATGGTGGGATAAAGAATGCATGCAGAAAAAAAGAGAGCAAAAAAGATGCTACGCAAATGGAAAAACAACAAAGCAACCAAATAAGACTAAAAAAACATTTAAAAACAAATGCAAAGAGAATAAAACAACATAAAGACAGAAAAAAGAAATAGAAATAAAAGCAGTCCGATCAGAAAAAAAGGCATGGAATGTTTTATTTTTAAGGCCAAACCAAACAATTACGATGGAAGAATGGCATAAACATTTTTTCAACAGTATTTGATGGAACCCACATAAAAAAGGAAGATCAGAACAAAAAACAAAGAAAACAATACAAAAGCAAATAGAAAAACTGAAAAAATCAAAGACGCTAGGTGTGGATGGAATACAGAATAAAGCATGGATGTAAGAAACAAAAGCATTAATTGAAAGATTGAGAGAGGTAATAAATGAATTATGGAAGGGAGAAGGATTTCTTAGCAAATAGAAAGTGGGTCTTGTATGCCCAGTATACAAAATAGGAAAAAAGGGAGCTAGTAGAAAACGATAGAGAAATAACATTAGTTAATACGGCTTACAAAATATACGCCATTACGCTAAAGGAAAAACTGAATGAACAATTAGAGATGAAAGAAATTTTGCCGGATGGGCAGGCTGGGTTTAGAAAAGGTTTAGAGAGGTACTATAGACAACGTATATATACTTAATCATATAGTTGAAAAAGAGTTAACTGTAAAAAAAGGAAAAATATATGCATTGTTTGTAGACCTTAAAGCGGCTTTTGATAGTGTGAATAGAGGAAAATTATAGTTATGTCTGAGAGAAAAAGGTATTAGTGAGCATTTTCTAAGAAGAATAGAAGATGTATATGCAGACATGGTGAGCAGAGTATGTGTAAATGGTAGAATGAGTGAAAGTTTTTGGACAACAAAAGTTGTAAGACAGGGATGCCCACTCAGTCCAAGTTTGTTACTGCATATATTGCAAACATAGAAGAAAAGTTAAGTCTTGCACAAACAGGTGAAGTTGTAGTAAATAGAATGAAAGTAAGGTCGTTAGCATACGCTAATAATATGGTAACTGTGGCAAAAAAAGCAAAAGAAATGAAATAAATAATTAGATGTTTGAAAAAATATTTCAGAAAAAGAGTTTTTAGAGTGAATGTTGATAAAACAAAAATTTTGATGTTTAAGAAAAGGTCAGGAAGACATATGAAAAAATATTGGAAATGGGAGGGAAAAACATCAAAGAAGTAAAATCATTTAAATATTTAGGATATGTATTCAATGCAAATAACGGCGAGAACGAGCACATACAAGAGTTAGCAAGAAAAACAAACAAGGTGGTAGGACAAGTGTGGGAAATAAGTGAAAGAAAGTATAAATGTATAAAAATAAAAGGGACAATGTTTGATAGCCTAGTTAAAAGTATGATGTTTTATGGGTAGGAAATTTGGGGGTAGAAAAAACAAAACAAATTAGAAGCGATACAGGCAAAATACTGGAGATGAGTACTGGAATTAAATAGAAAAACTCCAGCATACATTGTATTACAGAAAATAAAAAGAGATAAAATAAAAGTAAAAGCAGGAAAAAAAAGCAGTAAGATATGATGAAAGATTGAGAGAAAGAAATGAATGCAAAATTTTGCAAAAAAATCTGAATAAAAAATGCATGAAAGATATGAAACAATAGGAGTAGAGAGAAAAAAAAAATTATAATAGAAACGGATATGACTGCAAAGAAGTAGAAAGAATGAGAAATAGTAGAAGAGTTGTATGGAAAGAAATAACAATGCTTAATAGAAATATAAAAATGCAAGAAAGAAAAACTAGAGTGAATGAATCAAGGTACAATGAGAAGTATGCAATTATTATGGAAAATAATATCCCAAAATACCTACCATAATAATGCAAAGTTCACAAAAACAGAAAAAAAAAGATACTAGCAAGATTTGGATGTGGAAATGAAGAAAAAGTTTGTAAATTTTGGATGAATAAGAAAAGCAAATTGTGTAGAATTTGTGGAAAAACCAATGAAACAATAAAACATATGTTAAAAAAGTGTTGAGATGAGAAAAGAACAATTGGAAAGAAAAGATGTGTTAAAAAAGATGAAAATGGAATAGTATGGATAAAAAACGTCATTAAAAAAAGACAAGAAATTGACAAGGATTGTATAGTGTAAATTGTAATTATATTATGTTAATTGTGTAGTGTAAATGTAGATAGTTATAAATTATGATATGTTAAGTTTCATCGAATATTGATTTTGTTTAAGTGATGTATAAATTGTAAAATGTATACACTTTTCCCAAATGGCATGAAAATAAACGAATATTATGTTTATTGGATCTTCTTGCGACTGTTCGTTTGTCGCATGTATTTCACGTTTATGTACAGTTGTTTGACTTTCTATTCTATTTAATTTTTGCAATAATTTTTCCTAATTTCTGCAGATGATGTTCTGGTATTAGGTTGTTTCGAATAATAGTACGTTTCTGGTCTGCGATACGTTAGCTTGATAGTTTTGATAGCTGTGACAATTGAATTAGATATTGATATAGTTTTTGCACATATTCTCTGTCCAATGCCATTTCGTTTACCGAGTTGCAAAGGCGGCTTCAAAAAAAGCCCAGTTTTACAAGTTTTATCACGGGGTATTCTGATTTTCCAATCCATGTTCCAAGGCTTTATTATTAGTGTACTTCCTTATAAATAAAGGTGTGGCATTTTTGTGTTGTTGTGCTAAAGCTTAATTTTTTACAGGTCGTTACACTGACATACAAATACCTGCAATGAAGAACAAACGGTTATCACATAGGTAACTCATTTGCCTTAAGCCGTTGGTTATCCTGTGTCATGCTAGTTTACGGGACTATAAAATCTCCTACCCTCTATATCTAGAGGGTTTTTTTCTATCCATTCCAAAAATTTTCTTTGTCCATCCTTCTTTGTTACATGTTCTGGTTTGTAGTCATACCAATTTTATTCCACTTATATTTTTAGGTCAGTGCGTATGTTGTAATGTAGTAGTTTTGCTATCTTGTCATGTCTATGTACATATTTGTTCTTTGCAAATATTAGATAGCTGCATATAATATGCGCAATAGTTTTATTATGTGTCTTACATATTTAACATCTAGCATCAATATTTTGATTCAAGATTTTTTTTTAAATACTTTTTGTTTATAGCTTGATCTTGAGTAGCAATCATTAGACTTTTGGTCTCTCCTTTTAGATTTGATCTATATAGATATTCAAAAGTTATTATTTTATCTATGTTATTTTGCTGCACATTTTGTCGAAGTTATTGGGCTGTGCATTGTTTTTTCTTTTTTTTTTCAGTTCTGTTAATGTTTTATTTTTATTATGGTGTTTGTTTGATGTTGTGTCATTTGTTTGTCCTTGTAGTTGTATGTTAGTTATAAAGTTTTTGACCAGTTTTGATATGGATCTATGTTTTGAGAGATAAAACTTGTAGAATAACTTCACAAACTTATCTGTTGTTTTGTTTTGTAAATAACTGTTTATATTAATAATAACACTTTTAAATGCTGCTTTAATTTGTTGTAAACTTTGGTCTCCTTCTTTTTGTTGCAAATAAATCCTTTCTGTATCTGCTTTGGAGTGGTGCATCTTGTATATGGTCATCAGTTTTCTTGTACCTCTATCTAAGATCTTTATTTCTGTATTAAAGTACCGCAAACTGGCTTATAACACGCATTTTATTTTTACTACTTAGCTGTGTGTTTAATAAAAGTCTTTTTTTTTGTTGTAGATATCCACTCCCATAAACTGTTTTAGCACATTTGTCAAAATCAAACTGCATACATATGTCATCACTGATTTTTTTTACAGTAACCAGTTTTTTTTTAAATCACTTTCATTTTTACCAAACAGTTTTTTTAAATGTATATCCTGTTTTCATTTTGTTAAGCTCAGTAAAAATTAGTATTAGGCTATCAAAATATGAGTTGTTAAGATGGTATTAGTAGGAGTTTTAAGTTTAATACTTGTTGGCCACTAGTTCATAATTTTTTACTTTTATTATTAGTGGGTGTATCTGAACATTTCTAAGCTTTTTAATATCGAAAATTGTGGTACGCTGTTGTAAGATTTTCTATAGTCTATCCAAGCAAGTGTTTATTTTTGTTGTTGTTTGCAATTTTGTAGTATGCTTTTCAACAGCACAAGTTGGTCTTTACATTCCTTAGATCTTCTACAGCAGTCTTTTTGTGTTATGTGCATGATACCATGTTCTTCGATGTAGTCTTGAAGTTTGTGTCCCAGAATGGTAGTATGATTTTTGTAGGTTATATTCAAACATGTTATGGGTTTTTATTGATTTTTGTGTGTTTTTGTTCTTTGATAGTAAGTAAATTATACTTTTCGCTAAGCATTCTATGAAATCTTTGCTATTAAGATGTTATTATAAATATAGGCTAAGTGTGTGTGTACTGCAGTTACTTTTTTTACTCAAAATTTTTGTATTATGTCCGGTCCTTAAGTTTTCCAGTTAGCTAAAGTTTTAAAGCATTCTGTTACATTTTGTTGCGTTATTGGTCTCCAGTTCATTTCTTTGCCATTGTGCTCTTTTTTAAATCAGTTAACCCATTCTGCTTTTGTATTCTGTACTGCTTCTATTTTTCATAACTCTTTATAAAATATTTTGACTTCTTTTTGCTGCGGAAATGCTTGTCCTTCAATTTTTGTTTTTTTTTAATGATCTGAAGAAATTTTTGCTGTCTAACTTAAACTTTTTGTTATATAGGAATTGTTTTTGTCTTGTGTTATATCTTCTTAATCTTTGTGGTTGCTATTTTCTGTTTTACTTTTTTTTTTTTTAGGTTTAGATTGGTTAATGTTATACTTTCTTTTTTTATCTAACTGGTTCTTGATGAGTAACATTTATATTTACATAGCTGATTTGTACTAATCTTGACATATCTTTTCTTAGGGTTTGGATTTTTTGTGCGGTTCTTTTAAATTATTATTATTATGTTGATGTTTTCAACGCTGAAAGTAAGAAATAAACGATTATAGTTATTAACCGTAAATAAGTCATTTGAGATAGTAACAAAACTTATTTAATTATAAACAATTAAAAAATAATAATTGAAGAATTATAACGCAGTTAATTATTAATTTGTCTAAATTCAATTACAATTTAGCTGGTCCACTGTTAAATGCTCTGTTCGCATAAACAATTGTGTATTAACCTATTTTATGAAACTCCATTATATTAGATTAATTAAATTTTAAATTAGGTATTTCTATGCTTGATATTTGCATATATTCTGGATAATGTTGGTCATTATATTTGTAATACGTCATTTAAAATGATAATCATCTATGACGCTTGGGGAAAATTTTGGGATTGGTGTAAACAAGAGTGTGTACAGTATTACTATGCAAAACGATTATAGTTAACATTTTTTTAAATTATTTTTTGTTGTAGCTATGTTATTATTAATATATCATAAAATATTCAGTAAACGTGATAAAGTAATGTTACAATTGTAATCTGTCTAGTATAAACACATTTATATATTACATTTTGATGCTAATAGAGTAATACATATACAGGTTGTCAATAAAATATGTTAAGTTAGTATGTATTAAGACAAATGTGAATTAAGTTCTAAATCAATTCTTGGTCTTAAAATAATTAATATGTTTTAGATCCTATTTTCATGACATAATTGCACACAAAATTTTAGTTTTTTTGGCTTCAGTTTACTTTGAGTAAATACAAATATAGTGATTATTTGCAACTAAATGCTATATATGTTATATAAGCAATTAATCGCATTTATTACCAATAATTAACAATAATAAATAATTTTTGATTAAGCATTTTTGCACGGTTTGCACACACATAAAATCCTTGTAACCGGTCAACACTAAAAATATTATATTTATTTGTATGCTAATGGTTTTTATGATAAGATTTATCATATTATACAGTGTGTCTACGGATGGACTTAACTATACGTGTAAACAATTTTATTGAACATTTTTCGAAAAAAGGTCACTCTTTTTGACATTTCTTCTGTTTTTTATTTAAATACGATTTATAAATATTTTATAAATCATTAATTTGTTAAGCGTCAAAATTATGAGAGTATAATGAAACATCAAAAACCCAAAAAAAAACTTTCATGGGAGTTATAAATACATACTATTATAAAATTAAAAAAGTTTTTGTCCATGTTTCATGTCCTGAGAAAAAATCAAATTTATTTAACTTAAATAATGATGTAGGTTAAACAACAACCAGCAAAATCTTATTCAACATAAAACATTTCTATTTTAACACATTTTTCCTTTTAAAATTCATTATTAACATTGTAAATAATCTCTGGTTTTACTGTAGCAATTGCATCAGTAATTCTGTTTTTCAAAATCTCAATATTGTCTTGCATGTCCGTGGCATACACTTAATATAACTCCACAGAAAATAATCCATTGCGGTTATGCCAATTTGTAACAATCAAAGCACTATGCGCTGGGCAGCCATCTTGCTGGATTATTATATTTTTTCTAAATTCTAAATTTTCTTCATTCAATTGGGGCCAAAAGTATTTATTAAGAATTTCTAAATAATAATTTGCGTTCAGCCTTTCTTGTAGGAAAAATGGACCATACGTTGACTTTCTTAAATTTCTAACTGTTTGTACAAATACTAAAATGTGCATTTTCTTTTGCCCAAAAACGACAATACCATCAACCCCATTTGTAGTGAACGTGGATTTTTCACTGAATATGATATGATTCACCCATTAATAAAAAAAATTCTAGTCGGTATGAATCATTGCCTTCTTGAAGTTTATAAATAAAGATTGGTTTGAATGCGTAAAATTTATTTCTAGACAGAATATTACATACGTGACTGTTATATATACCACCCAGCTGATTATTGTTTTCACGTTTTTAACGCCACCATAAATATCAAATTTATGTACCAAATTTCTTAAAGCGTTTACAGATACTTGCACACCGTGAAATTTCCGGTGAAAAACTTCAATTGCGTATTTATTGGACACTTCTCCAATACCGTAACATTTGATCAAGTAAATTTTGTATATAAAGTTTATCCGTGGACACACTGTATATATTGTAATAAAATACTCAAAAAAAAATAAATAAAAAAAACATACTTCAATTCAAAATTAAACTAAAAAAACTCTTAATGAATTATCAACCATAAAAATAATTACAACATAACAAAAGATAGAACCAAAAATATTTAACGCTAGAGAATTGCTAGATTTAGTCGCCGCGCCCTGTTGGGATGCCGTTACTAGTATTGTTATGAAAAAAATATTAAATCCTATTACATCTACCAGAATATCGCTGAACGTTTTTACTAAAAACATATTGACACGTACAGTGCCGTTTTTAAATTAAAATTGGTTCTTATAAGACAAAACGCCAACCCAATATCCAAACAATAAGATTTCAATCATCAATCTTTTTATATGTCAAACTACATACAATATCCTATGTCTTTATTTTTTGGGTTATAGATTTGGAGTTATATTTAACAAGTAAAAAAATTATGAAAAACTAAATAAAAACGTCACTTTTTAAAAGTTAATTAAGGAGAAACGACTTATTGCATTAGTTTCTTAAAATTTAAAGACACAGATTGGATTTTATTCAATTAAATTCAGGCTTGTTCTTGCTTTTTCTGTAAACCCTTATAATTGCGCAACTGTTCTCCCCTTTAACTGGAGAATTTAAAATCTTAAAAAAAATTTAAATCTGAAATAATAAATTAAAAGCAAAATAATAAAAACAATAATTTATTAAAAAAATAGAATAAAAGTTATTTAACATTATAAACTTTGTTTAACATGTCCCTTGATGACAAATGCAACTGTTGCATACAAGGATAACAAAGTTGTACCCTACTTAGATTGTCTGGTTTTGTCCAGTATTTTGAACAGCATTAAAAATTCTTTGTGTTAACTGACAATATTAATTTCAACAGCATACACCAAATCCTCAATATGTCCCCAAATCGAACGGATTTAAACTGGGGGAAGGTCATAGATTTGGACCGTGCCGACCAATATATCAACCATATTTTTTTTATTATTATTAAGCCAATCAATTACATTTCTTCCAATGTGTGAGGGTGCACTGTTATGTTGATACCACAATTAATTTAATAAGCCAATAGGAACGTTATCCAATAAATTGTTGACGCTATTTTGTAAAAAATGCAATTATATATTAGTATTGACGCTATTTGAAATTACCTGAACCAAAAGTAGTTGGTTGTTAAATATAGCATCCCACACATAAGGTGCTTTTCTTTTGCCACTATTTTCAGTTATTCTTACTTTATCTAATTTTATCTTACTTAATAGAACGTTTTATTGTAAAATAGCAAGTAAGCAAAAGTAAGAATTTTATTTCTCTTTGCCCATGTCGTCCTATCACAGGACAAAAACTAATTAAGTAATATTTTCAAAATTATTTAATAGTGTATAAAATTGTAAACAACAACAAAAAGATTTTAATTAGAAAAAGAACAAATATTTGTGAGGTTAAATGAATATTTTGGCTTACTTCAGTTTACCTCACTTTGCAAAAAAAAGCGCCTATTAGCTCTAAATCTTTGTTGAAATTTTGAATAGAATTCATTTTGTGTTTGAAAAATTGACAATGTTTTCAACATTAATGTTAGATCTAACAGTAAAGATTGAAATCAAAATAAAACTGATAACATTTCTAATCAGTAGATTTTCATTGTTAACGTTTTATGGTATAGGTTGTACTAGAGTTCAGATTGTTGAAAACAGATGCATATGCTCTACTATAACTTTATGTTTATTATTTAATAGACTATTTGTTGGCCTAAATTGAGTTGAAATTAGACTTCCAAATTTAAAACAAATTCTGCTAAATTTGTGAACTTGATAATAGTATTGTCAATGCGGTGAGAACTTTTGAAAACCTAGTATAGTTTTTTTTCTTAAATAATAGTAGAGGAACTAAGCTGGTTCGGAGCCAATTTCTTATGGAGATTTACTGTAAAGATAAGGATTAATGTACCGGAAGTGCATCCTGTTGAAAAGTGGATTTTGTAAAAGTCGAGCTTGTTGAGACTTGTCTAAAATGCTAATTGGGATGACGTAATATAAAAGTGTGGGAAAATGTCCAATTAAAAAATTTAAATTGGTAAAAAGAGATAAGTGGTTTTTGTAAAAGTCGGGTGTGGGAAAATGTCCAATTAAAAATATTATTGGGATGACGTCATGCAGACAAAGGCGTAAGTAGTTTATTGAAATTGAGCGTGTTGAGACTTGTCGAAAAATGCTAATTGGGGTGACGTAATTTAAAATTATTAGCAAAAATTTTAATCGTGAAATAATTAGAAAGTAAGGATTTAGGAGTATTTGATTGGTTGAAATCAAGTCACGTGACGTTTTGAGGTTTATGATCTAGTATAAATACGAGAATCGGAGGGTTCAAAACCAGTCTAGTACAACCCTCGAGAGTACACTACTACTTTATCATCATGAATACAATTTCAGACGTTGCTGACGGTATGGTCCGAATAATGGAGCAATTTATGGCGCGAAAGGAGACTGATATGGATGTGATAGAAGAATGGATCAAGCACTGTTCTAAACAAATTCGTATTTTAAATACGGCGTTAAAGGCGGAGACGTCTATGGGAGTACAGCAAAAGATATTGTCGACAATCAGTAAAATGATGACATACCGGACTTTGTTGAAAGTACCTGCAAGAGCCGGAGGCAGCATTTCAATTCGCAGTAGGACTCACGCTAATCGGGTTGGAGAGGCGGTAAAGTGGGAAGATTCGAAATCTGCGTTTGACGGAAGAATTAGAACGGGAGTTTTAACCAATATAAAACACAGGGAGCCAACATCATATTTTAAAGATTGTGAAATTTTGTTTGTAAGAAGGATAAGACTAGCGTTGAAGAAGGAGCCGTTTTATAAAATAAATACGGTATTTTGTGGTAAATTTGTGAAAACCAGTCAAGACGGAATCGTGGAAGATTTCAAGTACATAAACACAAAAAATGCGGTGGTTGATCGAGACTGTGAATTAAATGGATGGTTTGAAGAGAATATATCTGCCGTGCTGTTGCGTAAGTTGGAAGAATTTCAAGAGCGAGACAGCGGGTGGGCATTGTCGGCGATTATTAATTTGTGCATCAATATTAATAAATATAATCCGCTGCGAGGTTCATCATACTTGGATTTACCCCCGCAAATTAAATTGAAACAGGCGTGCATTAATGTAAAAAATAACGATGATGCATGTTTTGCGTGGGCGGTGGTATCGGCTTTGCACCCAGTAAACCACTAGAACCATCCAGACCGCATATCTTCTTACCCGCATTATTCGCAAGTTTTAAAGTTGGACGGCATTAGTTTTCCAATAAGGCGTGAGGGTATATCAAAATTCGAGCAATTAAATAACATTTCTGTGAATGTGTATATTATTAATAAAAAAGGCAAAAAGTATGTAGTCAGTCCGAGCAGAATAGCAAAACAAAAGAGAGACAGACACGTAAACTTATTGCTTGTGCAAGATAAATATTGTACGGAGGAGGAGGAAGACGATACAGATTTATCCGAACCGAAATACCATTACGTATGGATAAAAAATTTGTCGAGGCTGGTTAGCGCACAATTGACTAAGCACAATAGAAAAACATTTATTTGCGATCGGTGCTTGCATTGCTTCCAAACCGAGAGTAAACTGAAAACGCATATTGAGGACTGCGAGCAGAACAATGAATATAAGGTGAGTTTTGTAAAAGATGGCAAAATTAAATTTAACAACTATAAAAACAAGGAGCGATGTCCGTTTATTGTGTATGCGGACTTTGAATGTATATTAAATCGGGTGAATATCCGCATGGGCGACAAAAGCGTCAAGTATCAGCAGCACGAAGCTTATAGCGGAGGATATTATTTTAAGTGTGCTTATGACATTACCCTATCCTTCTACCGCAGTTACCGAGGTCCTAATTGCGCCGAATGGTTTGCGGAGCAGTTAAAGCAGCTTGCCGAAGACGTCGAAACAGTATATTTATGCGAAATTCCAATGGAAATTAGTCCGAATGAAGAACGCCAGTTTAGACGGGCATCATTGTGCCATATATGCGAAAAACCTCTGGAGTCTGATCGCGTGAGAGACCACTGTCATTTGACGGGGAAATATCGAGGAGCCGCACATACAAGTTGTAATATTGAATACCAAGACAGCCGCACCATCCCGGTGGTTTTCCATAATTGGAGCGGATACGATTCGCATATTATGTTGAAAGATGTGGCATTAAAAATAAACGGAAGCGTAAATCTGATCCCAAGCAACACCGAAAATTTTATCGTCATGATAAAAAATATTTCAGAAAGCGAAGTGAAATTTAAATTCATAGATTCGTTCCGATTTATGGCATCTTCCCTGGATAAATTAAGCTCAAACTTGGACGATAAACCAACTTTAAAATCTCAGTTTGGTCATATTGACGATGGGCTGTTTAAACTGCTGACGCGCAAGGGGGTTTTCCCATACGATCATATAAAATCTTGGGACAATCTGAACAAAAAAGTGCTGCCAACGTATAATCAATTTTATTCAAAGCTGACAGAGTCCAATATAAGTTTTGAAGACTACGAACACGCGCAAAAAGTATGGCATGAATTCCGAATACAAACGTGTTGTTGCTGGCAGACGTTTTTGAGAGTTTTAGAGATGTATGTCTGAAACACTATTGGTTGGATCCCGCTCATTATTTCACCGCTCCGGGCCTTAGTTGGGACGCCATGTTAAAATGCACCAAACAGGAGCTCGATTACATTAACGACATCGATATTTTAATGTTCATTGAGAAAGGGGTACGTGGAGGTCTCACCCAATGCTCAAAAAGACATTTGAAGGCAAATAATAAATACATGCCCGACTACAACCCGGGCATACCTCAAAAATATCTAATGTATTATGATATTAACGCGATGTATGCCTGGGCAATGTTGCAGTATTTGCCGCAAGGCAATCTCAAGTGGGTGGAAGGAGACGTGTCCGCATTTAATTACCAGGTATCCGATGAAGCATCTATAGGGTATATACTGGAGGTAGACTTGGAGTATCCCGAGAGCATCCACGACAGACAAAAAGATTTACCAATGGCCCCAGAGAAAGGATGCCCTCCAGACTCGAAGCAACCAAAAATGTTGGCGACTGTTTGCGATAAGAAAAAATATGTCGTTCATTATCGTAATTTAAAGCAGTATGTGTCGGAGGGTCTGGCTGTGAGGAAAATCCATAGAGTGCTTCAGTTTCGCCAGTCTCCATGGCTAAAAAAATATATAGATCTAAATGCCGAGCTGCGCAGAAAATCGTTAAATGACTTTGAGAAAGATTTTTTCAAACTGATGAGTAACGCTGTGTTTGGAAAAACCATGGAGAATATGAGGAACAGACGAGCGATTAAATTAATAACCAGATGGGGTGGAAGATACGGCGCAGAAGCTCGAATTGCGAGTTCGTGTTTCCACAGCTGTAAAATAATGGAAGAAAATATGGTGTTGATAGAATTACTGAAAAACGACGTATTGTTTACTAAACCGATTTACGTAGGTATGGCTATCTTGGACATTTCAAAGACTTTGTTGTACGTGTTCCACTACAAGTACATAAAACACAAGTACGGAGACAATGCTCGACTCTGTTACACCGACACCAACTCCCTTATTTACGAGCTTGAAACGGATGATGTATACAGCGACATCAAGCAGGACATCCATCGCTTTGATACTTCTGAATACGCACGGACGAATGCTTATGAGTAGAGGAGCTAAGCGGGAACGAAGCCAATTTCTTATGGGCATTTACATGGGGTCCAAAATCGCCCGTTTGACTCCATCTTGGATTTCTGACATCCGGTTGGGCACGGCCATCTGGGCGTGTCAAAGGAAGTGGGCGCTGGGTTGACCTTGGGATTTGGGGATCCGGTCGGGGCCATCTGGGCATGTGAAAGAGGGCGCCGCCTGTGGCGCCCTTCTGTGTGCAAAGTGTGCAGTACCGCCATAAGAGTGTGTGAGTGCGAGGGGTGTGCGAAAACTCGGAAAGAGTGGGATGGAGAATGAGTGCACGTCAGCGCCGCGGTGGCAGAAAAAGTAAGTTGGGATGGATGACGTAATAGAAATTTTGCTTGTCGAGACATGTCAAATTTTTTTAATTATGGTGAGTCATCGATGAAAGATAAGAGTTGTGTACCGGAAGTAGCAAGTGTGATAAGGATTAATGTACCGGAAGTGCATCCGGTGAGATAATGGGTGTGTGCTTAATTGGAAAGATAAGGATTAATGTACCGGAAGTGCATCCTGTTGAAAAGTGTTGTGTATCGGAAGTGGATTTTGTAAAAGTCGAGCGTGTTGAGACTTGTCTAAAATGCTAATTGAGGTGTGAGAAAATATTATTGGGATGACGTCATGCAGACAAGGACGTAAGTAGTTTATTGAAATTGAGCGTGTTGAGACTTGTCGAAAAATGCTAATTGGGGTGAAGTAATTAGAAGATAAGGATTTAGGAGTATTTGATTGGATGAAACAAGTCACGTTTTGCAATTTATAATTTAGTATAAAAACAAGGATCAGAGGGTTCAAAATCAGTCTAGTACAACCCTCGAGAGTACATTACTACTTTATCATCATGGCTACAATTTCAAACGTTGCTGACGGTATGGTCCGAATAATGGAACAATTTATGGCGCAAAAAGAGACTGATATGGGTGTGATAGAAGAATGGATCAAGCACTGCTCTAAACAAATTCGTATTTTAAATACGGCGT
This sequence comes from Tachinus rufipes, assembly GCA_963932245.1. Lineage (NCBI taxonomy): Eukaryota > Metazoa > Arthropoda > Insecta > Coleoptera > Staphylinidae > Tachinus > Tachinus rufipes. The sequence continues at coordinate 45,323,020 of OZ010750.1, read as the reverse complement.
TAAAGGCGGAGACGTCTATGGGAGTACAGCAAAAGATATTGTCGACAATCAGTAAAATGAAGACATACCGGACTTTGTTGAGAGTACCTGCAAGAGCCGGAGGCAGCATTTCAATTCGCAGTAGGACTCACGCTAATTGGGCTAGTGAGGCGGTAAAGTGGGAAGAGTCAAAATCTGCGTTTGACGGAAGAATTAGAACAGGAGTTTTAACCAATATAAAACACAGGGAGCCAACATCATATTTAAAAGATTGTGAAATTTTGTTTGTAAGAAGGATAAGACTAGCGTTGAAGAAGGAGCCGTTTTATAAAATAAATACAGTATTTTGTGGTAAATTTGTGAAAACCAGTCAAGACGGAATCGTGGAAGATTTCAAGTACATAAACACAAAAAATGCGGTGGTTGATCGAGACTGTGAATTAAATGAGTGGTTTGTAGAGAATATATCTGACGTGCTGTTGCGCAAGTTGGAAGAATTTCAAGAACGAGACAGCGGGTGGGCATTGTCAGCGATTATTAATTTGAGTATCAATATTAATAAATTTAATCCGCTGAGAGGTTCATAATACTTGGATTTACCACAGAGGAAATCATCTTGTCAACACAGAAAAATGATCGATATAGTCTAATTTATATATTTATTTTATTATTTTTATCAATATATCGAAAAATGTATGTATACGGTTCAATTATTTTTACCTACCTCCTTTTCAATATATAGGTTCTGTAAAAGGAAGGGAAAAGAAGCATATAAATATGTATTAAAAAAATATTTATCAAAGAATATATAGTATTAATACAACAGCATTTTCAAATTTTCAAAGGCGCATCATCACCTGAGTCACCCAAGCGCGTTCAGCCTAAGCCTCCTTATCAGTTCTTATCAGCTGTATGATCATTTGTAACGGAGATTCTCCAGGAGTGCGACTGCATGAAAGAGTGAAATGCAAAATATGAATGAAATTTGCTGACTCAAGGTATGAAACGAATCGAGAGGACGCGTCTGTGCAAGAAAATATTGGAATGTGCAAAATTACACACTATCGGTGTTCTTATCTATTACATGCGTTTACAAGATATGCATTAAAACATAGGGGGTTATTCTGGCATGCATTGCATATCGCTTATCGCAATTAATGACGCCATCATTAATTAAAAAAAATCTGCCGGTGATCTCTTTTTGTACAATAGGATCATCTAGTAATATAAACTCAACACCAAGCTTCATTTTATTTGTATTTTTTATTGTCAATATGTATTATTAATTACAAATTTATGGTTTAAATGTCACACTTCCCCTCTAAAATCTATGACGTAGTGCAAGATTGCAATGAGTGCCAGAATAGGGGTCATGGTGTATTACATCTTTAACAGAACACGCCGACCCGACTAAAATGACAAAGAACGGTCCATTTATTTTGATGCATGAATTGCACTCATGCTAGGGTTTATATGCATGATAAAAGCGTTACGTGAAGTAACAGGGGCCGGATATAAACCAACCCACCCAAACAGACAAAATTATGCGAGTCTTAGAGTCAAATGGATCGACAAAGCATCGGCTTTTACAACAAGAATGAGAACGGGGGTTATTGTCAACTTAACTCATAAAGATCCTAATGCGTTCTTGGCTGACGCCAAAAATCTATTCCAAAGGCGAACAAAAAATATGCTTAAAAAAAGCAAGCTTTGAAAGTGAACGCATCTTTCTGTGGAAAATTTATAGTGGTAAAAGGGGATGAAGAAATAATTGAGTTTGAATACTTAAAAACTAAAAATAATCCAATTTATCGAGATACTGAGATTGCAGCCTACTTCCAGGAGAACATTCAAACTTAACATACATTACGCTTCCAATGACAATTAAACAAATTCCTCGATTTGAGAAGCAGAACAATCTCTCAATCAACGTAGATATTTTGATAATCTCAAAATGAAAAAAGTTTAGCGTAGTGCTAACCTATCTTACAAAAGCCAAACAAGCAAAGCATGTAAACCTCCTCATAATTCAAGATAGATACGATATTGAAGATAGCCAAACAGACGATGAATGCAAAACTCGTTATCACTACGTCTGGATAAAAAATTTGTCAAGACTGATGTCAAATCAATTGGACAAACACAAATACAAAAAGTACTTTTGTGATCGGTGTCTTCATTATTTCCACAATAAAAAGAAGTTAGAAAAACATTTAAAAGACTGCGAACAGATTAATGAATATAAGGTGACTTTTAAAAAGGAAGAAAAATTTAAATTTTAAAATTTTGGGAACAAAGAAAGCGGACGTCTTTATAGTATACGCAAATTTTGAAACCATATTAAATCCAATTAACATTAAAATGAGAGACAAGAGGACCAAGTACCAGCTGCACGAAGCACATAGCGTGCGCTATTATTTTAAATGTACCTATGACGACACCCTATCCTTCTACCGTAGTTATAGAGGATCCAATTGCGCCGAATGGTTTGCAGAACAATTGAAGCAGCTAGCCGAAGATGTGGAAACGGTGAAAAAATATGTCGTTCATTATCGTAATTTAAAACAGTATGTGTCGGAGGGTCTGGTTGTGAGGAAAATCCATAGAGTGCTTCAGTTTCGCCAGTCCCCATGGCTAAAAAAATATATAGATCTAAATGCCGACCTACGCAGAAAATCGTCAAATGACTTTGAGAAAGATTTTTTCAAACTGATGAGTAACGCTGTGTTTGGAAAAACCATGGAGAATGTGAGGAACAGACGAGCGATTAAATTAATAACTAGATGGGATGGAAGATACGGCGCAGAAGCTCGAATTGCGAGTCCGTGTTTCCACAGCTGTAAAATAATGGAAGAAAATATGGTGTTGATAGAATTACTGAAAAACGACGTATTGTTTACTAAACCGATTTACGTGGGTATGGCTATCTTGGACATTTCAAAGACTTTGTTGTACGAGTTCCACTACAAGTACATAAAAAACAAGTACGGAGACAATGCTCGACTCTGTTACACCGACACCGACTCTCTTATTTACGAGCTTGAAACGGATGATGTATACAGCGACATCAAGCAGGATATCCATCGCTTTGATACTTCTGAATACGCACGGAAGAACGCTTATGGAATTCCTTTATTGAACAAGAAGATTCCGGGGCTAATGAAGGATGAAAACCACGGTCATATCATGACGGAGTTTGTAGGTCTTAGAGCTAAAATGTACGCATGTATGGTTCCATCGGCCGACAACCCCGTCACAAAGAAGGCTAAAGGTATAAAATCATACGTGGTGAAATCTCACATTACGTTTGACGATTACCTGAGGTGTTTGAACGGAGGTATAGAAATGGCTCATCAACAGCATTCCATCAGGTCGATGAACCATACCATATATACTATAAATCAGAAAAAAATATCTCTAAGTCCTCACGATAACAAAAGATATTTGATTTCGGGAAGCCCCGAGACTTTGCCTTGGGGACATTACGCAATAATGGAGAGTTAAAGTAAGAGAAAAATATGATGGGGATAAGAAAAAATGTATATAAAAAACTATATTAATTTTAATAAATATGTTATTAGTATAATCTTGTGTTTGTTTTCTCCACCACTTTAGCAGTATTTAGTTGGGACATATAAAAGATTAGAGCGATGACGGTACACAAAAATTTTAATTGTGCTTAAGTAAGTAGAAAATAAGGATTTAGGAGCATTTGATTGGATGAAACTACTGACGTTTTGCAATTTATAACCTAGTATGAAAACAAGGATCAGAGGGTTGAAAATCAGTCTAGTACCGCTATACCGCTATAGCGCTATACCGCTATACCGCTATACCGCTATACCGCTATACCGCTATACCGCTACAGCGCTATACCGCTATAGCGCTGGATGTAAGTGGATGCAAGTGGATGGAAAGTGGATGTAAGTGGATGCAAGTGGATGGAAAGTGAATAGAGCACCCGATTAGCCACCGTTAGCCACCGATTAGCCACCGTTAGCCACCGATTAGCCACCGATTAGCCACCGTTAGCCACCGATTAGCCGCCGTTAGCCACCGATTAGCCACCGTTAGACACCGATTAGCCACCGTTAGACGACGTTGATGCTATTATTTCTATTTATATTTTTTAAGATAGTCAATTGTCCTATACCGCTATAGCGCTATACCGCTATAGCGCTATAGCGCTATACCGCTATACCGCTACAGCGCTATAGCGCTATAGCGCTATACCGCTATACCGCTATACCGCTATAGCGCTATACCGCTATAGCGCTATAGCGCTATACCGCTATACCGCTATACCGCTATACCGCTATACCCCTATACCGCTATACCGCTATAGCGCTATACCGCTATAGCGCTATAGCGCTATACCGCTATACCCCTATAGCGCTATACCGCTATACCGCTATACCGCTATACCGCTATACCCCTATACCGCTATACCGCTATACCGCTATACCTGCCTGCCTGCCAGCCAGCCCGCCTGCCAGTCCGCCAGGGATATAAATATGTAATCAATCTCTGGCTGGCTGGCAGGCAGGCTGGCTGGCAGGCAGGCAGGTATAGCGGTATAGCGGTATAGCGGTATAGGGGTATAGGGGTATAGCGGTATAGCGGTATAGCGCTGTAGCGCTATAGAGGTATAGCGCTATAGCGGTATAGCGGTATAGGGGTATAGCGGTATAGCGGTATAGCGGTATAGCGCTATAGCGCTATAGCGGTATAGCGCTATAGCGGTATAGCGGTATAGCGGTATAGCGGTATAGCGCTATAGCGCTATAGCGGTATAGCGCTATAGCGGTATAGCGGTATAGCGGTATAGCGCTATAGCGCTATAGCGCTGTAGCGGTATAGCGGTATAGCGCTATAGCGCTATAGCGGTATAGCGCTATAGCGGTATAGGACAATTGACTATCTTAAAAAATATAAATAGAAATAATAGCATCAACGTCGTCTAACGGTGGCTAATCGGTGTCTAACGGTGGCTAATCGGTGGCTAACGGCGGCTAATCGGTGGCTAACGGTGGCTAATCGGTGGCTAATCGGTGGCTAACGGTGGCTAATCGGTGGCTAACGGTGGCTAATCGGGTGCTCTATTCACTTTCCATCCACTTGCATCCACTTACATCCACTTTCCATCCACTTGCATCCACTTACATCCAGCGCTATAGCGGTATAGCGCTGTAGCGGTATAGCGGTATAGCGGTATAGCGGTATAGCGGTATAGCGGTATAGCGCTATAGCGGTATAGCGGTACTAGACTGATTTTCAACCCTCTGATCCTTGTTTTCATACTAGGTTATAAATTGCAAAACGTCAGTAGTTTCATCCAATCAAATGCTCCTAAATCCTTATTTTCTACTTACTTAAGCACAATTAAAATTTTTGTGTACCGTCATCGCTCTAATCTTTTATATGTCCCAACTAAATACTGCTAAAGTGGTGGAGAAAACAAACACAAGATTATACTAATAACATATTTATTAAAATTAATATAGTTTTTTATATACATTTTTTCTTATCCCCATCATATTTTTCTCTTACTTTAACTCTCCATTATTGCGTAATGTCCCCAAGGCAAAGTCTCGGGGCTTCCCGAAATCAAATATCTTTTGTTATCGTGAGGACTTAGAGATATTTTTTTCTGATTTATAGTATATATGGTATGGTTCATCGACCTGATGGAATGCTGTTGATGAGCCATTTCTATACCTCCGTTCAAACACCTCAGGTAATCGTCAAACGTAATGTGAGATTTCACCACGTATGATTTTATACCTTTAGCCTTCTTTGTGACGGGGTTGTCGGCCGATGGAACCATACATGCGTACATTTTAGCTCTAAGACCTACAAACTCCGTCATGATATGACCGTGGTTTTCATCCTTCATTAGCCCCGGAATCTTCTTGTTCAATAAAGGAATTCCATAAGCGTTCTTCCGTGCGTATTCAGAAGTATCAAAGCGATGGATATCCTGCTTGATGTCGCTGTATACATCATCCGTTTCAAGCTCGTAAATAAGAGAGTCGGTGTCGGTGTAACAGAGTCGAGCATTGTCTCCGTACTTGTTTTTTATGTACTTGTAGTGGAACTCGTACAACAAAGTCTTTGAAATGTCCAAGATAGCCATACCCACGTAAATCGGTTTAGTAAACAATACGTCGTTTTTCAGTAATTCTATCAACACCATATTTTCTTCCATTATTTTACAGCTGTGGAAACACGGACTCGCAATTCGAGCTTCTGCGCCGTATCTTCCATCCCATCTAGTTATTAATTTAATCGCTCGTCTGTTCCTCACATTCTCCATGGTTTTTCCAAACACAGCGTTACTCATCAGTTTGAAAAAATCTTTCTCAAAGTCATTTGACGATTTTCTGCGTAGGTCGGCATTTAGATCTATATATTTTTTTAGCCATGGGGACTGGCGAAACTGAAGCACTCTATGGATTTTCCTCACAACCAGACCCTCCGACACATACTGTTTTAAATTACGATAATGAACGACATATTTTTTCACCGTTTCCACATCTTCGGCTAGCTGCTTCAATTGTTCTGCAAACCATTCGGCGCAATTGGATCCTCTATAACTACGGTAGAAGGATAGGGTGTCGTCATAGGTACATTTAAAATAATAGCGCACGCTATGTGCTTCGTGCAGCTGGTACTTGGTCCTCTTGTCTCTCATTTTAATGTTAATTGGATTTAATATGGTTTCAAAATTTGCGTATACTATAAAGACGTCCGCTTTCTTTGTTCCCAAAATTTTAAAATTTAAATTTTTCTTCCTTTTTAAAAGTCACCTTATATTCATTAATCTGTTCGCAGTCTTTTAAATGTTTTTCTAACTTCTTTTTATTGTGGAAATAATGAAGACACCGATCACAAAAGTACTTTTTGTATTTGTGTTTGTCCAATTGATTTGACATCAGTCTTGACAAATTTTTTATCCAGACGTAGTGATAACGAGTTTTGCATTCATCGTCTGTTTGGCTATCTTCAATATCGTATCTATCTTGAATTATGAGGAGGTTTACATGCTTTGCTTGTTTGGCTTTTGTAAGATAGGTTAGCACTACGCTAAACTTTTTTCATTTTGAGATTATCAAAATATCTACGTTGATTGAGAGATTGTTCTGCTTCTCAAATCGAGGAATTTGTTTAATTGTCATTGGAAGCGTAATGTATGTTAAGTTTGAATGTTCTCCTGGAAGTAGGCTGCAATCTCAGTATCTCGATAAATTGGATTATTTTTAGTTTTTAAGTATTCAAACTCAATTATTTCTTCATCCCCTTTTACCACTATAAATTTTCCACAGAAAGATGCGTTCACTTTCAAAGCTTGCTTTTTTTAAGCATATTTTTTGTTCGCCTTTGGAATAGATTTTTGGCGTCAGCCAAGAACGCATTAGGATCTTTATGAGTTAAGTTGACAATAACCCCCGTTCTCATTCTTGTTGTAAAAGCCGATGCTTTGTCGATCCATTTGACTCTAAGACTCGCATAATTTTGTCTGTTTGGGTGGGTTGGTTTATATCCGGCCCCTGTTACTTCACGTAACGCTTTTATCATGCATATAAACCCTAGCATGAGTGCAATTCATGCATCAAAATAAATGGACCGTTCTTTGTCATTTTAGTCGGGTCGGCGTGTTCTGTTAAAGATGTAATACACCATGACCCCTATTCTGGCACTCATTGCAATCTTGCACTACGTCATAGATTTTAGAGGGGAAGTGTGACATTTAAACCATAAATTTGTAATTAATAATACATATTGACAATAAAAAATACAAATAAAATGAAGCTTGGTGTTGAGTTTATATTACTAGATGATCCTATTGTACAAAAAGAGATCACCGGCAGATTTTTTTTAATTAATGATGGCGTCATTAATTGCGATAAGCGATATGCAATGCATGCCAGAATAACCCCCTATGTTTTAATGCATATCTTGTAAACGCATGTAATAGATAAGAACACCGATAGTGTGTAATTTTGCACATTCCAATATTTTCTTGCACAGACGCGTCCTCTCGATTCGTTTCATACCTTGAGTCAGCAAATTTCATTCATATTTTGCATTTCACTCTTTCATGCAGTCGCACTCCTGGAGAATCTCCGTTACAAATGATCATACAGCTGATAAGAACTGATAAGGAGGCTTAGGCTGAACGCGCTTGGGTGACTCAGGTGATGATGCGCCTTTGAAAATTTGAAAATGCTGTTGTATTAATACTATATATTCTTTGATAAATATTTTTTTAATACATATTTATATGCTTCTTTTCCCTTCCTTTTACAGAACCTATATATTGAAAAGGAGGTAGGTAAAAATAATTGAACCGTATACATACATTTTTCGATATATTGATAAAAATAATAAAATAAATATATAAATTAGACTATATCGATCATTTTTCTGTGTTGACAAGATGATTTCCTCTGTGGTAAATCCAAGTATTATGAACCTCTCAGCGGATTAAATTTATTAATATTGATACTCAAATTAATAATCGCTGACAATGCCCACCCGCTGTCTCGTTCTTGAAATTCTTCCAACTTGCGCAACAGCACGTCAGATATATTCTCTACAAACCACTCATTTAATTCACAGTCTCGATCAACCACCGCATTTTTTGTGTTTATGTACTTGAAATCTTCCACGATTCCGTCTTGACTGGTTTTCACAAATTTACCACAAAATACTGTATTTATTTTATAAAACGGCTCCTTCTTCAACGCTAGTCTTATCCTTCTTACAAACAAAATTTCACAATCTTTTAAATATGATGTTGGCTCCCTGTGTTTTATATTGGTTAAAACTCCTGTTCTAATTCTTCCGTCAAACGCAGATTTTGAATCTTCCCACTTTACCGCCTCACTAGCCCAATTAGCGTGAGTCCTACTGCGAATTGAAATGCTGCCTCCGGCTCTTGCAGGTACTCTCAACAAAGTCCGGTATGTCTTCATTTTACTGATTGTCGACAATATCTTTTGCTGTACTCCCATAGACGTCTCCGCCTTTAACGCCGTA